>JAODJU010000095.1:29645118-29660959 GCA_026776725.1 Gnathonemus echidnorhynchus | reverse complement strand
CCCCTCCCCCACCCAGCCCTTGGGACAAGTCTGAGACCATTGGTCACAAGCTAGACAGGAGACAGGTTGGTGTCTGCACTGTACTGATTAGATGACAAGGACAGACAGGCTGGTGCCGGTTCTGGACTAAGACACTCTCGCCCCTGAGCTGATCTGAGGACTGCCATCGCCGGCACTGATTTCCAGAGGGTAGCTCAGCAAGATACATCTTGCATACTTTGTTCTCGGTATAAACTCAAAAACATCCCAGTGGGCTTTATGGCCATGAAATGAATCATGGGAAGAGATACATTGCCCTCCAGCCAAATCTCTCTCATTCTCAGAACTGGAGGTTTCAAATTCCTTACCCCTTTCACAAAATTAGCAGAGGCATCCAAAACACGTTCATCTGAATTAGTGGACATTGATGAGGTACGATGTGAACGGAGAGGTGTAAAATGTGTCAGCTGTTTGGCAGGTGAGTGCCAGTGTGAAAAAGCACAGAGCTCTGCAGTGCATCGCAGTGCCCAGGCAGTGACCGGGCCAGCTGCATGCTCCCAGCCCTGCTTCTCTTCTCCCGCAAGGTTGTCAGGGGCAGCTGTTGTTATGTTGTTCTCACTAACCAGTGAATCCAGCTCAGCTGAAATGTAAGCTCATGGGAGGAGACAGCTGCGCATCTATATACAAACTTCTGCACCGATGTGAATATGCGCCTGCCTGAATATTTAACCTGCATCCACCTCCCACATAGAGCAGGTTTGCAGCACCTAAGTGTAGAGTTACTCTATAATAACCTCACTTAGGGGTTAGGGTTACTGAAGTCCTATGCTCATTGGTCTTGGGACAATGCGCTGCAATGCAGCATAACTGCGTAAGTGGGTCGGTGTGACTGCATCTGCGCAACGTAGCCTGCGCAGCTGTAGCACTCGCCGACAAATTAAAAAGATCAGTTTGCAAAATGCCCTCATTGGCTTGACAGTCATTTTGCACCTAGGAAATGTTCCTAAAAGTTATTGCAATAGTACAATAAAGTACTGCGTATCTGTTGCATGATCTCTGTTTCCGTTTGCACTCTTACCTGCGTCCCCTTGGCCCCTGGATTCCCCTGATCATGCCGCAGTCACTGCTCTGCTCTGGTGGCACTAACTGTTATTGACAGCACACAATAGCCCCATTAAGCAGATTCCTGTGGCCCTTCAGAGGGTCCAGGGCTGTCGCCGGAGTGGTGGCTCTTGACCTGTGTCTTGGTGTTGTGGGGACCATTTTTCTGGTCCTCAAAAAGATCTGTGAACGCAATCAAAAAAGTAAAAATAACTTATATTTTGTTTGGTTACTTATGATTAAGGTTAGATCTGGGTAGGATTTAAGGTCATCATTTTGGGATTGGGAGTTTTCCCCATAGAAATGAAGTCCCCACAAATATCTAACTACAAACCAGTGTGTGTGTGTGTGTGCATTTCTATGAGTGTGTGTGCATTTCTGCATGTGCGTGGCTGTCTGTGATTGTGTGTGTGTGTGTTTATATGCATGCAATTTTGCTGAGACTAATTTTTATCCAGCCCTGTAAGGAGAAAGTGTGTGATCCTTAACAATTCAAACCTGCTTTTCAGTATTCGAGTGAGATGCACTTGTGAGCCACAACGAGTCAGCCTATGTTTGTGACTGTTAAGTGCACATGCATGATTTGTTCCATTATATATTTTAAACCAGGACAACATGCAAATGCATGCATGTGGACTTCTTTACGACACCTCAAAAAAAAAGAATCAAGCAAAGCCAAACGTTATACAAATCAGGTCATTAATTCTGTGTGCGTGTGTGTGTGTGTGTGTGTGTGTGTGTGTGTGTGTGTGTATTTGTATATGCAGAAATACACACTTTTTGTTTTTTGTTGTGTCACAGGACTCTTGCTAGTGTTGCTTGAGTCAGACAAGGCGTGTTCTGCAGCTCCATGCCAATGGAAACCATGTTCTTCCCCAGATTGGCGTCAGAGTGACGGCCATCTATCACGTTTAGTGGAATACCTGAGCTCTGCACATGCTACAAAGCACTCCTTTGAACTGCTGCCCCGCCCAGAGCCTCTTGTCTCCCAGCACCCAGCGACGCCTCGCTAATCCATTGTAAGACCAGCTAGGAGTCTCTTCCAGCTAATCAAAGCGGCAGCACTTTGCGCTGGGAAACTCAAAACTGGGGTCCCGGGCCACCTTTGAAACATCCACTTGCCCTCAGGGACAGTGGGCTGGTATTTAGGATGAGTCAAAATAGTCCGTGCCACAGCAGAATGCAAAAACACCGATCCCAGCCCCGCCCCTTCCTCTCCTCCCTCGGGCGCTGAGTGTTATGACATACATCTTTTCTTCTCTAGCCTTAACATGCAGAGTGAGCAAATGTATGACTCTCTGTGCCTCCTGGTTTGAGGAACACTTATTGGGTTTTCTGAGAGCACTCAAGTAGGCCGGCTTGAATCAAAATGCAAATATTCGTTGCACATATTTTGCTCACAGTCAGTCTTCCTGCGAGTCTGTACAGCAGCTATTAGGAACTGAATTCTTTTCCACTCTGGATTGTTGCACCTCTTGCGATTAACCTCTGAATGTTGCAGTGGAGGTTTTATTTGTTTATTTGCTGATTGGCTCCATCGTAATCCTTTGTTTGTCCTCAAGTGCTCAAGGAGAATCACCAAGGGAACCCAAAAGGCAATTGCTCCACTTAAGCAATGCTGCGGAGAGGAAAGTGAGGTTAAGTGACCTGTTACAGGAGACGATCACTCGGAGACGTCTGCGAGCATGTCTTATCTTCACAGGCGTCCTGGCGCTGGGGCCGCCATGCTTTCGGGCCAGTCGCTAAGGCTGCGCATGGACGCCTGGAGAGCCATGTGACGTAGGCATCCAGTGCGTCAGCTTTCTGTGCCTCATGCACTTTCCCTACTTACTGCCCATCCCTTCTGTTTCCTCTTCCTGTACCCTTGTCTATAAGGAACGGTCGGGGACAAGCACTAAAAGCTCACATGTTAAAGTTAGTGCTACACTTTGTTGAAAGTGCCCCCCCATCCACCCACCAGCTGCTTCAGCCAAACAGTCAGGTGTTTTCCCTAACCCCCCCCCCCCCCCCCCAGTCAGTTTATTGGGTTATTTCTCATTGTATGTCGAATTTTCTTTGTCACACCCGTCCAAAAGTCCTGTTCACACAGCGTTTCTCCCATCTCTGATACCCCCCCTGCCCGAGCACCATTTCTGTTTTGACACTTGTGCTTAATCTCACACGCACGTGATTGATTGCCAAGATTTAACAGACTGAATAGGTGGTGCTCATTCTCCTGTCAGGTGGGTTTGGGGTCCGATCTCAGCAAGAGTGAAGGGGGGAAAACAGATACCTGCTCAGTCTGCAGATTAGGTTCTCAGCACCTGCAAATTAGGCCACAGCCCCCCCTATTCGTGTCCCTCTGAGGCCATGCAGCACAGGTGTAAGGAAGGATCCACATCCCTTTGTGTGCACTAATCCCACCTCTTTGTGCACCCAGGACCCGCCACCTCCATTCCTGCACGGTTTCTTTGTCACTATTGCTAAGCAAACTCGTCTATTTTCAAATTGTGATTTTGCTAATTGAGCCAGCAGTGGATTCTTCCACCAGATTTTCTATTGACAGCATTTTTTAGATTTCGCTTGGACTCCAAGCAGTGCTGCAGATTTCAGCACTCTGCCAGAGTTATACATGTTCACGGTTTCATATTACAGCGCTGAAGTTAAATAATTTGGAAAATCCACTTTTTCTCATGTACTGCTTCCAGTTCCTTAAGAAGGTAACATCTGTTTATGTTCTGGTCAGTTCTGTAAACCGCTCATTGAAATTCCAATGAGCCCACTTTGCCCTGACCACAAAAGCTAAGAGAGTCATGAAGAGTGATTTTTAAAAAGCACTATTAAACAAACCATTTCTCTTAGACACCCAGGAAGTACAAATGAGCAGACTCATCGGAAGTGTCTCTATTAGGAGTTACATGATCATATATTTCTTGACTGGGTTTGAGAAGTGTTTTTATTTTCTGGTTTATGTTGATGTTTCAGTTCACAGATTAAACATCTTGTGATAGAAGTAAAAGACAATCCAGAACAAGTATTACAAAGTTTGAAACAGAAGCTAGAAAGGTTAGGAAATAGCTTTCATTTATTTGATCTCCTAGATGGAGCGGCGGGACATCTGGGGATCTCCTAAGCAGGGTCTGGCTTGGGTATGGGGACAATCTCTCAGCTCTTCCTCCTTGGGGCTAAGACAGATTTAACCCCAATCTTCTCCATCTGCACTGCACACATGGTCACCACAGCTGCAGCTCCTACTCTATTGATCTGTGGGGCAACAGGGAGATAAATTGGAGGGGAAATGATTTAAATGACTTGACTCTCACTGTTGGAATGTAAATGGCAGTTGAAACTCCAAACATGCCGACTCCATTTTGCCGTTGTTGTCGTCGTCGTCGAAGTTGTCGGTGTTGTTTTTATAGGAACGAACAAACTTAACGGGGCAGTTTTGCATCTGGGTGTCCATTTGAATTCCAGGCAAGAAAATAAACTGTATAGATGGAGCAACAAACTTACCAAGGACACGTGTTCTTTGTTGTTGTTTTTTTTTTTTTATCACATTGGCGTGTCTTTGACCATAAGGCATTTTATCATTTCACCCCAAATTCACTACTATGATTATTTCCATGATTTTTAACTTTTTTTTTTTTTGCAGTACCACTTTATACCACATGGGAAACATCTGCGTTCAGAGCTGAACTGGGAGGAGTGAACATGGTGAAAGAGAGAGAGAGAGAGAGAGAGACAGATAGAGAGAGAAAGAGAGAGAGAGAGAGAGGGCATAACCTTACCAGTAGAGGTCAGCTAATACCGATGGGGTCAGCCAGGTAAACAGGCAGAGGCTGTGCCTCGGTGAGGTGTTCGCAGATGAAAGGGGTAACGCTGGGAAAGAAACACACCCACCCTGAGAGGCTTTGATCTGCTGCTCGGGTAGCTGGCCTGCACCTATCGGTCATAAGGGAGACTTTTAAGTGCTCTGATCCAAGGCCGGGCCCGGGTTCAGCTTTGGAATGGCTGCGTCTGCCCTCCTCCAGGGGACCGGGCCGCTCGCACAGCCCGGCCAAGCCAAATAAAGGAAGGTGGCCGTGAGATACCTCACTGTTTGTCTCCCACCCCCCACCCCCCCACGCTTCAAGTGATTAATTACCCCTTTAACCATGCAATTTAAGTCCAGTGACTTAAAAATAACAATAATAAAAAGAGACATAATTGCCCCCATTAATCATTCTTTTGGTGTCAAGGTTCATTTTTGCTACAAGCAAATACGTTGTTTTACACGAGTCTTCAGTTTTCATTCTCCTTTAACCTGCACCAGTGTACATTTACACTGTAACCAGATGCCCACCCCCCATAGATGCTTGCAGGCCATTCTGATGAAAAGTGTCCCGTCTGTTCTCACATTTCCCCCCCCCCCTTTCTTTTCAAAACCTGGCAGATGTGCGAGGGTTACCTCATGGCATCATCCACTCCGCTCGGCCGGCGTTTAACGGACAGCGTGCCAAGCAGAGAGGTGCTCGTGCCCATTTCATAAATGTGTGTCTGTCTTTCATGGCTGGGAAGAAGAGGTTCCTCACTGCGCATCTCAGCTTGTGATACATAAACATGAAGCCCTACACTGACACCTTATTGACGCATATCAATGACACACCATGCTATTGTACCAAAGCTGCAGATAAACATGATACAGTCTTCATCACGCATGGTATACCGTGGTATCACACGGGGTGCAAAGATACAGCCTCTATGCAGAAATATCATGAGCAGGCCTGCAGGAGCACATTCCCAGATCCAAAATGGGAAGGGGGGGGGGGGCAGGCGGTTGGGTTTGGTCGGCTGGGGACGCATCGGTGAGGTTCAAAGATGGGCTGCACAAAAACCGTTGCCTTTGAAGTCGGAGGCAGGAGCAGACAACCTGTCGCTCTAGAGAGCCGCCCTGCCGATCCCACTTCCTCCCTGGAGCTGCTTTCAGCTTCAGGCCTCTGCCCACTCTGCCCCTCGAGAACCGCTGCCATGTGGCATGTTTAAACACCTACAAGAGTAATCCTTTATTGGCCAGTGCACAAGTACGTTTGGAATTCCTCCCTTTGCCTACCCCATCTTGCTCTTCATAGCATGAGGGTCGTAGCTCAGGGTCAACCATCCTGCGGCACCCCAGGAGTGGGGGTTAAGGGCCTTGCTCAAGGGCCCACGGACATGTGACTGTTCTGTCAAGAGTGGTGAACAAACCGGCAAACTTCTGATCACGGGCAAAGAGACTTAGCCCAATGAGCCACTCAACACCGTGGAAAATTGGTAAATAAATAAATAGACAAACAAACAAACAAACAAAGCAATCAATCAGAGGTAATTGCGAACACAGTACCCCGCCACCGTAAATGATGCATTTGAGATTCCCACATTTTGGCAATTCGCAGGGGTCAGCAGAGCCGCGGTGGACTGGAGGGGCCTCACCCTGCGTGACCAGGCTACGTGCTCATGGTATCTCCCCTGCCAGGTAAGCATCACAGGCAGAGCATGCTCTAGGTCGGGGGGAGGGGGGCACCAGTCATGGGTGTTTACTGCATCGATTTACTCCACGCTAATCCAGAACCTCAACACCTCTGCATGGCTGCTCTCAAAAATACCGTCAACGCCTCTTGTATACGTGCTTCGTTTCACAGTGAGGTCCACAGGAGATTTTTCATGATGCACGGCTGCTTTGTTAGTAAATATAAACATTTATTTATAGGCATACAAAGGTATTTATACTTAGTATTTCATGGAGTTCCAGGAATCTGAGAGCATCGCCTGGATTTTCAGTCTGGACAGTCAAGCTGGCCCTTATTTTATGCCAGACATTTTTAAATCATTTCTGAATTTCAGCAAATTTTATCTGTCAGTTTTGTGGTCATAAGCAGATTCAGCACAAGCTGTCATGTTAATCAGAAAACACTCATTTTAATACAGTTGTACTGAATTAATCTTCAGGAGATTCATTTGGGATTCATGTGCCATTCATGCAGGAAAGTCACTACAGGTCCCATTAACATTAACAGCTGACAGACCTGAATATAAATTGGATCTATGTAAGTAATAATATAGATGCACCCTACTTCAGCATTACACCAGAGAAGCTGCATACTGTCTAAGTAAAATTCAATGGCCATTATTTATATTTTCAAGCATCAAATGTCAAAAATGCTACTATCTATTTATCTATATATATATATATATATATATATATATGTGTGTGTGTGTGTGTGTGCACGTGTGTGTGTGTGCGTGCGTGCGTGTGTGTGTGTATATGTTTTTCTGTATGTATGTCTGTAGGAAGGGCAGTAGGAAATATGACTCATAGGCAATGACTGGATGTATTGCATTTGAGGAATACTATTAGTCACTGCGTTAAAACGTTTTCCTTTTTCCTTCTGATCTCTCCCATTAATTTATCAAAAGACAATTAATCAGAGTCTCTAGCAAATTAAATCGAGCAACTTCATAAAAGTGTGGGAAAAGTCCTGATTTCCTTCTAAGATGTGTACAATGCAAAATGAGAACCCTTCCTGCAAATGTCCACAAACGTCCTCCTCAGAGTGGACCTCCTCTGCCGGCCTGTCGCTCCTTTGATCTAAAATAACAAATCAGCGTGGCCTCCAGTTTCACACCTAGGGTGTGAGCTGTCCATTGTGCCAGGGTGCCAGATGACAGCAACCTGACATCCTTCTCTGTCCTCAGTCAGACAGATCTCAGGTTATTCAATAGGCAATCAGGACAGGCTGGGCCCTGTGGGGTCCATTGTGTTGTACCGTGGGTCACAAAGGAACTAAACACTTTACAGAGACTGGGCGTACAGTCAGGAACTGAACTCGATCTACTGCGATTGTTCCTCTTAAAGCTCCTGTTCCTGTTAAAAAAGATTTCCTTCCCTCCGGATAGGGGTGGAGGTGGTCCCGCTATGGATAGGTCGTTCCATATCGGTGGGGGAGGAAAATAAAGTAGTTGAGATAGACCTGTTTAATAAAACTTCTAATCTATGAAGCATTATTGTTTCTAATTCTGTCTATGGTGAAACACGGATGTTCATGCAGATTTTAGGGGATTCCCTCTTTACTGAGATCCACCTCAGATTAGAGACTTTTTAAGACTAATTGGATGTACCTCACGAACACAAATGTCCTATATAGACCACAGACCGCAAACAGGCACAGTCTTTCCAGAAGGACAAGTAACTCTAGATGGATAATCCCCGGATTCAGTAAACCGGTCCTTACAGGGCCCGTGTCTCCCCAGAAACTCCACGCTGTGACTCATTGTTGCCGGCTTGTGTGCCTTATGTGTGCGTGGGCCCAGGCACCCCTCCCATTCTGAGGGGTTAACTGCTCTCCTGTTGGAATATTTGCATCTCCTCCACCGGGAGGCATCTGGGCCCAAACAGGTTGAGCCGGAAAGAAAAGGAGGCACCTGACAAACCTCCCATCAGCGCTGGAGACCTGCGAGGGAGTCCTTCCATGCCCTGCTTCTCCATCGGGTGTCAAATTCGCAGGCCATTCTTGGGGACATTGAGAACTTTGTCAAGGAGTCATAACTATGGACTTAAACAAATCTTAACAAAATTGTTCCAAGAAGTACTGTAACTACATGTTATATTGTTAATATTTCTTCTTCTTAAGTGCCTTCTGCCTTTACCTCCTATACCACCCTATTGATAACAATTATGTCATTCTGTAGCCATATTAGCAGTTCCGCGGTAGAACCTCGAGGCCCTGCTTCGCTGTTTCGTCAGGTGCAGTGATGTCATCTGCGTTGTGCCAGAGAAATGTCCTCCTGGCCCGTCTTCTTCCGAGGGGGTGCACTGCCGCGGGGGAACAACTGTACGAGCTGAGCATGGCCTCAGCAGCCCTGGTCCTGACAATATCAAAGAGCCGATTCATGAGTGTGCAGGAGGGCTGTGAGCACGAGTGCAGAACATCTGAAACTACTTTCACAGGAAATAGCAAAGGATATACCGCCCTTGCCACACTCCCTCCTCTTCTTCTAACTGTTCTGATCATCCCCCCCACCCCGCTGTTTTTTTGGAAGGCTAGTTTAATCACTGGAAGGTGAGGGGAAACTTTTTTTTAACCAGTGATTCTCAAACCAGGCCTCGGGGACAGTCCACATTTTTGCTCCCTCACCAGCGTTCTCTCACCGCTGCTGCAAGATCATTTTAGGAATAATTTTTGGCTATTTGTACCCTGGGTGCAAAATAGGACAGCAACGGTCGCAGTCTGCTCGGGGCGGGGGCTTTGTTCTGTGCCGTTGATCCGGCTCCATTTATTGTGCTCCGTCGGGAAAGTTAAATTGCCAGATGATCCAGCCAGGAGCCGACATCCCAGGTGCAGATACCCATGACCGTGTCGAGGTTCCACGGTTCCAGACACACCGCCCCCCACCCCCCGATCCCATCATCCCAAGCCACACTATAGTAACCACATGAAAACTCTCAGCCTCAGTCATCCAGTCCAGGGCAGTCTAGGTCACCGCAACACCCAGCCCCCAGCGCACTGCCATCCTCATCACCTAGAGCTCTTGCCAGACTCCTACTGTTTATGATTTTTGGCACCATCTTGCATTTGCAGTGGAAAAAATCTAGACTTTTTTTTTTCTCCCTCTCCCTTGTCTTCGTCTTGTTTCTGGAATTTATTTTGCACACTAAGTGTCCCAGGGTGTGAGAAAACAAGGCAGGCCTGTAAAAGGAGGCCTTCCCCATTGCTCTGTTCAAATTCATTCCACATGGCGGGTGGCTGCAGCGACTGGGACTGTACCCCGCACAGCCTGGCCCTTGGTGAACCGGGCACAGACTCTGGGTCCATCTCCGGCTCATACAAATTTGAGGCCTGCAGCGGCTGAAATGCACACACCGGAGATGCCCTCTCATCTCCGCGTGAGACGAGCAGTAAATTTTACCGGCTTCAGAATAAATGATGCTGGGTCCCTGGATGATGCGGTTAGTTCATCTTTGGCATCCGAATTCAGGGTCATTGTTGCCACGCTTCCTAACCCAAAGGGCGGTAAATTAGCAGCAGGCTTGTGTCCTGGCATTCCAGCTGGCAAACCTGCCCTGTTGCCCTTGTGACTGTCACTTCTGGGGAAACCCAGAGAAAATTCCTGAAATGCAGCACAGGGAATCCCATATGAATGGGTGGCTTCCTTTAACCAGTGACAAAAGGTCAAACTAAATCTCACTACAGAGCACAGCCTTTTTCCAGATATAAAAGTCCAATGAATCAGCACCTTAGCATCTCAATAGGCTGTTCAAATTCTCAATCCTTTGAAGACACCTCTATTTATAAATGGATTTCGATTCCTTAGCCTTTAAATAGCCTGGCGATAACCACCTCTGCTATCAATAATTACCAGCAATATTGACATGAAGTTACATGTTTTCATATTAAAGAGAATAGTATCTTGTTTTTCAATTATATCTTTCAGTTCCAAATTTGAACTGCTTGAAGCCATTGGGGGGCACCAAGCCATACAAGGGTTAGGGTTAAAAATACATCAGTAGATGTGTCTTTAAATGAAACAGATTAAGGTGGTCCGCAGGTGAGATGTCGCTTTGCACACTGGAGGAGAACTGCACAAAGTAGGCACTGTAATTTGGCACACTGGAGGAGAACTGCACAGAGTAGGTACTGTAATTAAAGGCACCTGAGTTCTAAGGTGCTCAATTACTGTATGTATTACCAAGATGCTGCCTAATAGCTTCAGCTAAATTAAGCCATTTTAAACAGTTTATGTGCCTGTTGAATTTGGGAGGAGTGAAAGTGTGTGAATCTGTGTGCCCTTCATTGAAACTGACTGTGTTGACTGCACTATGGACTTAAATGGGACTGTGGAAGTCTGATCTTAATCAGGCATGCTATCTGTTTCAGCGCGGCTGTTTGGCAGCATGAGGTATAGACTGTGAGGTCACTGTCCTGTTTAAGCAAGCTGTCCTCTCACACCCCAAAGTGATTTTTTCTCCCACACACAGAATTTTCACTTCAGTCTCATTCACTTCTTTTTTTTTTTGCATTCATCATGTTCAATAAAGGAGTCCAGTTCCAGTGGAACAGCTAAGATACACTGCCAGATGGATTATCATATAGCTGGCTTGTGGTATTATAAATTCTAGTAAGATGTGGATTGCGTGAAAAATCAAATTCACATCAGACATGAGTACTATAAAAGTTATTCATGTTCAACAGATCAATGGCCTACTCACGGGAGAAGGTAGGCCATTGTAGAATACGGGAATGCGAAATATATGAAACCTTAAGCAGAAAAACCTGCTGTCTGTATTTGCGTTGCTTGCGTTAGTCTTTATTTGACGAAAGCAAATAAATAAACAAACAAACAAAAAGTCTGTATCTGAAAACAGCAGAAAGAAATGAACCCACGCAAAACTCAAAAACCAGAAACGTCTATCTTCCCTGGACATTCGCAGCATTTAACTCTGCGCGTGATTTTTTTTCCCTTTTGCCACGTAAACTTCATTCTGTACTTAACGTATACATCTAATTGAATGATGCCGCCTATTTCACTTAATTCTTTTAAGTATAGTTATTTTGCTATAAATGTTATTTGGGGCTTTAAAAAACTGCTTCTGCCTTAAGCAGTCACACATATAAATAATCTTAACTTTGTCCAATAAGCTATTTAAGATACTTACTTAAGATGCAAACTACAGTAGTCATTCTTCAGAGATTTTATTTAATTTTATTTTTTTTTGTGTTTCCGTAAATTCCAATTCACCAAATTTGTTGTGCATTATGACTGATAAAATAATATTTAACTAATTAATCTAAATTTCTTCCTGTTTTCTGTAATTTGTGCAATATATTAAAATGTATAATATATTCCAGCCGGACTTAAGCTTAAAACTGACGTCAAGTGTCCTGTGAATTTCCCATATTTTGCCGTCAACTGTTTATTTTACGTGAACAACATTTGATATAAAATGGTCGATAACATGCAGCATTGTTATGAACGTTTATAAAGAACCACGATTGATAAAATGTCTCTAAATACTGACAGCAGTTCTGCTGCTTTTACACCAGCCCACGCATAAAAACGAATCATTTTCAGTGCTTTACAATCATAAACATCTATAATAATCTATATTAGTGAGCAGGTCGGTACTGAATTGTTATTATTTATTAAATAATTATAAGTGGGCCTGCACTCGTAAGGTATAATACCGTGGCCGCGTGCACTTACAGATCTGTTTACAGAACCACGTGTGGGCTCGGTACTGCTACAGGACTAGCGGTCGTTAACTGGTATGGCCAAGTGTGAGGTCTACAGTAATAAGCTCCAGTTAGGATTTTTAGTGCCTGGATTTACTAACGTTAGTCCTAGTTAGTCATGTATATACATTTGCGGGCAAATCATAATGTTCTAGGAAGTGTAGGCCTATTTAAAATATTTTCATTAATTTAATAAATTACGGGGACTATAGTTTTTAATCGCAAATGGGCTTTACCTGTGTTTAGTAAATACACGTATCCTAACAATAATTTTTAAATAGTACAGAAAACGTTTGCCTGGTATAATTAAAATTCAGTTAAACATACCATTTATTTGTTAAATATTATACTACCTCGCCGATGCAAAAAATAGATGCATTGCATTAATTCTTAAAAAGATTATACCAAGTAGTAAAGTTCACATAACCTGTAATTAATCTAGAGAACATTTTCAACTGACTTGACTTTATTTAATAAGGATATTAGGCCTATTATATATATCTAATATTAGCTTTATATAATATTTACGAAACCCAGTTACACTGAATGTTGTACACCTTAACAATTCTCATTACTATTTATCTCGTAGCAATCTTTAAGTTAAACCCGGAAATACATTGTCATTCACTGTATCTGAATTAGAGGCTTGCTCATTATCCATTTGTGATGATAAGAAAAAATATATATGAAGGAATGTCAAAATTCTGTTTTGTTTGTTTGCTTTTTTGTTTGCAAGCTATTTAAAATATTGGCTAACTGACAAGCTTGAGCAATTTAATAGGTAATTCCATTCAAACAACACCGATTCCCACTAAATCTATATAAAATCGTAAAAATGTATCAAAGTTTTCTTCATATTTCATGTTATACATCCCATTTGTTTTTTTTTTTGGTTTTTTTTTTTGTCGCTTTGGATTGTTTTTTCAAACGCTAGGACGCAGTTCTAAATATCTAATTCTAAATTATACGTTTTGCTAGTTTCATGCGGGCCAAATAGATTCCATATGCAAATTAAAGAAAAAGAATTGTCTCTATTTGTGTATTGTTCGTGTCTTGATTAATCAATAGGCCTTGTGTCTTTGGCTTGGTGTTAAAATATGCAATGAAAAGTTTTTTAGATTTTTTTTAATTAAATGAAAATACTTGCCATTGTGACAATTCATAAATGAACTATACATGATAGGTATATGGTGTGTTTTACGGAGAACGACAGCAACAACAACACTAATAATAATAATAATAATTATTATTATTATTATTATTATTATTATAAATTAATTAAATGTAGTTGGTAATGCAGTGTACAAAATACAGCTCTTAATTCATCGTAAAATTAGCGCATTATGGTGAATTCCACACAAAGATATAATTCGGCTTAGAAAAGGAAACGAGTCTTAAAGCGATCAAAGCGATCAAAGTTATGTTTACCGCCTTTAAAATGGCCCGTTATTTTGTTTTGTATTCCGCAATTAATCTAACCGAGATACTTTTTGTTAAAAGATTAAATGCGAGAATACTTCTGTAATCTTTTTGGCATGGAATATTTTTGAACATTTACATTTTCCAAAAAGAAATTTAAATGAATGCATTATGTTTTATAACGTATTATATACATTTTTATTTGAAATGCTTTTACTTACACCAACAACAGAATTTTTCCCGTTGCATTTCGTATGTATTGCACAAGTCATGGTATCGTACCAAGATACCACAAAAACTAAATAAAATTGGATTTGACACTGCGGTCGCCAATAACTCAGAATTTTTGCTAGTGGACCGGTAACACAGTCGTTAATTGTCGTCGTCTTTAGCTCCAATCTCGTTATAATTACACCTGTAATGGGACCTCTCTGGCACACCTCAGCTGCAAGTGCGTGAAATATTGATGTTTTGCGGTAGCCATAGGCAAAGCAAAGTACAGTAACGAAACAGCCTTTCCGCGGGGCCGCTAAACGGGGCAGCAGGTGCTCAGCAATTCCGTTTCCCGTGAACCGTGTTATGAATTAATTAAGCTACTCTGATGTTTCAGTAATAAGCAGCCGATCAATTAAACAGTGAGTCCACTCTCTGTGAGAATTGAGTTAAATTAAACACTGCGCCCTGGAAACAATTATTCCTATAAAGAATTCGGCGCTCCAGCCAACATATTACATTCATATTCCCCTGTAACTCAAACGGAGGAAAAGGTATTACGACGTTCTTGTAATGGGCCAGTTCCCTTCTCCAGACCTCTCATTATGCCAGCGGATTGTGTGCTGCAGGTGCTGGGCTCGCCGGTAACCTAATTTTAAAAACAGTGCAAAATAAGCAGTTAATCGGCGTTAAAAGACGTGTCTGGGAACACGGAGCAGTCATTTCTAAGCCTTCAAAAATTCATATTCCTACAAAATTCTTTCTTAACGTTATAGCCAATATTCTTAATGTGGCGTAAAATCACAGGCAGTAGCTGATTCTTCCCATCTGAATGGGATAGGGGGAAGGGAGGGGGGGGTAAATTACTTAATTTGTAATCCCATGCACATCGATTTCTCCTCAGTATCCAGGGAAGAGAGTATGGAGAGTGTGGAGAGTATGGAGAGTATGGAGAGTATGCCCTTAATCCTCCATAAAGTCTCATTGAGCCCCAGGCAGTCAGTGTGTGTTAAAATGCCCCACAGACAGGGAGGGGGGAGAGAATTTCAGCAGACTTACATTACCTGGCCTTGCTTCTCACCCCTTCTGTGTTTGTTACTAGGAAACTTGCCCTCGGCGAGTTATGGGAAAGACAGAGAGAGAAGCAGAAATCAGTCACAGCGTGAGTTAGATGGCCGTGGGACAGAATAGAGCAGTTTATTTACCAAGGAATGGGGAAGAACGTGAATTTGTCAATGAGCATGATTTTTCTTTTGACCATTCAGCCTCTGAAATGAAGAGAAGGGTGACTATTATTAATATAATAAATGTTAGCACAGGAAATGAATCCTGAGTAATGCTGGGGTGGGGGTGGGGGTTGGGGTTGGGGTTGGGTTGGGGTGGGGGGTTAGGCGCCTATCCCAGGTGCTCAGTGCACCAGCCTAGGGTACACCCTGGATGGCAAGCCAATGACTTGAAAATAAATTGGAAATATAAAAACATATGATATCTTTTTCCAAACATCAACACTTTTCACCGGGGTACAGGAAGGAGATTATTTGTGTAATATTAGCAGGGTTATTGTGGTGTACATCTAGCCCACGATCAGGTCTAATTTACCGTGCAAACAAACTGGAAGACAAGGACTGCAGCAGTGGAAGGTCCTAGCTATGGAGTAACGTGCTGTTTTATGCTTTGGCTACCCAGCACAGGGTCACACAGACTGAGAATCCCTGGACAAATGCAGGTCCTTGTGCTCCGAGATTTGAAGGCAAGATCTACTCCAAGCAGCCAAGAAACATGCAGGTGCCACACAGCTATGGTTTCGGCTCATAATCTCTAAACAAGTGATGTGACAATGTCATGCTAGTGCTGAGGGAATGCAGTGTGTCTGCCTGTGGGGTGGGGGGGGGGGGGGGGGGGGG
>JAODJU010000095.1:29626013-29645018 GCA_026776725.1 Gnathonemus echidnorhynchus | reverse complement strand
CAGGATATGGGGGGGGGGGGGTTCAACCGATCATGTCTGAAGACAGGAACGCTGCAAGCCTGCGTCAGCGCGACGTGATGGACGGAGCGGCGAAGGCGCATGCGCAGGCAGCCTCGCACACACGCAAACATGCTCACAGCGTGTGGGAGGGGAGACGCCAGCGAGTCTGGTCCCAGTTCAGAAGTATTGTTATTAACATTTTCCCCGGCGTGTATTAAAGCCGCGGTAAGGACACATCCCAGCGCTATGACTCGAGGGCTCAGCTTTGTTCTCCTCTGTAATGCAGACATAATTACAGCCTTAAAGAGAGCCTACCTTTCCTTTTCTCCATCGCACATCTGCCCTCCTCACCAGCGCTCTTATGACAGGATTTTCTGAAGCTTTCAGTAAGACGGCACATCTCACACTGGATCTAAACTTCTTGTTCCCCTGACGCTTTGAGACTCTTTACCTCAGCCATCAGGCAGCCAGCCTTTTCATGTCAGCCTACTTCATATCTATGCAGTTTCTATTCGTAGACACACGTAGTTATGGACAGCTATGCCCATGTGTGTCCTGTCTGATTGACCTTTGCCTTTTGTTTGACCAATATTTCTCATTATAAACATTATATTATAATGGTATATGAGTATATAAAGGTATAGGAATGGTATATAAGTTCAACAATATTTTGTGGCGGCATGCTGAAATTTTGGCAAACTGTTGGACAAATCAAATCCTGTCTGTATCCTTACACACAAGCTCACTCAAACTAGCTCTGTTTTTTGTGCCTTTAATGTCGCTAAAAGTTGCTTATTTTTATTCAAAAGATGGAAAAACTAAAATGAAACTGGTGAATTTCAGCAGTCTTAGATGAATGACATTTATCTGTATTTGAAACAATAGCAATGTGCATCTGGGTTCACTGGTTCATTGATTACGGCGTTTTTTTCTTCACTGAAGCTCAGGACGCTATTGTATCTGAACACAATGCGCTCACACCTGGTATCCTCTGTGAGTTAAAACACAAGGTAAAACACTGCTTGCTTGTCACTAAGCTTCAAATGGAAGGACGCCCTCCAAGGATAGTACAGGTTTGATAGTCCAAAGCGATCAAATATTAGAAGTAGAAATTTCAAAAATATGAAATATAAAGTGAAAAGAATATCTTAAACCTTGCCAAAGTAAACACACCATGTGAGCACAGAAGCTTTAATGCCGTTAATGCTGTTGGCCACAAAGGCTTTTCCTGCCATACAAATCCTGCTCATCATACATCCCAGCTGGACCTTTTCATGGAAACAAATTAGTCGGGACTAGCTGGCCATTATCGGGACTTTTAAAATGGCTGGACTTGTTGTAACTGGAAAATCTAACATTGTACCGTTAATAATATTGTTAAATTGGTGCTTTGGATCATCTCTATTGTTTTTATTGTCTCTTGTGCAGATTCTGATGCCAACTGATCATTTTATGCCACCATCATCCTCACATGAATCCCAACTAAGCGGTTTTATCCCCTGAAAGTCGTTTGTGCTCAACATTTCATTTGCTTCTCCTTCCTACTTATTTGATTGTTTGGTTGCTTATTTGTTTGCTGTTTTATTGGTTATTATGTAGTTTGACTAAAACTGCACCTCTATTTCTTTTATTTTTTCCAAAGACACAAGATACAGTAATTTGTTAATAAAGGCGAATGACACTGGTGGTGCGTGATGTGCTCTGTGCAGAGACGCTGCACTTTGTCATGTTTTGCAAATCTCACAGTAAATGTATAAGATTACAGCTTGTGTCAGTCAGCTGACCATTCTGACAAATTATCATTTTCCCAAATTTATATTATAATATATATATATATACTTTTTAATATATACTTCAGACTTAAAAAAAACAACAATTGCTAACTTTTTGGCTTTAAAATTGACACGAGTTAAAATAGACATGAGTTAAAATGAGTTACTGTTTAAACTTAAAAAAATCATTGGTTTTGTCTCAGGGTCTGGGTGGTAACTTTAGACCCCTGGACCTCTGTTGGACTCAGTTTAACACCACACAGAGGGGCCAAACAATACCATTTTGTCTATTGTGTTTCTAAGCAGCTTTGTCATAGTTCTGTGTCACTATTCCATACATGTCATGTGTCGGGGGAAGTGTAAAATGCATGTCTTCCCTTACATGGTCTTTTTTCTGGCTTTCACATGAGCACAATAAGTTTATTTGCCTGTCAGGAGAGACAGCCTTTAACAGAGGTTCCTGATGCAGGCTCCCGCGGTAGCACCCCCGGCTGAAAAACGGACAGGACGTCGACAAAAAGGAGGCGTTCCAGGATTTTAAATAATTTAATAAAAATGTCTGAATGGCTGCAAGACCTTCTGCTCCTTGTGTTTGCTAATTGAGCATTGGCCAGTCAGCCTACTGGGGTCACACTGATAGTGCTGAATAATTCACAGATGACCTTACACCCTGCGCTGAGGGAGGGGACAGAGTATTGCGGCAAAGCGAAGAACCTGCCGGGCCCTCCGCTGGATGAGGGAGCGCGGTTATGGCCTAAATGTGAGATCTTAAGAATGTTGGCAGTAGATAAAAGCAGCAGTGAGCTGTAATTCAGGACATGTCAATTCTTTGGCCTTATAACACAGGTCCTCCAGCAGTCATACAAGTCTGTACTTTGTCTTTGAAATGATCGTGTCAATACATTCTATTTCTTGGCACGGAAAATAGTGCTATGCTTAGGGTAGAAATTTCTCAATGGAATATGTTAAGACAACTCAGAGTTCCGATATTAAAGAAATTAAATGAATTCTGACAGTGTTTAAAATATTCTTGGCCTCGGTCCCAACGTTGCCATGAAAATTCATTTTCTTGCGTTGCGTGGGTTTGTTTCTTTTTCTTGTCTTCTTTCCTTCCCCCTGTGCTGTTAACAACTGTGTTTAAAGCAACGCTGGATACGACATTTTAAACGAATCTAACGGCAGTAACTTTACCGGTAATTCGTTTTAATTTTTCCTTTCCGGTACGGTATTGTCTGCAGTCTGCAATTTACTGAGCAGTGTGTGTGTAAAAATCGTAATACTGATATGGCATTTATTTGTAGGCACAGTCCCAGTGAACATGTCAACTATTATGTAAACAAATCATTAAAAACGTAGGACAATGCACATCAAGTTAAATGTTATTACCATCTTTATTATAAATACCAGAGATGTGTCCACCGTCATTAACGCATTACGTTATTAATACTTACTTCTTGCAGCCGTTATATTAATATTTCGATTATGATCAGAAAGATATTTTAACTGCCCTGCGCCCGTAGCCTCCGGTATAGGTTCCGGACCCCCGCGACCCTGAACAGGACAGAAAATAGATCGATGGATGGAAGATATTTTAATTAAACTACAGGCTGCAGATTGCATACATTTTTTATTACTTACATCTTGGCGAACACTTTCTGAGTTCTGAGTTGCCACACTTTAATTCACACAAGAAACTGACTTATCTTTAAAGAGCTGTCAGGTTATAAAGTTACATTTTATCGACTGAAACACACCAGGCAGCCAGGCAAATCATCAGAAGATATTGGTGTATTGCTTGTTTTGTGCTTTTTTTTTTTAATAAGCTTGAAAAGATTCACGCCGTTGTTACTGTTTTCTAGTATTGCAGAAACAAGTATTCCTACGTTTTACAAACCAGCGACCTGAGTAACAGGAATGTACTTATACCACATGCAGTTACCAGTAAAAATCTTATACGTAGTAAATAATCTCACAAACAAAGTTCCACTAATTAATTGTACAGGTTAATTAATTTACATACGTATCATTGCCTTTTCCTCTAACATATTTATTTTATGTTTCCTGTAGATGGGTGCAGATCTGAATATTACACGAATGACAATATAAAAGTATATTTTCGAGTGACGGCGGCAAAAGCCTGTATGACGTCAGCTAAACTGATCTAATGTCAAACGGTTAAAATCAATTGGTAAGTCTGTGACTATCAGTTTCTCTTCTTAACCTTATAGGAGAGTTACATAGCCTACCTCGCGTTTTCAACCGCGCAGCGTGTGGTCTGAAGTGTCACTTGTTTAATATGAAATTCGCACATAGTCTATTAACGCCACTGGATATCAGAAAAAAAACTAATGTGGCTTAAACAATAAAACATTAAAATCTGCACAACTACGTGAACTGATCAGCAAATATTTTTAAATAGCGGTCTCTGAAGTAAACGAAAAGGTTTTCATCAAACTTGGTAAGCGCAGGGCATTTTGGTGTGCGACCATATGCACACATCGGTGGAATAACTCCCTTGTTCGCGTTTTAACGGGTGGGAGAATAATAACAGTAATTCTGATATAATGATAATAATAGTTCAGACCCAAAAACATTATGAGGAGGAAACCCGGCCTGAATCCATCGGGGTAAATAGAATATACATTTCAATATCAAATCTCAAGTTTTTTTTGTGGGAAGAACACCATGCAACATGTTTGATTTAAAACCACAATACTGGCAAATATCCCCCCCCCCCCACACACACACATACAGAACTGTGCTCCATAATTTAAGTAATCTAAGTTTTAAAATATTTTATTAATTTATTTTCCGTAAGCATCGGTGGAGGCTGTGGTTTTTTGTTAGTTAAACAAAGTGGGACTGTGTGGGTTTAAAATGGGTAAGCAAAGCTACATTAAACTCTTCAGATATTCACAATGAAATAAAAATGAGATCAGTTAATGATTCAATGTTCAAAATCCATTCAGCCATTATATTTTCAGCAACCGCCTACCTGGAAACTTCGATCGTAGGTAATAACTCTTTTGCACAGCGTTGAAAAAAAAAAAACAATAATGCAAGGTTTATACAATTAATGTGAAATAGCTTTTTGTAAGACGTAGACATTTGTCTGTGAATGATAATACCATTAAAAAAATAAAACATACATATTAAATAACACAGTACAGTATTAAGGCGCATTGTGGAATTTCCACACGGAAAACCATGTTATCACATGTAGGCCCCACATAATTGGACATGCAGTTTATGACATGTGATACTATCGCAGCTTTATGCGCATCTGCATACTTGTTAGGTGTATACGACATATTATTATAATCATTATTATTTGTATTATTATTAATATTATTATTATTATTATTATTATTATTATTATTATTAGTAGTAGTAGTAGTAGTAGTAGTAGTAGTAGCAGTAATCGTAGTAAGAAAAATAAAACATTTTAAATTATTGAGCTGTTCCATGTCACAATTTGAATTTTAAAAGATGTTTTCCTCCATTCCAAGTACTTTCATTTTTCATTTATCATCTATCTCTCCGGCGTTCGGCCCTTACGTTACCTCTGTGCTCAGCGGCATTTTAAATTTTGCACGGTCATATTTCGGCCCACAGGCAATTGTTTCGTCAACACACCTTAATTTCTAATTCTTGTTTGTCGCTGTAGTTTTCTGTGAAATGTATACGACGGTCATTGTTGAAATAATGCAGACAAGACAGTTACTGTAAGCAGGTTCATTAGATGTTCTTAACATCAAGTCCATGTGCTATGTAGCGAAATGCACATCTTTCTTAAGCAAACTACATTTTACCATGGCAGGTACGTTTGCATTTAGGCATGGAATCAACATCAAATTTAACAAATGGGTTTTGAAAATTAAAAGCAAAATATCGATTTGCTAAAGTTGTCATAGAAATCATTTGGCGTCCGTTTATACCACTATTCTCTATCACATCATGACATTTCCCCGCAACTGTAAGATTCATCCTGTCGGATGTTTTTATTTTAGTCAATTAAAAAAATGTAAGTCCGCTATTATCCAAGCCGTGAACATAGGTTGTGTTTATGAGACAGGCCGCATTGATCTGGCGTGGCTTTGACTTGGGGTCTTACAATTGACAATTGAAATTCCGTGAATTAAGTAGTTCGCAGTGAGCCCTCCTGAGTAACTTATTTAGACATTATATAGTCCAAGGTAAAACTATTAAAATATACACTCTTAAAACGTACCATCCAGTATCATGTGTGTAAAAGGTGCTGAATAACATGTGATGCGTATAATGATATCTACGTCTCTGTCCCCTAACGGGTGAATCGACAGCGCAGATTTCAGAAAATTCACTTATTCCACAATAATCCAAAAATCAATACAAACGCCTGAGCGATATTAATTACTATTGCCCATTAAACACCATGGCCGCCGAATTCCAGAATACATGGGGAATTATAGGAATTTAAGGTTCAAATTGAATTCTATGCATACAGCAGGTGTGTTCTTTAAAAGTGGCGGGCCGTGTCTTTGCTGGTTTCCAAGGACTGAAAAAAACGCCGTTGTCCTTTATCTATGCATCTGAACAAGGCTATGGCAGATGTACATGGATTAGACCTTAATGATGTTTAAGTCGCTTTAATTTAAACCTGAATACTAGTACGACCCATTACAACAAATTAAAGAACAGTTCAGACAACCACATCACGTTATCCAAGACACAGAGAACACCGCGTATTTGCCGTAGGCTACGTGCTAGCTTATTCGCGTCTGCAAGCACCCATATGAGTCCCTTAAACGCACATGTCCACCTCCCCCCACGCGCCCTCATATTTTGTTTACAAACATTCAGGTGAACTGAAAGCAAAATAACAAACGAGTGAAGACTGCTTGGTTGAAATTATAGTGTTTAGTTATCCAATTACATCAAACCACATGGTTTAAATTACCGTTAGTAGCAAAATTTTAGCCTTCATGACAAGACACAGTCTAAACCAAGTCTGAAGCGTATTTGTTTATTGGTGGAATTGTTTGCATGTATTTGGATTGTATCCACTCAATTGCCGGTTTATTTTTTTTATATCATTTAGCTACTCCTCGCTGCTCTCGTCGGTAAACTTTGTGATGCAGACTACAAAATGATTTCGTGAAAGGAATATTACTATAGTAATACAGCGTTTTACGCATATGCTGAGTGTCCAAGTAACAGAATGTAAGAATGCATTCATTCGAATAATTCGACAATCAAATTCAATATAAATCAGACCTGCAGCCCCTCCTATTTTGTACGTGTGATAAGTATGCCAGTAAAAATAATGTGGTCATTTTAATATTAAATACAGGAACAGTTTATGGACGTATTATGAAGAAATACAACTTTAAGAACTTTTATGAACGCAGGATTCCATCTTCAGTATACCGATTGTTAATGCTATATTCTAAATATAATGATGAATCTTTTACAGTATTGCGATACACAAACGTGGGTCAGTGTATGTTTTTATCATAGTTCTTGTGCAAAATACTATTTACAATTCGAAATTTATTGTGACATAAAGGGATGAAAGGCAGCGTTCTTTAACATAGGTTAATAAATTTAATTGGGCTTGCCCCTGGGGTCGGATGACATAGTACGTCCTCGTAA
Organism: Gnathonemus echidnorhynchus; assembly: GCA_026776725.1. Taxonomy (NCBI): domain Eukaryota; kingdom Metazoa; phylum Chordata; class Actinopteri; order Osteoglossiformes; family Mormyridae; genus Gnathonemus; species Gnathonemus echidnorhynchus. The sequence goes on along the minus strand of JAODJU010000095.1, from coordinate 29,637,612 downwards.
CCAATCAGAATCCGAGCTGGTGAAAGGCAAGTGGGGTTGTGACACATCGGATCCATATGTATGAAGTGGCCAGAGAAATTGTGAAGTTTTCCCATGATTTCAGCGAGATTCCCAGTAAACTCTTTTTAACTTGCTACGGTGAAACTTCAAAGGATCTGGAAATATATTGTAAAATAGTGGAATATTTTTTCGTTTCCAGTTTTTATTAGTTTTATTGATTTTGAGATGGATCGAGTCCAAGTTTCCTCTCGCTAGTGGCAATTACTTTATGCAGCCTTTCCAGCGCGTCGTTTTTATGGACTCCTCGATCGATGATGACTATGAGTTCAATGCCTGATAGTCTGATTGCTTCAGACCCGTCCAAATCAGCCTTTTTAGAGTTTGGACACGGAATCCCCGCACACCAGCAGCACTCCCCCGGACTGTCTCATAACCACTACCCAGTTCATGGCTTGCACGCCGGCGGACACGCGCAGCACGAAAGTCCCTTCTCTTCGACGGCGTCCTCCTACGGTCGGTCGCTGGGGTACCCCTACCCGAGCACGGTAAGCACTCACCACCCGAGTGCTTACCTGTCCTACCAGCACAATAGCCACGGCAGCACTTTGGGGCACACGCGAATAGAAGATACAGGTATGTACTTACTTATCAGTTTGTGTATAAGTAATGTTTTATAGTTGCTGTGACGGTTAATGTGTCAGGGTCGTTTCAAAATAAAGTGACTGCATTACAGTGGAGTTAAACAATAATTGTAAAAATCCTGTGTCGCCCACGTTATTAATTATTATTAATAATATTATTAACAATTATTATTAACAGTTATTATTAATAGGCCTATTATTGACAATACCTTACATCCACACTTAAACACATTAAAAGAAATAAATGTGAAAAAAAATTCCGTGCTCACGCCCGTTTTTACTGCATACGGAGTGTATTTTAAGATAAATAATGATAAAATAGAACTGACGTAAAGCATCTAACAGTAAGTGAAATAACCAGTCGTACCGTTTAAGTTGCATGTTTAGTGAAATTTTGCCGAGTTCTACCCAGATATTGTTAATTTTTTTAAGTCTTTCCCAAGAGCAGTTCGGAAATCAGATGTTAAATCCTACGTACAATCCTGTAGAGTCTAAGCTTATTAATTGTAACAATTTAATTGATCTGCAATGCTGATATTGCTGTGTGATACGTGAAATGTTACTACTTTTTAGATTAGTGTGAATTTGGGATCTGGGTGTATTAAGATATTCAGTATCCAGAAATAGCCAAAGTTACAGCACTAGCCCATTATAATACATTATAGGTCGCTTTGTACGGTTTACCGTAAATGCTGGTTTAATATTAATATTTCAAATTTAATTTTAAACTTCATTAAATGAACCGTTAAATGCGTTAAATCATGCACTTGCTAAAAGAGAATTCGTAGTGAAGTTAATAGGCCTTATAAAAAAAAATAATAATAACAAACCGCTGTGTAGTGCTTTGATTGGGACTTTATTATTATTATTATTATTATTATTATTATTATTATTGGTGTTAGGGTTAGTTGTCAAATCGCCTGAACCTAACACGACTTTCTAGTCCTTTCGCCAGAATTACCCTCATCGTCTTTAATTCTCTGGAAAACTTAGAACATTGATCCCCTGCCTCGAGAAGAATGCTTTCATTGTACGACTTTTGCCCAGTTCCTGATGAACAATAGATGTTTGTTGGAGAATCGTATGTTCTGCTTTGATAAACATGTGCAATTGGGTGTTGCAAATACCAGGCTCAAATAAATGATAACGCCTTAAGTGGAAATTAATATATAAATAAAACACACCATTTATTACAGGTAATGAACATGAAAGTGAAAATGAACAATAGTATTATACCTGTAAGTCGACTTTTCACCGAGTAAGACAATGCATTCAAGTTCAGTCTGAGTTTAAAAAAAATCTCTTGGTGCTTTTGGTAGACTTGTGAATCGCCTGCTCAAGATCAATAGGCCAAAAAGAGCGGGTAGCGGTTATATCATGCTTTAGATTAAGTGCATAACATATTTTGGCCCATACAGGCTAATTTGTGGTTTGCAAGTCCAGCTAAACAGACTATTTTGTTATATACGGGGTACTACCAGAAATCGCATGGGAAAATAAATGCTACAAAACCAAAGTAATCCTATCGTGGAAACGGCGACAGTTGGCTTATTTCAATTCTAAAATAAAAACATTTCCTTTAACTTTCCATCTCGTAATTAATACGAATTTTATCCGGGAGTATTTACAAGCGACATCGGTGCGCGGCCTTGTCCCTTTGTTTTAGTGCAAGACATCCATCCATCTCCACAACTGTCCATTTTTTTAAATGTCCATATATTTCACGACTGCGGCGAGCCAACTCCACTGAGCTTATTTGCAGCAGTGTGACAAATTATTCTTCTTGAAGTATCATTATTCTAATAAATATCGTTTATAGTAATTCTTACTTATTTCCTTCTTTTGAAGATCACGAGAAGCCAACCGTCATCGAGAACGGCGAAATTCGACTGAACGGCAAAGGCAAGAAGATCCGCAAGCCCCGAACCATTTACTCCAGTCTACAACTGCAAGCACTGAACCAGCGGTTTCAGCAAACCCAGTACTTGGCCTTGCCCGAGCGCGCAGATTTGGCAGCTAAGCTGGGCCTGACTCAGACACAGGTAAAAAGAAATAATAAACATTTTAATTGTCAGCGGGATGTATCTCTGTTGTAGGAAAAATGCGGTCTTCTCTATGTAGATTCTTGCAAATGAGGAAGGTCAGGGAAAAATACCGTAAGTTTTCGTATCGTAAGAGTAACCTATGTTATTGCAGCTGAGTGGTATTGCATTATAAAATTACTGTTTTTGATATAAATCCAAATTCCCTTGTGTAAAAAGGAAAGGTCATTACTCTGATTAGCTATTACCTTTCACTGTTGGATATATCAACGCCAGTATTTGGCTGTAACGCTTCTCTGGCGTAAACCGGATAGTATATTTATACTGTAACAATTGTACAGTCGTATTTAAACCGTATGCTCTGTTCTAAAAAATATTACGGAGGGCGGGGGGTAAAACAAACATGGCTCCTGTTTGGTATACAAATAAACTCTTTACTGATTGGTTATCAAAATGTGAATCTATGTAATCTATTTTCTATCAGATTAGGTTATAATAAGTGACGTTGCGTGTGTTCTTTTTCTTTTTTAGGATTCACTGTGAATAGCAGAATAGCACCCCATGTTAAAAGTAAACACTTTTTTTTTTTTTTTGGGGGGGGGGGGGGGGACTATTATTATACGGTTATTTTGAATAGTTGTTGTGGTGTTTAAAAACAATATGATTTTTCTTTATTTATTATTTATTTATGCAAGGAACAGTAGGGTAGTGGACCTCAGCAGCGTTTTTGGGGAAGCGCGGACAGTGTGGTCTCCTGCACATTACAGGATTGTCATGTACCACTGACCGTATGATGCAGTTTTATAAATATTTGGTAGCCGATTCCTCGTGGCCTTGAAGGAGCCCAGGTGCTGCCTGTGATACCACGTCACATTGCTGCTTTAGCTGTTCTCTCGAGATTATCCTCTAATTATTTCTTGGTAGCCACTCGCTTTCCTTGCGGATTGTTAAGGTAAACTTGTGAAGTGCTGGCTCTTGTTCCCTAAGCTTTTAAGCTGTATTCCGTTGGAATGTCCTTTTAAATGATTTAACCCCCCCCCCTTGCAGTGCTGAGAGTGCTCTTTCTCCTGAGTTGTCATCGAGAGTGAGCAGAGAGAGCGGGTCCAGGGATGCAAACGTGCACTAACGTGCGTTATTTTTGTTAAAAGTTACATTGACCTAACTACTGTGATGGTTACCTGAGCAAAGTATCAACACTAAACAAATACAACGCCTAAGTAATAAGTCAATAAGAAGCACCAGAAACAAACCTTACTATTTACATTGATTTGTTGGATGAGGTACAGTATAAACATTGCAAACAAATGGGATTTGTTTACATGTGGAGATTGCACTTACATCTCAGAGTGAATCATTTGAGAGAGGGAAACCTTGTCTTGGGGTGAAAACCATTTACAGTCTGTGGGAAGAATGTATTGCAGTTTGAACAATCTTGTGCTGAAGAGATCTCATTCTACACGTATGTGAATGCTGTGAAAAGCACGTATAGTTAGTATCACGTGTACCTGGTAGGAATTTGAAGGGAAATCATTTAGCTGAAGTAACTAGAATCTTTGCATAAATTATGTTGCGGGGAAAAAAAAAAACAGAAAGAAAATCTCTTCTGTAATTCCAGATGCACACAATGCAGAGGAAGTAAGTGAGGATTATAAGAAATGTCCTTAAGGATTCTGAGAAGATACTTTGATCAGTCATATAGTATAGGTTATCCTGCTAACTATCTTGTAGTGACAATACTTACAATTACAGAAGGACATTTAAATGCTCTTTAAAGCAGTTGAGGTTACAGGATTCATGCTCTAGACAGGCTGCTGTTCTGCTCCAAAAAGAACCTATTTTCAGGATCTCAATGGACAACACAGCAGTAATGTCAGAAATCAACACCGTTCTAAGAGCTAAATACACATAAAATGAGCAGCTATTTCTTTAAAGAGTGGGAAGATCTGTATGAAATGGTCAGGATTGTGAGGCATTACATTTGCTATTACTTTCATGATGTCTTTCATCATAATCGAAGGCTTGGTTTGTGTAAAGGATTTTGTTTTAATTCTCATATAATCGGCCCTGTGCTGAGGGTGAAAGCCACACTTAGGCTGTATTCTGTCCAATGAATCTCAAATGCATGGAAATCTGGTTTTGTGGTTATCCCCGTTATCCCAGTTATCCCAGTGCTTGGGCAAATTGGACTTTTAACTTTAGCATTGTTAACCTGGCTGATGATAATCATTTACCACATTTCCATGGTGTGTGCCTGACTCTGTTGTTGCCAAATGAGCCACAAAATAGCTTTAACACCTTCCATGCTATAAAGCATTTGACATATGGCAGATGTTTATAAGATGCTATTGTCTTTTTTTTTCTTTCTTTTCATGCAAGATATAAGTTCCGGAATCTGAACTCTTGAGACTACAGTGTAGATGAGACTTTTATAGACACTGACAGCCCTGGTCCCTTTCATTCTGCACCGTGTTCATTTCCAGGCATTCGCCTCGGATCGCTCTGTTGCCAAATGCCACCTCAGTCATCTTAGACGAATACTGGCCCGTGGCAAGGCCTCGTTCCCCTGCTGTCACGCACTTCAGTGGGCACAGAGGGGTTAATGAAGAGGCAGAGGTGAGCAGGTGCCCGGTGACACAGGTGACATGTACGGGCATGTGTGCCCCCGGTCACGGCACGGCTGCCGGTCGCTGTGTGAGCTTGCATTCGCCGCCGGCAGGCTGTATGTGTGCTGGGTCCCTGTTTTTGGCTCCAGCCTCCTTCCCTCCACCTAAACACAACCAGCATAATCCGCCCTGTGGCCGCCTGTGGACCACAGGTCCACTGGAACCGTCATTAATCTGACACAGCTCTGCTTCCCGATAATCCACAGTGCTTTAGTTAAGAATACAGGCTGGTTTAAATTGTTTTAAGTTACTTTTTAAGTGATTGAGTGGGATGATCAAGATTTGGAATACATGTGGGTATGTAAATATTTTTTATTTCTAACTTGATATAGCACAGCAGTTTATAGGTTATATGTAACATTTGCAGTTATCAGATGTATGTGATGTGCGTAGGGTTTACAAAGGATTTATTACAGATTTCACGAAAGTTAAATCTTTCCTTGGTTTATCTACCAAGATTGTTTCCCCTTTGAATAAAAAATTAACAATATTTTTCTTTTGGTTTCTTACTCAGCTTATTGCTTATTGTTCTGGTGATCTTGGAATAATCAAAAGCTATTTCTTTTATTTTCAGCTTTCTGCTTTTCAATATGGCTTTAAAAAGAATGTCATTGTTTTCAATGGAAAAACAACTTCACCTGAGCTCATAAGTTTTATGGTAATTTGAATCAGATTTGTCTTTTAATAAGCCGAATACTGTGCTTCTGGTCATGTACTAAAGTTGACCACTTGAACTACACACCGGTTATCTCACCTTGATACCGGCCGACGACTAGCCGATCTCCACATAATCTAGATGGCTTGCATATCCTTCAAACTTAGTTACCAGGCAACCTGGTTAAAATATAAACAGAAGCAACCCCAGCTGTGTTTGTAAGTATGTAAGTCTTTTGAATTTACATGGATCGAGTTCTCAGGCAACACTCATTTTGTGTTGCATTAGAGAGTCGACGTACAGTGGAACTAATAATACCTGGACCGGGGTGATTTCTTTGTGTTTTATTTTTCACCTGTAGGTGGTTTTCCTGGCCCGAGCGCATTGAATATTGAAGCCAAAATGCGTCTTCAGAATGCGCGCCATCGTGACTGGGCTCACAAAGCACTCCATTTTGTGCCATTTTGGTATCACGGCGTACCCTCCTTTCCAGACACACGCCTGCCGGACGGCACGTACCACCGCGTCTTTTTCGAGGGCGTTTGGGCCGAACTTCCTCCGCAGCAGAAACGATGGCGTTTACGGCCAGATGCGTCGCGCAGATAGTAATGTTTATCCTGGAGACGTGAAGGTGCTGTTTGGCCATCTTTACCTTCTAACCTGCAGCGTGGCTTAGTGAGCCGCGTCCAGTGGAAAGGCAAGGAGATCCCAGCGATAAACAAGCACTGGCCCCCAACTCAGAAGTGCGACTGGAGTTCTGTTGTTAATGTAGCCTATGATACCTGGGCTAGAATATTTGTAGGCGTGCAGTAATTACACATGCAACACAGCAGCGTCATTGTCAAGACTGTGCAGCTGTTCTAGTGGAACTTGGAATGAAATTAATATAACTCAATAACTGAAGAAATTATACATTATTTTTTATCTTATATGAGTCTGCTTAGTGATCATAAACCTCTTTGAGCATTGTTTTTTAATTCTTTAATATTATGCTTATGTCAATAAAAACAAGTCGATTAACTCTGTTTAGTTGCCAGGAAAAAATGGGACAGAAATAAGTAATATGGCAAGCATTTTCCAGCTATTTGATCTATAAACACGGCTGAAGACGTATAAACAAGTGGCACGCTGCAGATGCCTTGGCCTGAAATCTGCCCACACATGTCTCTTCGGCGCAGAAGGCATCCAAGCCACATGAAACCCCATGAGGTCCCCTGCAAAAGGCACCGCTGTGACTCCAGTCTGCGCGACATTCGCTTTCTGGGCTACAAGTGACGAGCTTCACCTCCACTCCCTTAATGGCGCTCCGAGAGGCAGCTCTGAGCAGCATTTTCTTGACACCCTGTGGTTTTGCTCTGGTGAAAATGCATTGGTGGTTTGGGAATGTCAAAGTGGAATTATGGGTAACTTTGGCTTCGTCTTAAATGAATGTTACATTTTTTTTTCGCAGGAGAGCCATTCACCCACAGCCATTTGATTACAATTACAACTACAGTGCAGATACTTATAAAAAAAAACATATGGCAAGTGTGATTTTTATTGGAATTATTTGGTGTGCCCAGTTTGAAAAAAGACTAATATAGAAATTTTCTGCTATTTCATCTGTCCCCATCAATTCACCTAATTAAATATTCAATTAAAGGCAGCCTAACATCACTCCAGTGGATTGTTAATGTTGCTGTATGCTGCGGTTTTTATAAATGACTTCAGTCCAATGTTAAAATGTTATTTCGACTCCAGCTATTGTCCAGATTGTGCAGAAAAGAGTCATAAAAGCCAAATCAATCTAGCCTGCTGTCTCATTTACAGAATGTCTCCTGGCGAAACATTTTGGGGCGATATTTTTATTATCTGCCTACAGTGATCCACGTGTCAGTGACCCCACAACAAAAGTGAGAGAAGTCAATAGACATGTGAGCTGCTAATGAGCATCACAGAAGTGCTAGAAACTTCTGCCTTAGAGGACGTATCCTTTAAAAAGATAAGAAGGGCTCTTACTGGCTACAGTGGCTGTGGCAGGTTTGCTGTAAGTGACACTCAACCTAACGGTACATTCCGATAATAACTGAATTCGGAATGTGTAACTTTGTAATTCATCGAACAATAATGAAAATAAAACATGAAAATGAAGTATGGGGCAGTTTCATTGTGACTGTGTCTGGCATTGTGGGTAATCACAGTTGTCCTTTAGGATTTCTGCTTTGTCTCCCTCTGTCTGTTAAAGGTTAAGATATGGTTCCAGAACAAGCGGTCCAAGTACAAGAAGATTATGAAGCACGGCTCGAACGGGCCAGAAGGAGAGCTCCTCCACACCACGAACCCCATGTCACCCTGCTCCCCTGGGCTGTGGGATGTGTCCATGGCGAGCAAAGGGGCTCCCACTCACTCCAGCAGCTACATGAACAATTTTGGACACTGGTACCCGACCCACCACCAGGACACAATTCCCAGACCTCAGATGATGTGATGCGTTTATCTGAATTGGCAAAGCTGCACATGAAGAATTTCATCCTTTCATTTCATCACATCTAAATGCGCCCCACTCCTTTTTACTTAAGAATGGTTTTTAAAAGATATGTATATAAATTTTAATCTTTTTTTGTCTTTTATAGTTGGAAGTGTGTCATGCCTTTAAAGGGACATGTTCCTAAGAGACTTCTCTTGTGTTCGAATGCCTGTGTTTTGTTGCTGTTTGTATGAAATGTATAGTCATTTTTTTGTCCTTAAAATGCCATGCAGAAATTAAATGACGTAATTAGGTAGAAAGACGGGACATGGAAGCCCTGGTATATGTTTACCTGCGTGGGATGGGATGATTTCGACCCTAGGGGGGGCTGATCTTTTTTTCCGTAGATCGGCGGAAAACTGGATCGTCCTTACCATGTGATATTCTAAAAAAAATAACCATGATAACCAATCTGATAATAAAAGTACATTTATAACTTTAATTGTTTGTGTAATAATTATTTAAAATTATATGAAAATTAAAGGAGTTCATCACACCTTAGAGCAAAATCCAGTTTAAACCTAATTTTAGTTATATTTTGCATTATTTATTTAAATGATATTCATTCACATTTTTGTAAATTCTTTTAGCGATTTTAAGTTAAATCACCCTGCTGACTTTTTTAATTATTTGCCAGCTGTGCCGAATAGCACCGGTCGGTATATTGCCGTCATGTACATGTTTGTCTATAGTTCTGCTTAACTGTGATTTAAAATAAATGCAAATAGGATGAGATTCCACATGCAGTAAAACGCCAAAACCAGGGAACATCGCGTCAGAGAGATTAAATTGATCAGCACACAGGTCTTTCTCTACAAGACACAACGACGAACTCCAAGTTTACTGAAACTAGAAAATAATTAAATTGGAACATAAATAAAAACACAATTATGGTAGAGTCACATATTACTATTCACAAGGGCTGAGAAACTACTGAAATGTTAGTGAGATAGCATCAAATTTGGCTTCTGAGGCATGAAAAATATGTAGATATATAGTCTCGTTAATCTTAGTTGGGTAAACACTTAAAACCGATTATTCCTATATATCTGTAAAAAAAAAAAAAAGATATCAATCATGTTGCAAAAAATCCACCTCCACGTATAACTGGAATTATTTAATAATCGGTGTACATAAACTGTGGTTTACTTAACATCGAGGAAGCCGAGAACCCTTAATTAATGTTCTTCAAATACAAGACGCGCCTGTAAACGCGTCAGGGCTTCTGGGGCTTGAAATAAAATTGAAACCAGCTTTACTTTGTGTCAATTTATCCTCTTAATACTGAAATGACTGATCTCACTTGAAGCGTTTTGCTTGAGTTATAAACGTCAAAGGTTAGGTGCATTTTTTGCGATTTAAAAAAAAAAAAATACGATACTATTAGGCCTACTATTAAATACCGTTAATAATTTATTTTTAAATCACATTTAAAATTACATTAGTTTTCATCACAACACAACAACGTGTATGAAAGATGATCATGATTTAGAATAAGCATTCATTTGCTTTGTTACGACGTTAAAATGTCTGAGTCATATATTTACGCCATATAGGCTGCAATAAGCCAGCCGGCAATTAAACAGTGGAAAAATACCAAGTCCTAATACATTTACATTACAGACATTATGACAGTACAATTATTTACACATGCATCTATTATTATTAATCAAGGTATAATTATAGACAACAATGATAATAATGTTCCACATAATAATAATTATGTCCTAAAATAAGTCCTACACTATCTTACACTAAATTGACCAGTGAGTTAATGCACAAGTCTAATGTCACATCATAAAGCTGATATGAATATTCTCATTATGTGATCAGGAAGAAGTTATTCCCACAAAGTGAAGCTTAGCGAACGGAGATGAAAACGATGGACTTGCAGTTGAACTCGCGCGCTTTCACGTCAGGTGCAGGGTTATGGGGGAGGGGAGGTCAAAGCTTTTAGCTGCGAAACATCTGGACACGCCGAAAGGATGCTATTTTAAGAATCTCCAATGTTTTATGAAATGGGTTCACCAATTAAGGTAATTTAGGACACAGCTTGTTCCTCTTGTTAAATACGGCTTTCATTCCAACAGTGTAATTACAAGTAATTTACAGCCAACAAAATGTATTTCTTAATGCTGTTTTGTTTCGAATGCAGACATGTCAAAGAGAATCCATTGCTTGATACCTGGGTTGGCCGGTCGAAGTGATTCTGTTGTATCAAATTACTAACAGTTTAATGCAAACAACGGCGAACGAGATCAAACTCGCGAAAATGTTGCGCGAACGTAAAGTTGCCACGTGCCACATTGCCGGTTATTGTAAATGAAAGCTTGTATAGCACTTGGGCTTTAAGTGCTAAAGTCTGATGTAACAGTACAAACATGTGGCTAACAAACTACATTTCGTATATGATTTTAGCGCACTTTAAAAAAAGATAAAAAAGCACGGCTTGTTAATATGGTCTGTTAATAGGAAAACGGAAATTCTTGTAACGGAAGGCGGTCCTAGAACTTTTTTCACGGTTATCTGCATGTGAACAGGACGAATGGAAACAACATCAAATTGTTGGCGTTACATTATAACGGTGTTTGTGTTTAAGTAGTATAAAATACGTAACAAATAAACAAACATAAGTATCGGTAAATAAATATTTAGGCCTACGTATATACCAGTCGTTAGGATTTTTTATTTCTTTAAATGAAATGACCGTCACACTGTAGGTCCGTTGTTTACAGAAATAACCTTTAATAAAATGTAAGATTAATTTTACGTTACGTTATATTCAGAATAGGACTAAAAGGATTTGGTTGAAATTATATTGATGAAATTACTCTTGTTTTGTAAAATTTTGTACAACGACCAAGCTGCTTTTATAATGAAATTACGCACGAATTACTGTTCTCAAGAAACTGAAGTATGAATTGATTTGCGAACTGTACAGATTCAATTGTTGAAAAAGAGAATAAGCTGTTTAAATGATTACTGTTGATTTATACTCGCAGCCGATCCAGACATTTAAATCACCCCAGGAATGAATTACAATTAGATATACCTAACTAATCCCTATCATACCTCTACATACAAATGTGTAT
>JAODJU010000095.1:29615190-29625961 GCA_026776725.1 Gnathonemus echidnorhynchus | reverse complement strand
AATATACGTCTACTATAAATACTACATACTATTTAATGCTACAGGAATGGTTATTATTATTATTATTACTATTGTGTTGTTGTTGTTGTTGTTGTTGTTGTTGTGTTATTATTGTTAGTGGCGGTGTTAAACTTTTATATTCATTATTACTGGATTTTGACTGTGAAATATATACAGCTTCACATTTTTTTCCGGCTTACGTCGAGTCTGGGTTAAAGTATAGCAATACGCAACCCTGGAGCACTAATCTCTCGCGTAAGAATTGTGTATTATGGTGTAACGATGATTGTAACAATTATATTATTATTATGTGATTTATTTTGTTACTGCCCTGAACACACGCGTCTAAGAAAGGACTCCATTAATATGTCTCGTCCTCAATATAGAGTGATACAATGTAATGTTTTGTTAGAATTGCGAATTGATATTTGAATGCCAGATAGATAGATAGATAGATAGATAGATAGATAGATAGATAGATAGATAGATAAATGGATAGATGGATAAATAGATCGATAGATGTACTGATTTCCAAAAAGAGCGTAAATTTAAAGCAGTCGGAATTTTGACGCATTCTTAGAAACAAAGTTGCATCGTAAAACCGTTTGCACGGGTGACTTGCTTTGTTCTTCCTTAGGCTGGCAGTTAATTTAATCGTTAAGCTTTCTGTATTACGGCGAAGACACTGACAGACGTAATTTATTGCAGTGCTATAATATCCTCCTAGGTGGCTTTATAAAGTATACAACACTTTTCCTGACAAACATGATATGTGAAAAGTTAAGACAACCCAGGGTGCCCTTGTTTAAAAAGGTAGGCTATCTGATATATTGAAGTGTTTTATTTTATATACGTAATTACGTTTGACGGACTGTGCTGTGTTAAACGTAACATGATATCTTTATGGAACGACCGGTCTCCGCTGTGCAGACGAGCGAAAAATGCGGCTGTTCATTTGCATTGTGTAGCCCGTAATACAGATGTATATACCTTTACTGTGTCATTTTGCTATGTATTCACTACAACTGTGATGTCAATGTAACAATGCTAATCAGAATGGTTCATATATTGTCACTTAAACTTGTATTTCCGACTAATATTATAGGTATACTAGAATTAGAAGAGAATTATGCGGTTGAATAAAAGGGTTTGCAGGTGTGGATAGACCATTAGGAGAAAATTATGCGACTTCCTTAATTTAGGAAATGTTTATTAGAAGTGGTGAGGAGTTATAATGCAAAACCTGTGTCGTCTGCCTGTGTCAGGTTTGTCTGATCTTAACTTTAAAAAAATGAAACCCCGCCTCACGCCTGTACTTTATACCATCGCGACAACTTGACAGACGACTTTAGCAGAATCTGAGGTATACCGCGGCTAAGGAGCTTCCACCCGAGACACACCCCCCCCCCTCCAGCCCCGTGCGCTCTCCGCCCCCGTCTCCCGCTCCCTGTGAAACGTGAAGGTTGGGAAAACATCAAAGTCCATATTATCAAAAGCGGAAAGAATTTTCTTTTCATCACGAAGGTTAAAAAATGCGTTTAGACAAACTGAGCATGGACAAATGCAGCGTCGCGGGGTCTGGAGCCTATCCAGTGAGCTACGGGCACAAGTTGGTACAGAAAATGGATGGATGATTTTAAAATCCAGTCGAATTTGCAAAGTGGGGTAATGCAGTGTACTGGTGAGCCCACTCGAGTACGAGTGACAAAGGAGAATCTAGAGTTTTCCAAGCGGATCCAAAATCATGCATCTGTTGAGGCACTATAGGCTATGTGTATGTATGTGCGTGTTCAGCGGGCAGCATTCCTCAGGTTGAACTGTCACTCGAGCTTCATGTTTGTCCGGTTTTAGATAGCTACATATTACACAATTTAATCCCGCCCATTAGATTATTTTATCCTCTATAGCTACGGGTACATTTTCAAAGCATTTTTACATTTTTAAAGCAGCGGAACAATACAGTGTACCTGAGTATTTTTCCGCATAATATTCTATTACAACATATTAGCCAACCAATGTAATATAAACTTTGTCTAGTTATGTGTATTGCATATTCTTTATTTACAGTAAATTCACAATTGTGAACAGTTATCCCACGCCGTGTAAATCTGAAAATCTATTTCTTCTTCAGCTCAGATTCTCATGACAGTGGAAATGTCAGGTATGAAACAAATGAACTATAAATTCACATCTTACAATGGTTTAGTTCTTCCATGAAAGAAACAGACCAGGTCCACATATCTTCTGAATTCCATCCCAGATTAAATAACATATCCTCCCTTCCATGTTTCTTAGTCTAGATATCTTCTCCATATCCTCTATGCATGAATATTTGTCTTATGATAGCTCTTGACAGACATATCGGGAAGAAAACGTGTAAAATTTCTGGAGTGCTACCTGTAGGCTTGGCCACAGGTGCACACTGACTTACCTTGGTGGGTGGCAGTCTGGTATATTGCAGTGAAGGAAAGGTGAAGCCTGACACCTCTCTGCAACGGTAAGCCAAAGTTTTGTTGCTGCTGTGTAAATTCCTTGATAAAGGGACGGGGTGTTGATTAATTTGGCTACTCCCAGCCTTCCTTATATACCACCTCCCTTGTTGGGTTAGGAGCATTTACGGGCCTTGTTTACTTGAAGTCCAGGGAAGAGAAAAGAAGTGTTATTGAATGGAGTGGCAAGGCATCACAGTAAATTATAGGCAATTTCACATCTCAAGATTAGAATAATGGGAGCTCAATTAGGACAGGCAGTGCTGGGTCTTCTGAACAGGGCAATTACAGCAAAAAGGGGTTTGGGAAACTCGAGAGAGTGCCGGAGAGACAGAGCAAGATGGAGGTGGGGAGAAGGAACAGAGGGACGATGATGCAGATAAAACAAGCTGCTATTCCCAGTGTCGGGGCTGAGGCTTCTCTACCCGAGGTGTCTGATGAAATTTAATTGCAGGATATCAATGAAGGTTCGATGGGCTGTTATTACACAAAATCCCAGCTGCCTTTTGAGGGCCGAGGAGCAATTGAATTCATTGTGATTAATGTTATTAGCATGAGTGCTCTGATAACTAATGTCATTGTGAAGCACTTGCCTTTGGTGCATGTGTCTGTGATGACCGGGTTGAGTATGTGGTTCGTTTAACTTGCTGTCACAATGTGCCTATATGTATGATTAGCAGAAAACCTTGGGTATTAATGCGCACTTACTGTGACTTCCTGACAGCAGGACAATGGGGGTCAAGGGATTTGGAGGCAACAAAGACGTGGAGGAGATAACACTGAGGTTGTCTCAAAGGCTGTCTGTTAATAGACAAATCGACCTAAAAATGTGTTGACTGTTACGTGTACTCAATGTCAGTGTCAAAGGCCATTTTGTACAGTGCCCCCCCCCCCCCCCCCCCAATCCAAGATGGAGTCTTGGGGGTGAACCGGAGTTCATTGGCCTACAGCTGTCAGGGGCGCCGCTTCTATTTTGTTTTGAATTTTTTTTTCCATCTAAATGATGGTAATGAGTGATCAGCGCATGGGGGTGGAATCAAATCTCACTCTGGCTTTGAACAAGTGCCTGGCAGCTGCTCGCTGTCTTCCCCTCTCAGCCGTCGTCTGCTTGACCCCCAGTTAAACCCTATTTCTGCTACCTCCCAAGTTCCACCAGCAACTCTCTCTTTTTTTAGGTCTCCCAATGAGTCACCAAGTCAGGGGCTCCATCTCTTCTTCCAAGGCACATTTTTGTGCAGCTTCAGACGTCCTGCCATTTGGTATCACGTTCAAGTTCAACAGTTCATTCCCAGTGATTTCGCATACTCACTAATGTGCTAAGTGGCTGTTCTGAGTCCACTGTAACCCCACTGGCCCACACACCCATCTGGTCCATAACCAGCAAGTGTTTCAAAGCTGTTTGTCCCTTGACTATAGTTGGGGGGGGGGCGTGGTGAGGGCCACACACAGTGGCAGGGGATAAACATGAAACCGTGTGCTCGAAAATTCGTACCGCGCACCCCGAGGTCGATGTGATAACCTGTTCCTCAGTTATTCCGTTGATCTCAGTAGAGCGTGAAGCTCCTCAGTTACGTCATTTTGTGATGTTTTCTGAAGTGATGTTTGAAAAGGAAAACGCAAAAACATCGCTATGCTGAGTCGTTATGACAGACTTTTTTCACATATGGATTTTTAAATACAATGTCTGGCCCCTCAGATGGTAGTATTTAAAATTAGGAACAAGCATTCGAAATTCTTGGAAATAGAAGAACGTCAGCCAAGAAAAATTACATTCTTTTTTACACTTGGAAGAGAGTCAGGAAACCAGTCTAATTAGGGAAATTCAAAACAGAATCACAACATATGCCACATACAGGTAGCTGACAAGTACCAAAAATACGAGTAAAGTGTCACTCCATTGACAACGAAAATGGAATGCAGCACAGACTTAGGAAGGATCTGGAAATGTTCTACAAGAATTTGAGACGAAATGAATATGATTGCTCAGGAGAGCAGTATGCAAAGCCCTACATCATTACACTTACCCCATAACTGAATAAATGAACCCAGGCCATTATGAATGAAATGAGTCCTTGTTTCCAGATGGACAAAAGTTGTGACAAGTGCTGGTGTTCGTGCATTGGGCCAGCAGCCTGTCAGTCAGCATGTCACAATCCTCCATTGGGCCAGCAGCCTGTCAGTCAGCATGTCACAATCCTCCATTGGGCCAGCAGCCTGTCAGTCAGCATGTCACAATCCTGCCCTCCCCAGAGGTCCGCTGCTTTCACTCTGCTTCTTGCTAACACTTGTTTTGAGCCATTTGTGCATATTGACATAGATATAGTATTCACCCCCGTCAAGATTGCTTCTCGCTGTTATTGCTGACACAGGACACTCACAGCCCACAGTGAGTCATGAGTACAGCTTGTCTGCCCTTTCTGTCCTGTCAACCAGGCCATTGCTCATTTTACAGACACACACA
Organism: Gnathonemus echidnorhynchus; assembly: GCA_026776725.1. NCBI lineage: Eukaryota > Metazoa > Chordata > Actinopteri > Osteoglossiformes > Mormyridae > Gnathonemus > Gnathonemus echidnorhynchus. The sequence goes on along the minus strand of JAODJU010000095.1, from coordinate 29,621,011 downwards.
CACACAAAGGTTTGTAATTATATCTTTGTGGGGACTCTCTATTCATTTCTAAGGGGAAAACTCTAATCCCAACATGAAAACCCTAACCCCTACCCAGCCCTAACCATAACCCCAAGTGACCAGTTTTTTTTTTAGTTTTTTGATGCTGTATTCACATTTATTTATTTATAAAATTGAGTTTCTCCTTGTGGTGACTGAAAAAATGGTCACACAACGTAAAAATAACAGGTCTTTATCACATTGTGGGGACATTTGATCACATTCCTCTATTTTCCCCCCCAAGGGTGACATCACATCACCTTATAGGGCCATGTTATGAGCTGTCTTGTTTGTAGTACTGTTTATTGAAGCACAAGCCTTTTTCTAAATTGACCACAGGTCATTGCCTAGCTTCTTGCCTAGGATTTTAACCAAGCAACTATCTACTATATAATGTGTTTATTAAATATATGGAAGTGTTCATTTACATGTAGCTATTATTATTTATTACATTTTCTATGGTTCTCATTCTTGTTCCCATGGAGTCTGGGGTGGTGTTGGGGGTCAATGTAAGTGAAGCATCTTAATAAATTTCCTGTAGTAACTTAGACACATGAGAATAAAAAAGACACTTATGGTCTACATATGTTAAAATGTGCTGGCTGATTGATATCTATACCAATGATGTTTAACCACTCCGCCACTCTACACCCACTAAGTGTTAATTTTCTCTAAATCAAAACAGTATTTAAGCTTCCTTCACATAGCACCACTCCTCTTCATCAGTGATGAAGTCACAAGGTACCTATTTCACTAATCACTGAATAACATTGCAATACATACATATATACATAATGCATACATACAGACCTGCATACATACATATATAATACATACATACATAATACATACATACAGGCCTGCATGCATGCATGCATGTATACATACATATAGCTTCCATCCGCTGATCCGGGACGAGGTTACGGGTCGGTGGTGCCGGAGCACCATCCACTCTGAGTACCAGTACACAGTGCTGAGGAAGTTACTCACAAAAGTAACCCATTACAGACAGAGGTAAAAAGTACAAATCCAGACCATGGTTTCGTTTCAACCAACCAGTCGAGTACTCCGTGACCATAACTGTTATTACTCAACTGGCTGGTTGAAACAAAACCATGGAGACGTGATGGATTGGGATCCTGTCCAGGGTGTCCCCTGCCTTGTGCCCTGTGCTCTTTCTGATAAGCTCCAGGACTCAATACCTTGTAAAAATTTGATACATTGGCAAAAAGAGCCAATATATACCAAACTGTGTTCATCTTCATATGTAATAATTTTGTATTTGTATTGGTATATGTTTTTGTATGCTAGTCTATCTCCATATCCCCCTTGACCCTATATTGATAAGCAGTTGGAGCCTGACTAAAGGGGTGCATGGATGGGTCTCCATCAATCTGTCGAGTGTAACTTGTAAAATTTTATTCTTTAATTTAAATGAAGTTGAAATGCATGCAATAATGATTTTTTTGTTGTTTCTTCGCACTGTCACTTCCGAAAGACACTGAGGAATTTCCCTTCGGTGGCCCAAAGGCACGGCCGCGGCGGTCAGGCAAGGCCACTCAGCTGCTCTCTCGCGTCGCTTTGGTAACTGAACCACTGGAAAGAACAAGCAGACAAGCCACACGGACGCTCTGTTAGCCCCCATCTGCCGCTACGTCGATGTTGTGCCTTTGATATTTTTCAGTTCTAAGTCATTTACTAGAAAACACCAAGAATTCTAATTGGACTGTCTTTCAACGTGCATAAAGACCTGAGAGGAGTTGTCATGTTGTCAGTTCTGATTACATGTGCTTAGAAGACAAATCTCACAAAGATCTAATCATAGATAATAATATAATATATAAATCATTTAAGCTTATAAGTGTAGGTTATCTGTGTAATGCTTATCTGTGTAATATCTCTAAACACACCTATTCTGTTAACTGTATGGAAATTGCTAGGTTTACTTTTGGTGGTTTGGGAAAGGAGTCTTTTGGAAGAAGTGAATTGTCTTAACTTGTGGGCTTTCATTCTTGGAACCTTTGGATGGACATCGAAAGTACTGTTGGGCAAACACTGTGGCATTTATGATAGTTGACTGCTTTGAATTGAAAACAAAGACGGCAAACATTGTTTTCTGTTGAATCGCGAAGGAGATTCTCACCAGGCTTCTGCTCCACTTGCCTTCATAGACCCACGGGAACGGCGATGAGCGTAGCTTCCCATACGGCAACGCTGGCCCTCTTCCATAACAGTTCTACTCACCACAGCACGGAGCACAGAATGCTTGGGGCATAGAGCACTAATGATCCAGAGAACCACAAGCAGGTTAATATGCATGACTGAGTTGTTTTATGTGATATAATAACCAATAGGTTAAAAAAGAGAAAATACTGAAGAAAATCCATGAAAATAAAATGAAACATAATCAATGTGCCAAAAATGTATCATGTTTTTTTTACTGCTATGCATCTTTTCTGACCCATAGGTCTGCTCCTGGCTGCACTGGTCATACTGTATTTCCATTCTTTATACTGGGAACCTTAACCTGAACCTGTCACTGAATTATCAGATCAGTAGAATGTTTAGGTTCAGTGTTCAGTGCTGTGTCCATCATCCCATATAAAGCATCCTCAATTTGTTTTGCGTTGCTGAAAAAAAAATCATATAAGGCTTTTTTTTTAGATCTATCATACACTACAATGATAAATACAATACATATGCATGGAAAAAAACTTTATTTAAAGCTATTAAAGGTTTCTATAGCTGTGCCCCATTGCTTGCATTCTGCCATTGGAACCCACTTTAGAGAACTGTACAGCTACTCAGCCACAGGAGTGTTAAATCTGCCATGAGTGGTCAATACTTGCATTTCACATTTATATCATATATAATTTCTGACTGACTTGCTATTTCCCATTTCTCTCTTTGGTCAGTAATTTAATTTATGTATCCCATTCCTAAATATCCACCTTCTTTGTAAAAAAACAATTATTCTCTGTTGATGTCTCGTATAAATCTTTTATATATTGTATATTTTTAATGCATAACCTTAAGAAATTCAGCGACATCCATGTTTGTATTAGTCACTGAATTTACGGTAAAAAGAATATGTTTTTACTCACATCATTTTAGTACCTCCCAGAAGGAAATACAAAAGTACTAAGATATGAGTAAGCAGTTTTTGTCAGTCTTTCCCAGCAATTCTCAGACTGGTTTATTGCCTCTCTGCCAATGATCTGCTTGTATACTTTGCAGTTCAGGTAAATGTTCTTTTTCTGAGGATTTCTTTAAATATTGTTTTGGGTTTCACTACCTTTTTCCAGTTCTGTGCGCTACTGCTGTGCGCGCGAAAAGAGCGCTTGACATCTATTATATTTCGCGATTGCCTGATTAAATATTTAAATACCTTTCATTGAAATACACTATAGCACTAGATTGTGCTGCGCGACAAGATATGTAGTGTGATATGTGGAAACATTTCGCAATTCATATTATATTAAAACTTCGTAATGATTGTAAACTAGGCATTTTGGCTTTTTATTAAGAAATGAAGTACATAGTAAATAAAATTTCTCACGAAAATAAAATAACATCTTGAATCAAATTACAAAACATTACCACAGGTCTTGGTAACGCAGAAGTGAATGTGCTAGATTACCACACAATGACGACCTTTTGACAGCTGACAGTCCTGAAGAAATACTTTTATCTTTTAGTTTACATTCCTCCTCTTAACACTGTAGTCAGTCAAAAATAAATGAACTTAAATATGATCATATGTATTCTTAATTAAAGTTAATGGAGTTATGTATTTGAAGTTATTGCGGTAAGAAGCACCGTTTAGCGCCCTCTGTCGTCACTGTTAAATGCGCAATGTTGACGTATTAGAATAGCAACTTATTGCAGCCGCCAGATCATTTAATTCACGACAGATATTCCTTCTTCTGGGCTATAATGTATTTTGCTTGTTGCCCCAAAATTCGCTTTCATGTTGTTGTTGTTGCTGTTGTTGCTATTATTATTATTATTATTATTATTATTAGTGGGGTCATATGATCATATTGGGATAGGTTGTAATTATTTACTATTTTCTTTTCTAGTCTTAATTACTAATCGTTGGAGGTCCATCTGCTGATACAAACCTTGTTATTAGCGGTTTGTGTATTAGCGGTTTGTGTATTAGCGGTTTGCCTGTGACTTAAGCGAGACACTTATAACAATATGGCTTCTGCGGTTCATTCCTAATGGCCTTGCTTCCGAACTATATATTTTTAACAGATGAGGAGAAATTGCTTAATGAGAATTAAAACAAAAACGACCGGTATTGAAAAAAATCATAAAACGAGAAACATGGGACCAAGGACAGTTGCGGTTTCCGCGGACTTGCTTGCGGTAATGTCTTTTGATCGTGGTATAAAATAGTTACTGCGAGGGGCAGTCTGAAGAAATTATATTCACCAACCCTTCATGTTAAAACAATACAAAAGCACGCATTAATGTGTAACTGTTTAAGTATATTCCTTTATAACGTTGGCGCTATTGCTTCAATAGTCATGACTGTTGACAGATAGTAATTACTTCAAAATATGCTGTAATTGTCTCAGACCTCATAGATGGCTATCTCGGCAAATACAAATGATATGCCTAGTAATCTGTGATCGTAATCTTACGACACTTTGCTAAGTCAAGTCAACATTCGATGCCAATAATTTCTATTTTTTGCTGTAGTGCCTTAGCTAAGCACAGCTCGTGTGAGAAAATATTTTGAAGTATGTGGATTAAACACACACACATAAAACATGTAGGCCTACTTGCCTATACGTTATAAATTCAAACGATAGGCCTATACACTTTCATGACTGTTTTATTTGATCAACACAGCATAGTTATAAAGAGGGACTAGCGTTAGGATTCAACAGGAATGAATTATATTAATTTGATAAATAAGATTGCAACATTGCTTTGCGAAAAAAAATACTGTTCCACGAATAATGAAGCTACTGAACATAATGCGAAATCACGGGGAGGGCGGCCCTCTGTTTCATCAATGCGAACTATCGGGAAGCGAAATATAAAGATATAAAGTGTTGGTGAATGTTTGCTGAAAACGATATTACGATTTATACCCCGCGATCCTGACCAGGATGAACGTTTAGATGATGGATGGATTGATGCATGCATGTATAGGTCATAGGTCAATTTTAGTAAGTAATACTGAAAACCTCAGATAGGAACATACATAGGAATATGTCTTTTTATGTTTTTGCGGTTATTAAACCGGTTCTTGTTGCTCTGGGGTATATGAATGTTTGCCGTAACTAGGAAATGTGATGATATGTAACGCAGAAAACGTGACCAATGCTATTTACCAAACACACAGGGATTCATATTAGTTATATCCAAAGTAATATTGTGACCGTTAAGAATTTGCATGAACATGAGCACCACTGCCAGTCTCACTTAATAATATCAGCTATTAAAACATCTTTGCTTTGCATCTTTGTTTTTTTTTTTTTGTCTGTTTTTCGAATTTACACAAGTTTTCAACTGCAAGGCATGTAAAACAAAATGTACCAAAGGTGAGATATGTATGAGTAAAAAATAGAATGATGCACGAATAGTAGAATTGAAGCTGTGTTTATTTATTATGAATATTTACATGAATGATGAATTGGTGATATTATGCTTGCGAAGTGTCCGTAAACGTAAACTTGTTTATACAAAATGATCCCAACCGTGCGTGTAAATTATGGGGGAGATGGGGGTTGTAACCCCCCCCCCCCCCCCCCCCCACAACAAA
>JAODJU010000095.1:29575506-29615090 GCA_026776725.1 Gnathonemus echidnorhynchus | reverse complement strand
GGAATGCTGATGTAGACCACCCATCAAGGGAGATATGCGGCTCATTTAAAGGATGTTTGAGTGGGAATGTGAGGATACTGTCAGATCAGAGAGAAGCTTTAATCAAAATCATCCCCATTATGAAACGGCACAAGGCAGCTAAGAACGGGGGTGGGTTGCAGGAGTCAAACCAAGGTGCACAATAATCTAAGAACTCTGCCTGTTCAGCATGCCCAGATGCTGGCCAAGAGAGTACGACCATTCACAAGCAGCGGACCGAGCAAACACGGCCCCAATGGGACGATTCAGAGAACAAAACGTTGTTCAACAAGTGTCCAAGACCCACCAATTACACAACAGCTCCTGCAACGCCAAATCACTTTACTATACGCAACAGCCAATCTATATACAAGTTACTTCACACGCCAACCAGATGACTACCAAATAAGCAGTAGTAGGTTACTCTGATAGAAGCATGCATCAAATCAGAAAGCAGTTCTGGCTAGGTTCCCTCAGCATACAGACATATCAGCCCAAAAACCAGCCCAGGTCACTTGCGAGCCTGTCGCCATGCAGGATCTGCCTGAGAAGTTGACGCTTTCCCCTGACCACTGATAAAAGGAGACAAGAATTAAATTTGGGAATATAAGATTGAGTTTGCAAGAGGACAAAGTAAGGCTTTTAGGTGCAATTTCAAAATATTTGATTACATGTATAGTTAAACAGGATCGCCCCCAAAAGCCATGGGCAATTCCCTGGCCTGTTGTCATGGAAACAGTAATGTAAATCATGTTATAGTGCAGGGCTGCCCAATCCTGCAGAGTTTAGGTACAGCCCTAATTTAACACACCTCATACAGATAATCAGGCCCTTCAGTTATATCTCAGTATGAGAACCAGCTTAAGGGCCTGATTATCTGTATCAGGTGTGTTAAATTAGTGCTGTACCCAAGGTCTGCAGGGTGGTCGATCTCCAGGAGCAGGATTGGGCACCCCTGTTATAGTGGCTAATCGGAAATGAAGGCATGTATTCAGATGATTCAATTTCTTGTTGCAGAAGTGTTTTCAGACCCCAGCTGCTCTCAAAACAGTTGAGAACACTAATGGAGATCGGAGGTCTTCATCCCCATAGGCTGAACTGAAACATGAAGACAGTGGTCATGCACGTGTTCACCACATGATTGTGAAACACCCCATTCAGTGATCTTCACCATCACCACACTATACCAAGATGGCAACTTGATCTTCTCCAACGTCCCCATGGTTTACTGTTCTAGTTGGTAGAGATTTTTCCATTCAGTCCAGTGACGAGTCAGCAGTTCCACCATTCAAGTGAAATGGATTAATTTCCAAGCACACAACTTCAATCACTTTGCCATCATTTATTCACACAAAAACCAATTCAATACTGCATAACAGGCACTATCAACAGCTACACCACTAACTTGCATTAGCGAGTCCAGAATCAAAATCGTCCCAAAAGTAATGGGCACAGGGAACCAGGGCACCCAGGAAGAGTGAATTTTAGTTCTGTGAATTGAATACTTCCGAAGAGTCCTTTCCTACACAGCATTCTTAAAACACTGAGGAACCAGCTCCGTATGAAGAGGGATGCAGTGACTGCATTTGTCCTTGACCAATCCCGATTTAAAAAAAAAAAAAAAAAAAAAAAAAAAAACTGTAAAAGCCCAAACAGCCGATACTGATCTGGGCCAAATCAGATTCCTGGGTTGATTCAAGATGAATAAAAAGAAATGAAAGGTTTAAGGCTGCTAATTAACACTTTAATGAACCTGGCTTCCTTTAAACCTTTTTAAAATTAAACAGCTCTACTAGAATCATTTAACTGCCGATTCCAAGTGTTTGAGGTAGTTCTCAGACAACTTTTTGTTAATGTCTTGCACACTGCAAAATTTCACATTTTCATACAAACTAAATGGAATCTCCAGACAGACACACTTCCCATAAGCCAGTGGTTCCCAACACAGTCCTCAGGGACCCCAGACAGTCCACATTTATGCTCCCTCTCAGCTTCCAGCCAATCAAGACCAAGGGGCTGGTACACTTGGTACAGATGTTGGGAGCTGGGAGGCAGCAAAAATGTGGACGCATCCTGAAAGTTTCTGTACCCCTATGCCACCATGACGCTCCCCAAAGGTCCATTTTAAGTTCATAAGGACCCAATCCATGAACCTTTGACAGTACATTCCCACCGACACGGGATGCTAAAGGACCAATTACCCTACAATTCATTAGCTGGTTATTTACAAAGCTAAAGCTAAATAGCATCATGCATGCTACTGATGCTTTCATGAGTGCAACGGTGTTTATAATGAAAAGTCTGAAAGGGGTGGGGGGGAGAGGGTAAAGAGAGACAAAGGACAAATTTCAAATCTGCCACAGAAATGACTGGAAGAATGCCAGATGCCCCTTTGCAGGTGATAGGAAATCCCACGATGTCCTCTTGCGCCATTTACATGTAAAGCCCTCAGTTCAATGGGGTTTCAGTATCCCCTCCCCCAACAGTGGCTGGTGTGTTGCAGCCGACTACTTTTTCTACACTTGCACTACACAAATCTCAGCACCAGCCTCCCGAGAAACTAAGGAAGAGCAATAGGAAAAAAATTAAACCTAATTCTATGATTCTGATAAGAGATTTTCCCAAAGTAAAGGAGGCCAGGTCTCCAGCGGTCCCGGAGCTCATGTGCAGAGCGCCCCAGTCGCCGCACCAGGAATAGCAGGCGCTGGCAGCCGGGCTATGCGGACAAAAGCACGTAGCCCGACACCGTAGCAAATGTCATTTTCACGGCAAGACAGCGAGGCGAGGGGCAGCACGACAGCAGACCTGCGCTCCTCCATAATGCAGCGGCATTTTGAAACGACAACCACTGTACAGCACCGTTAACATCTCGCAATTACAATCACCTGTTCCCAGGCAATTAGTCATCCCCACCCCCTCCCCGCAACGGGGAAATTGCGGTGATGCTATAAGGCCATGTTAGCGGAACCCCCCCCCAACCATTTAGATGTCAGATTTAAAACCCTAGGTTTATAATCACAACACCAAAACACAAGGTCAATCTTTTAAAATTCCCGGTTCCTATTGTTCATACGAAGGGCTGCGTTTCGCCACGGTCAAAATGTAAAGGAGCGCGTTTACATAAACCCAGGCTCAGAAGAAAAAATAAAATCAAAAAGACACAGCCCCACAATCCCTGAACGCATTACCTTATCAATATTTAAAAAGGAAAAGGCGTCGCATAGACAATACAACAATCCCCCCTTCACACCAGAAAATAAAACAAGTACCGAGTACGCAATTCAGAAGTAGCGCGGACCGCCGCTAAGAAGGCGGCACGATCTAGGCGATCAGACGCGCATGAAACGATGATTATTATAAAGACACATACGAGACCTTTAAAGGCCTCCAAACGGCGGCTGGCTACATTCGCCGGGTGTCGGACGCAGATCCGCTCGTCACTCGGCGGAGGAGAAAAAAAACGGCTTTACGTGCGCGTCGGTAACAACTTAACGATAATAATAATAAAAAACAGACTCACCCCCAACAAAAACGCCGTGCTGAAGACATATGGGAAGAATGAGAAAGCCCAGAACAGACGTGAGCATTTCGCGGTATGGCTTTACACTGAGCGCTGCCCCCCCGTCCTTCTGCACTGTTTAATGTGGCACGGCCGATATGCCTGCGTGGGACGAACAGGGACCTCGCAAATCCTGCCTTTTTATCTCATTCACCCGGCGCCCTTCAGTCCATTCGCTTCCCCCGGTCGGACCTACACCCGCAATCCATGTCCTAATTTACTGATAGCGTGAACCTGCGGCAAATAACCACGTCGGTCGAGCCGAGATTTTTTTCCCCTTCAACATGTCATTTACACGCATTTAACCCTTTCTATCCCTCCCCCCCCGCCACTTCGAATGGCACGGGAGCGCGCCGAGTCCCGTAACAGCTCCCATAAATTGCTATTTGCGTTTGTTCTTCAGATTGTCATTTCCGATAAACATAAATGCATCAATTTTATGTGACAACAAATTCAGAATTATACTCATCATTAAATGTGACTGAATGACGCAATTGAAGAAATTGTTGCAAAACCTGAGTAAGATGTTGCAATACAACTTGCATATAAATGTATTTGTATGTTTAAGTTTAATTACGTTACATAACACGTGCATTATAAATGGATTATACTTTAAAAACACTTGCTCCGTGCGAATAATTAAAACTAGGCCTAATACAGGGTTGTTTAAAAAGTCCCCCTTCGCCTTTTTACAAAAAGTCCGGTAATATTTTTATGATATATTGTACCTTTCCTTGCTATACAATTTGCTCATTTCAGTAGAAAGTCAGCCTTCAAAACTGGAACTGCTCATCTCCATGGAGTTTGACACAAAGCCGATTCAAGCAAGGAAATCGTTCTCTTTAATTTTATTATCAGATGAGGGAAGGTTAATATTGACTCACGGTGTAAACATGCTTTTTTTTTATCGCTTAAGTATAATCTGCTCTCGCAGTAAGACGCGGTGCATGACAGACGTCCGCCGTAAAGGATTCTTTCTGAATTGCTGCAGTGTTTCTCAGAGCATGCCGAATGTCAGAGAATATCAGTCACGGTCTTAATTTACGACCCTGAAAGAATCGACTGCTGTTGGAGCGGTAAGGAGATAATATGCGGCTCTACCGTTTTTTGGATCTACCGTAACCTAGACGAGATCAAAACGCGGTCAGAAACGGCAACTGCTTCTAACGTCTAGTGACCTCCCATAGGTAGCATTATTAAAGTAAATATTGGCTTACGATTCTGTATAAAACTGGGATGTGGTTGCTAGCACTCCTGAGAGAGTGGGAGAGTGTGTGTGTATATATGTCAGGGAGAAGCAGGGAATGGTACCAGTGTATACCTTTGCTTGTCACTGGGCCTGTAGCCTCAAGGATCTGCCAGTTGTACCCTAGCTGTAGGTAAATGTACCTTTTAATCTAATTTAAGGTGCTGAAATGGACTCTGAGGAACATTCCCAAGGTACAAAAAACATTAATGTGCCCTCAATGGTACAAAAATGTCCCTCATAGTCCATTTCTGTGTCTTACAAGGTACAATTACTCTTGAGGGTACAGCCCAGTGATAAATGAAGGTACCAATTGGTACACTTTCTTCTGATAGTGTGTGCACATTTGTTACCATCCACGATTCCAGAAAAAAAATCTGACTTCTAACATGTTAAATATGAAATTTTCCACCTGATTTGAAGCTGTTATGTTTGTAATAAGATGGGTTTGAACACTGGCAGACACAGCTTTCTGATCGCATGCTGAGGCTGACTGGATTTACCGAATTGCCCATTGGTGTCCCATCCTTGGGGGGGGGGTTCCCTGTCTTGCACCCATAGCCTCTGGGACTGGCTCCAAACCCCCTGTGATCTTGACCAGGATGAGCAGTTTCAGAAGATGGATGGAAGTTTCTTATCTCAGGTGTGTGTGTGTGTGTGTTTGGGGGTTGATCACTGGAGGACATGAATGCAAAAGCATGGAGTAGATGGGCGGATACAATAAATGCCATTTGAAGAGCTGTTTTCTGGGAACTGTGTACTGAGGAATCCAGTCTGGTGAACAGAACTTCCACACAAAGGGAAGCAGTCAGAAACACTGGCCCTTTGTTGTTTGGTGTGTGTGGAAAAGAGGAAGAAATGTTGAAAAAGACAATGCAAGTGTGCAGTTACCCACAATGCTCTGCAGCGATGGAGGCAGCTGACTGGTACCTAAAGGACCAGTGTACTGAGGGATGTTCTCCCAGAACCAGATAAATGAGAGAGCTGGTCTGCAGCGGGGCCTGACTCCTGTATCGCACCGCTGTGCATCTCATCTGTCAACAGCTTTAAGGCACCTCTATGAAGCAGTAATATCCCATGGACATTCATCACTGCACATGTGCTTTGGTGTAATGGAGAGCATATCAGATTCTGGTGCCAATAAAGCTGTCATCTTAAAAAATGTGGTGCTTCAGTAGGTTAATATCAAGCTATATTGTAAAATATAGTGATAACTGATGGGTTTGATAGTTTTCAGCCATTATTTGCCATATTATGTTGTGTTTGCATAAACAGAGTGATAATGTGGGCATTTCTTTGTGTTGAAGTAAACCAGCATTTTCTGTTTCAATAAAAAACATTTTTCGTGTGCAGGACCATTCAGGGTTGACTGTTTCCATACGGGCAGGATTGCTGAAGCCACTGAATTCATAATCCCCGTTTCAGATATAGCTGGTGGCAGCAAGTGTCATGTGGCCGGATAGTCATGTGATGCCGGTCATGTGACCAATGTCTGTCCTGGCTATCTTAAGGCTCTATCTTGGTTACATACAGGTGAGTAAGTCTCTCTGGCTCCATGTGCCTTGGTCTCAGGTCAGTGGCAGCTGCGTTCTGCCTTGTGGCTGGCACACACTGACCTCCTGGGACAGCCCTGTGGGATAAATTCCAAGATGGCAGTAGCCAGGGAAGGATCATTAATCACTGAACAGCATTGCCAGTGCCTTGGTTTGGGTAGGAGCTGGGCAGTTCCTCCAGGAGATGACATGTGGGAAAGGGTTTTTATTTGTCTAGAACCAACGCTCTTCAAATCCCATGGCCACGTCTGCCTGCATGTTTGTTCACTTTATATGTTTATCCTGTGGTAACCCTGCAGGGTTCACCTGAGCCCACAAACACTGCTTCCCAAGGTTGATTGTGTGACCGTTAGCCCTGTGGTAAGGTGCAGACCTGCTGAAAAATGCAGGAGTAACTGGACATCCTCTGGTAGTCCTACATTTATTCTCAATTCATATTATTAAGCAACTGATTTACTAAAGTACCTGCCACAAGTCAGCACTTACAGCACCTGGCAATAACTGCACACTGTAAAGTCCTTTTAGAGGTTGACACCTCGTGCTGCATTAATATATAAAGGGTATAGCAGTGACATATTTGCTTATATATTTTTTAATCAATCTCATGCTCATCCACAGTGAATATTAGAAATGTTATGATGCATTTCGACGGACTAAATGATGGGGATCTGGTACATTTGCATTTGGGTTCATTCTTTTGCTTGATATTTGTTTTAGATCCCATGGGGATGAAGGGGATGATCTCAGACTCAGCGGAAGGGGCCTTTTATGAAATGGAGCAGGGAGTGGGAGTGATGGGATTTATTATCTGTTTGATGTTATGATTTTACTGCCGATATTTCCTTTGAAGAAGTGTGTCTTGATGTGGTTACAGCTTATGGTAAACAGAGTAAGGATCATGTGTTGATGTTGTCCTGATAATGAAAGTCTCAGCAGTAACCTTATTGCTTTGAACCCCCAGAGTTGAGGGGATCAAATCTCAGGTCTCCTGTTTCTCCCGCAGTCGAACTGTATAGATGTAGGCTAGTTGATGCCTTTAAATTGCAAATAAAGTGTGTGTGTGCATCCATATATATATATATATATATATATATATATATATATATATCTCAGGATGGATGTGTCCATAAAATTGCACCAGTTGGACTGATTAAAATATATGAGTCAGTGTCGATGAGGATCCCACTGATGCAAAAATACACATAATTCATATTTTATTTACTCTGAAAAACCCGAGAGTCATTTAAATTATAAGATGGATAGGTTGATATTTGGATGGGAGAGCTTGTTTTAAAATAGATTCTAAAAATGTTTATAAAGTATAAGATTCATAAATAAATGTATATTTGCACGTGCAAATGCACCAGCTCTAAGACTACTGTGCATGTTGGAATTTCATGAACTTGATGTGTCAGCCTCATCGTAGACAAACACAGTCTAATCAGTTAGTGGCAAGTGACAGAGTGACACAGATGAATGGCCATTAAGTGGGGGGAAGCCTCTGTTCCACAACATCCATCCATTCATCTTTCACCTGCTTATGCAGGTCAGGGTCACATGGGGGCAGCAGAGAGCACAAGACTGGGCTACATCTTGTTCAGGTTACTGTACTGTTCTAGAACATTGGTGATAGAAATCAGGTTAAATAAGAACTGAAATAGCATAAGGCTATTTGTACCCAGGTATCAGTATCCAACAATGCTACTCCACTAAAAATTCCATGGCTAATGCTATTGAATCCACGCAGTGTTATCTTTATTGCACCTCCCTGAAAATCTAAAATTCCTCCTCATTTGCTAAACATAAGAGGGGAATTCTCCCCCATTGTGAGAACTGAATTTTAAGCCCTGTAGCCAGTACTTACGCTAATTAGCAAGATTACCGTGTCCTTTCGGCTAGCTAGCTATTGCTAGAACAAGGGAACGTTTTGTGTTTAATGCACCCTACCTTTTATATTTGTATCCCTCTTTGCCGATTTCAGGCATTTAAGTGATGTGCAGCCATACATGCAACACAGTGTTTGCGTTTTTTGTGAATCCGGTGGGGCGGGGAGTGAGGCAGCTGGGTGTAAATAGCCGAATGGATGCCGCGTGAATATTTTCACCCGGGTGCAAATAGACACTCCTTTACTGTAATCTTGGCTTATGTGTTGCATTTTTATTTGTTACTGTATTGTATCGGATAACAATGTTTTGGAAATGTTTTTGCCCTTGAAAGTCTTCGCTCAGGCAGTATGTGCTGCAAGCTGAGTCAGCTGGAGGGGAAATCAGAAATATGGAAATCCTGTCCTTATAACTGCTTGCACTTGCTCCCAATGGCTTTATTAGGTTTCTGCAGTATGCTTACTTTGCCATAGTTGTAATGAGCTGTTTTGAACACAAGGGGCGCTTGTTCTGTGAGAACAACATTTTGCCCTCTGACAAACACACACAGCAGAAGGCTAAAGGACAATCAAATGTAAAATCATGATGCCAAAACAAGTTATTCAGTTTTGTTGCAAGAGTACTTTTATATAAATTAAGGTATGAACAACATTTATATTTTTTACATTTCGATACATAGTGCTTGGGACAATTTGTGAACATGAATGTATGACCAAATTTGATGCTCTAAAGTGATGATGGGCTACCCCACCCTGCTACTTTGGGTTTTCCTCGCAATGAACCAGTAAGGGCAGCAGGTGACGAAGTGGTTGAAGACATAGAGTCATGGGCAAAGGGCTTCAGGTTGCAAAAACAGGTAGGCCTATGCTGTTGATCAGAATTCCTTCAGTGAAATATGTGTAGCAAAAGCAGATCGCTTAAAAAAGAGATCAAAAAGTTCAATTACAAATTAATTTCATTCAAGTGACCACAATGAAAGGAGTCTTACATCGAGTACAGTGCAATACTCTATACAGTACATATCACAATAGGATTTGGACAATAAATAAGGTTACTAATCTGACTGTTTCTCTCCAGATGTTTGGGAAAGTCCCAGCTGTACCTCTATGGATGTCATTTTTGTTACTGACAGTTGACTGCCAAGTGGACATCAGTGGTGGAGTTTTCGTCTGAGGTATCTGCAGTGGCTGCACCCTCCCTCCTCTGGGTCCAGATTTCACCACATCTCCACCAATATCTTTCCTTCCTTTAGTGTGTATGCATATGCCGATCCTAGATCTCTTGCAAAGGTGGTCCACCCCCAGGTGTCTCATTGTCGCCCCCTGCTGGTTCACGTGTCAGGCGACAGATAGTTGGGCCACTCTCAGCAGGCATGCAGGGTAAGGTTCTACTAGCAGATGGGGGATGGAGTCCTGTCACCTAGGGGGGGTGTAGCCATAAGGTCTCTGCAAGCAAAGGGATTGGTGGTTGGGAAGAGGGTGAAGGTAGTAATACTCCACAAGGGCAGCCAGTGTTGGGAAGGATACTTCTGCCTCCAGGAAGATTCGGGAATCCTGCGGATGAAAGAAACAGGAATGCTGAAACAGGTGAACAGCCATGCACACTAAACTCCATGCTGGTCTTCAGCACTGAAAGTGGTGAGCAGGGTAGGCCTCTGGTCGCCAGAGCTTGCCCATGGAACTGCACGGACCTCCTCGAACAGCCTGTAGTTCCTGGCTTTGTTCAGTCCCACATCCCACACCACCAGCACCTGCGGAGACGGGATGCCGTAGCGCAGCATTAAACGCAGCATGAGCTCGCAGCCAGGTGGACAGAGTGCAGAGCACAGCAGAGGACGAATACACCCGGCGGGACATTCAGCACTCTGCAGACTGCGAGATGTCGCACCTCAAGCGTCTGGTTAAGTGTCAAACCACCGCATACAAAATACGCTGCGCTTCTGGCAGACTAGGCCTCTCACGAACGGCTATAATTTACACAAATGGTGATTTATCTAGCTGGATATTTTACTGAAGGTTGTTCGTAAGCCTTGCTGCTGAGGTGAACCTATGCTGAAATCAGACTGTTTTGAAATCCACTTTAGAAAGCATGCTATACCTTAGATGTCTTTGTCCCTGAGTTCCTGATGCAGTAGAGTCCATCTTGAGGAGCTCTGCTAGTTTCTTTAAATAGCCTGTAATTAAAAGGCATCAATGATTTATGAATATGCTAATAAATGCAGAGCAAAGAACTCTTAATTCTGTTAATGTAATTCTTTCAATAGACACCAGAGGGAGGCAAAGGCAGGAGCCATACAGCCCACTGAAAAATGCTTAATTTAAAACTGAAAAGATTAACAAAAAGCAGTTGTGACTGTGTAGTACTGTAATGTGCACCCACTTTATTGCTACATTTTAATGCTGCACAACAGGGCTACTATTAATTTCTTACTTTTCAACATTGCTGGTTTCTGTCGTTTTAATGAACACCGAATCTGGCAATTGCACCTGGGGGAGAACAGAAAATACATGCTGTTTTTAGGACCTGCGTGCATTTGTAGGGCTTAACGGTTCTAATACATGCAGATAATTATCTTTAGGCTGCTTCTGTAGGATACGGCAGACCAAGAACATAACAGAGGATGGTGCCATGAATAATCCTATGTTGCTGGTCCCATTTGGCGCTTTTCCACTGGCATACAGGAACCAGGCCGTACCCAAGCTGTACCGCAAAGAGAAACTAGCTATAGCCCGGTTCCAGCTCGCTTTGGTTTTCCACTGCGGAAGGGCCTGCTCGGTAAACACTCTGCTGGGTTTGGAGAACGATACTGATTTAAAACCAAAGATGTGATTATTTACTGTTCACATGCTGTACATCATGATGTACTATCTGCTAATTTCCACTAGCAAGTCTGTGAGAATCACCGTCTTATATTAGCATTAAAATATTAGCGGAATTAGCATTTGTTTGCATGAATCTGCACTAGGAATCTATTCCATTCAGCAGTTCTGTAGTACTTTTTTAAATAGGTGGTTGGAAATTTTCAAGATCCAGGTTATTGGGAAGGCATCAATACATCACGATGCGCGATACTACTAATAGCGAATAATGTATGGCTTCAGATATTCCATGCATATCGACGCAGAACACCAGTATCTCCGTTCATTTCGACCAATCAGATGGTAGTGATGCAGCCAGCTCGGTTTGGTCATGCTTTCGGCCCTGCAAATAAGTGTGGGTACAGCTTGGGTACGGCTTGCATAATTTACAATGGAAAACCACCATTTTGTGGCATGGCTCGGGTATGGCTCGGTTCATGGTGGCAGTGGAAAAGCCCCCCTGCACTCACGTTTTCGTAGTCATCATCTGAGTCATCCTCATGCTTCTGGGCCGCCTTCCTCAGGTGTGCCGGCACTTCATCCACGGAGGAGCGAAAACTCTGTCCATCGGGTGAGGATCTTCTGAGGAGAAGAACATGCACGGGAACCGTTATCTGCAACCACACCTTCAGCAGACTATCACCTACTCTGGGAAGTCAGTCGGCTGATCATAAACACGTACTGCAATAATTCCCATGCTGTCACAACGGCTCTATAGTCAGGGCCACAGTAGGGGCATGGATACCCTGGAGGATTCAGGGGGGGTCCGAGCATTTTACAGGGACCCTTAGATACACAGTGGCGAGTCAGGGAGGGCCTAAGGCAGGGTTATTCAACTCGAGGTCCGAGCATTGCTGGTTTTCCAGCCTTCCTTTACCTGTCAGTCAGGTGTGAAGCCTCTGACCAATCAGAATCAGTAATTATTAAACAACTACCTGGGAGAACTGAAAACACGGCCTGGGTTTGGAATCGAGGTCCAGAGTTGAAGAACCCTGGCCTAAGGTGACATTTTGTCAAAAGGCCCAGAAGTTCTTTCTACACCCCTGGCAACAGTATTTATGTCCTATTGAAATTATACTTAACTTATAAATACACTCAGTCAGATTATCCTTACAATGAACATGGAACAAAGAGTTCCTGCTCTAATTTACTGGCTGGTGTGCATTTAGGACTGATGACCAGGCTCACACTGGTCTCTTAAGTGTTGTTGACAGGACTTCAAGGGTTCTGAGGGACTGTGAAATATGGGGGATTAAGGGAAGAACAGGTGCAGTGAGGGGATGTGGGACAGAGAGAGCAAACAGAGGGACAGGGAAAAGGGGCACTTACTGGAAGGGGCCTCTGGTTTTGGTGTCGCTGGGTGAAGGTTTGGGTGCTAGTGAAGGCCTGTACATGGCCGGCTTTAACAGCTCCTCCTGAGGCTTCTTCTCGAGGTTCAGAGGGATCATCGAGGGCTTCGGCCCAACCACCAGGGACAAATTCTTCTCTAGATTGACACAGATGGGCAGAGTCCTAGGGCCTTGTATTGGTACCGGGGGCTTGGTTTCCGTGAGGACTCCAAGCGTAGTCGACGCCTTTTTCTTCAGGTTGAGTGGGGCTGTGCAGGGGGTGGTGCTTTTAGGCAGCCGGGGGTGGGGTTCTGGGCTAGGCTTTTGCTTAAGGTGGGCTAATGGCACAGGGGGTGGAGGGCCCTTATTGATCATGTCCTTTTCAACCAGGTTATCAGGTTTGGGCAGCTTTAGTGGGGGGAGGGGTGGAGCCGGTTTCCTGGGTACAGGGTTCGGAAGATTCTTGGTGGGAGCCAGGGGTGGTGGAGATGCCCTGTGTGGAAAGTCTGTTTGCTGCAGGAATGGAACTGGGGGAGGTGGGTAGGCTGGTGGAGGCTTCACGAGGTGACCTGAATAGACAGATCATAACCACTCTTAGGCTTCCACAGAAAAACCAACACAGGAACTTCACAGTGCAATGTGACAGGAAACCTTTGCAGACCATCCACTCAAAAGAACAATGCCTCAGGTCATATCAGCAGTTTTAGCCTGGCCACAAGTACAACACTGTCAAGACTCAAGACCGTGAGAAAAGTGCAGCAGGTACCTGTTATCGAAACCAACCACCAGAGACAACCCCCTGGACCCCCTCAAATGGGTGGAGACCTCAAGTCCCCCAATGCTCAACCGCTTGACAATTTAAAGGTAAGTACCTGTCATGCTCGGCCCCTCATCTGGTTTCAAGTAGTCCTCATCTTCATCCTCCTCATCCTCTACGACGTAGTCTAAGAAGGCAAAAACAGTCAGAAGGTTACTGAATATGGTCCTTACTGAAGAACTCAGGCCATTAAGTTGAATGCCATGGCGCGTTGTAGATGGTGGATGTCTCTTACCATCTTCTGTGTCCGGGGTATAGTTTATCTCGAGGGGCTTCTCTATGGACCCATAAAAGCCGTCTAAGTCTGTATTAGAATCGCTGGAACACCAGGGAAACAAATACAACAATCAAAATGCCCTTCTTTGGGTAATATCCCCATGCTACATTAACTTAAAGTCTTATGCAGCCTGATTTTCCACTGGAGCACTGCAGGTTGAGGGCTAAATGCAGATCTCTGCTAGCTCCTTAAACATCTGCACACACCCAGATTCACGGGACACATTTATATTTTCTGGGACTTTTAGGGCACTTCCGGCCTTTGTGTATCACTCGGAAACACAGCAGCTCCTTGCTGGGAGCCTGAGTTGGATAGACAGCTTTTCAAGAAGAGGAAACTGCTGGGACTGCAATGATTATGCAACGTGCGACCAAATAAGGGAAGTGGGAAGAGTCCAGATTATAGCTGCACAGTCAGTGGGAAAACACAGATGTGCAATTAATGGAAGAGGGAGGAGTCTGGATCAAAACTGTGAGGTCACCCTATATATGGATGTACAAATAAGGGAAAGGGGAGGGGCCTGGATCAGAGTGTTCTGTGGAGCAATAAAGGTGCACGTCTTTCTATACAAGCTTTATAGTTTTACCAAGCAGTGTAATAAGGAAGCTTAATATTAGTCTCTCACCTTATTCACTGACAGTTTCCCTACTGGCTATACCATGATGCACTGGAATAACAATTTAAAGATTAAGATTAAAAACAAAGCAGCAATCCTACCTCGCAACACGGGCATCTCTTCTGTCATGATAGAAGTCAATTTCTTTTCGCAGGTCCAGCATCCATTTCTGTCAATTTCAAACCAGTGGTCACAAATCAACATCGACCCTACTGCCCCCTCCTGTTCAGTGGCATTATTGTCAGTAACAGATTCCTGGACTGACGCACAAATGAGGTTTATGTGACTTTTCGAAATGCACCGTAACTGACTAAATACTGAGAATGATGATGATAACTATGATTTACTGTACACTTGTGTGGAATCTGTTCTCAATTAGATGACTAGTGTATTTAATCAGGGGGTTAATCATAAAGAGCCACACTGCCCCCTGCTGGCCATCATTGGCCTCACCTTTCTCTCATCCTCACAGGCTGCGGAGAAGTACCAGGTGCGATGCCTCTTGCTGAAGTGGACGATCTTGAAGGGAAACACATTGTTGGCTGTGGTTTCCTCTGCGGCTCGCATCACTCTGTTGGCAGAGCGTGTAAAATGACGGTCACAGATTCAGCTGCTGAGTGTCTTCATCATGTTACCGAGACCAGTCTTAAATAACTAGTTTTTTCCAGAAAAATAATAAAGCTCGCATGTACATTAACTTGACAGGAGTAACTCTCCAAA
The DNA here is from genome assembly GCA_026776725.1 of Gnathonemus echidnorhynchus. Classification (NCBI taxonomy): domain Eukaryota; kingdom Metazoa; phylum Chordata; class Actinopteri; order Osteoglossiformes; family Mormyridae; genus Gnathonemus; species Gnathonemus echidnorhynchus. The sequence goes on along the minus strand of JAODJU010000095.1, from coordinate 29,600,215 downwards.
GGTGGTCAGTCAATGAAAATATTTAATATAGACCAGTGCTTCTCAATCTGGTCCCTGGGGACCCCCAGGAGGTCCATGTATTTGCTCCCAAGGTAGCTGGGTTAAGAAACACTGATACAGACAGTAAAATGCTATTGGACACCCGCGTGAGACACTACATTAGCTACATTAGCTAAATCTACGACACAACAGACTGGCAGCATCGATAAGAGCAAATAATCTGTAAAAGCTGGTTAAGCCAATTATACATTTATGACTGTTGGGAGGATGTGAAGACACCTAATGAACTAAAATCATTAAAAAATAAGGGTACTTGTAGATTTTCACAACTTTGATGTAACTCAATCCGTGTTAATTCAACAGCCATTGACAAAACAAAATGGACACCCAGACTAAAATGCTGCCCTACGTTCACTGGTTCCTGTTACACCTCCCCCGACACAGTCTGAAAGGCTGCCTGGAGGCACTGGCATAAAATATGTGGAGGGAGGGGGTTATATCCCCCCCCCCCCCCAGTAATGAAAACCAGCCAATACAACCCCCCTGGACCACCTTAAATTGGTGGAGACCTCAACCCCCATTGCGCAACCCAAAGTCATGCCCTTGATACTCCCAGCACCTGCCCGCGCCGCTACACTTAAGTGTTTAGGCTAATTAACATTTCGACCGCTGGAGTCCTATTCAGAACGAGCCCGACTTAGACGCTGACTCTCCGCCCTGCCATTTATTTATTGCCGCTTCGATTGTTTGAAAAATTCTAGATTTTAATATATTATTTCATCCATATTTGACAGATTAGCTGTTTGCCGTTCATGTGTGATTATTCAATTATATTGAATACGTAGAAAAGGATCAGCTTCATGAGAGCAGGGGCATCGGATGCGGCCCCTTGCTGGGCCCCGTGCGCTCACAGCATTTTCCAGTAGCAGTCAGATGTAATGCTAAAAAGCCGCAACTTCTGAACGCAACTGAGCATCCAAACTTGCCTCGCGATGCGGGTCTAATCGCAGTACGCCCAACAAAAACAAGAGACAACCTTAACTTGAAAACTCACGATCGGAGGCATACTGTATTGAACAAGATAAGCTAAGAGCGTTGACCACATAGGTCTGAAGCAGGACGTGCCAATTAACTGTTTTTTTTTGTTTTTTTTTTTAATGCTCGATACTTTATATACATTTATCTATTATATTTTTGCTGTTTCACAAGTCAGCATCCGGAAGTATGATTCAGTTGAAATACTGCAAGATGTTACGGAAATAACATTAGTAGCCGGAAAAGAAGATGTCGGAAAAGAAGGAAGAGCTTTAAGTAACTTAAGGATTGTTTAAGAACTATTGGTGAGGGATCCCTTACACTCTGGAAGGAGGGGGGATTGTACGAATGGCAGGAAAATCATACTTTTAATACTGAAACCAGTCAAGTTTACTGAGCAACTTAGTCTCCCACCGCTGCAGGCCGTCTCATTCGCTTTGATTACAGGTGACGTTAAAAAAACCCAAAGATGTCTTAGGGAACATATGTTCATCCGTATACATGTTAAGTAATTGCCTTTGGTTGTGCTGACCAGTGGCAGACATATGCTGCGTTGTTGTTCTTCTATAGGGGTCAATGAAGCATGCCTGACAATTGGGAACACGGGCTTTACGGGACTGAATTAGCTAGGCTTGTCATTCTCACTAAAAGGGGTATACAGTACACACACGTCTATTCATGCTGGAAATAAATTGTGGAAAGTATTTATGTTTCAAAGCCAGACAATGTGACAAAAGGCAATTCACTGGTTATATTCCCGTTCACCGGTCCTGTTCTCAGTGTTCAATTTCCATTGTACTTACACGGCTCACATATAAAGACCCCATCTCCCCAGAGGGCAATCCAGAACTCGAACGGGTTCAGCACAGAAATGGTTAAATGACTTGACTGTCAGCTTGAGAATTGCACCATTTTCTCTTGCCCCTAACCCCTGCAGTCTTCGTGCTCTTGTTTTGGTATGTGTACTTGCAGCATGCACGTGTCCCGGGGCTAAAGAACTACTCAAGCAGCCTTTTCTCTCCTCTCAGTCTGTTTGTCTCTACCCTCGCTCCCGCTCCCTCTCTTTTTCTCTCTGCTGTATTCTTTCTTTTTATCTGGCAACAGAATACTAATAAAATCCGGTGACTCCAGCATGTCTGCTTGCCTGTCGCCTCCTACAACCTCTTTGCACGCAGCCCTAACCATACAGGGTTTGGTTCTTACTGCTCAGGCGGGCTGAGAGGGCTACAGGCTCGCTTCTTGCCCAGACTTAACTCTTTCATTACACCACGCAGAGTTAAAGCCAGCTCTTGGATCTAGGCATTATTTGTAATTGTCTTAAATACATATTACAAGTTGCATTATTCGGCACAGCCTGTCCTGCTCCTTGGGACCCAAATTTCGTTGATTAATTAAAGGAAAACAGAGCAATCGTGCACCCAGAAGATGCTGGAAACAATTGCGATGGAATAAATATGTTAAAGTGCTCGTGTACTCCTAATGTGTGCGTTAGTGCAAGCAAAGTTGATTATCTGAGTTGTATATGACTTAAAATATTTCATACTTTATATTGTAAGTACTTAAAAATAAAAGCGGTGATGTTACTGAGTGTCAATGGTGAAACGGGGAAACAGCACGGTGGTCCAAATGATTTGAAAAACAAGCAAATTTTGAATATGTTTAAATATGCATAGGGTTCAATTCTAAATCATTTTATTTAATCTCATAGAATAACAATAACAATAACAATAGTTACATGTAATAATTAAATGACTTTTTAAAAATTTCGGCACCACAGTGCGGTCTTGTATTTCAAACTGAAATATGGTTTAGTGGTTCTATTTTTATATATGTATATAAACAAAGACCTATGTACAGTTTTAGACATTTTATTGTACAAAATATATAAATAACAACCTGAGTCTTTAAAAGCATGTCATGAATCTAATGCACATTTACGGCTTAAATGTAGGTCAAATTTATTGTTTGGGTTTTAAACAAAATGCGCCTTCTTTAGACGGAAAAAAATAAACAGCGAAACATAAAACATCATTAATAATTTAAAACCCACTCCATACCTTTTTAAAATGTTACAAGTGAGAAAGTGAATTGAATATACGCATGTTATGTGCTCTTGAATACAGATTGATGTTTAGATTGTTAATACAGTGATGGGTTTCCCTGACATTTGATTTTCAAGCGTTCAATTAAAAGCAAGGGCACATAATAATAATAATAATAATAACAATAATAATAATAACAATAATAATAATAATAATAATAAACTCTTGCACTATGGGTACCCCCCCGGTGTCAGCTTATTTTTGGACTACGTGTATTGATAAACTCAGTTGCATTTAAAAGTCTTTCGCTTTTCAGAGAACACACCAGTCCATATTAATACACCGCACCGACGCTCTGCGGCGGTGACGTATGATGAACAGAACCCGGGTGCTGTAAATGCGATCCTTGCTGATACCAATGATTGCTGTAATCTTCCATATAAGAGGGCGATGAGCTGAGCGGAGGCTGCGCAAGCGGTCCCCTGCTGGTAGGGTTGGTGTGAGAATTACTGTCCCAAACGGCCGGCGATGGTGGCGAGTTACAGGCCATAGAGTCACTGGCATTGGGGCTGTGCTCAAGCGGAACCTCTCCGTTTTTGTAAAGCTTCTTGAACTTGGACCGCCGATTCTGAAACCAGATTTTGACCTGTCGATGAAAAGAAGAAACAAAATACATATCGTTGACTTATAAATCCACGCTTATGTTTAATACTGAAATTGTTATACATGTTCACGAATTTCAGCTTAGTCGGCTATTTAATTTAACCCCGATCACGTCATTCGAATTTGTATTCAATACCGTAAAACGCTTCTGCATCATACCCAGAGGGATGAAACCTCTGAAGCATAAACCATTACGATTAGTATAAAACAGCAATTACCAGTTACTTCACATTAATAAGGCGATGTGACAGATTGTTGACAGTGTTGCTTAAATCAATGCACAGTGCAGATTGTGGTCTTGTTTTAAACAGCTGTTACTCTAAAGCTTGTCGTCTTCCTTCGATTTACATGGTTATCTTAATCTTAGTAATTGAGGAGAGACACATATGCATTTATTTTTAATAAATTGTATGTCCTAATGTAAAAATGGTTTATATTTTGCTCTTTTGTATGTGTTAGTAGGCCTATAACAAAAAGGCATTCCACACACTTTTAAGTATAAATATGATTTTAAGCATTAAGTATAATTTAAAATCAAATTCATTAATTGCGGAGTCTATGTTTGTTAGGCTACAATAAACCACGGGTTTGTTACAGTATACAGATAGCCTAAGTGAAATTGCTTCAAGTCCAAGTAGGCGTATTCTTGAAAGATTTTTGGAGGTTAAAACAGCCAACTAGAAAATTGCAATGGCATTAAATAAAATTTAAACACACCTTTTCCTTATAATTCATTCAATAAATGCACAAGACACATATTTGGCGTGCATTCATTGAACCCCTCAAATCGCATTTCTGCGAATTTCCGTGAGATTACTTGCGGAGTTTAAGTGGTTTAAATGGCATTTTTTATTGAACTATAGCCATTTGAAGCGTCACGTAGCCCTACTAACTTCTGAGTTTACCTGCGTCTGCGTCAGTCCCAGCTGAGCCGCGAGCTCCGCTCTCTCGGGTAGCGCGAGGTATTGCGCCTTTTGAAACCTTCGCTGGAGAGCCGCAAGTTGGTAGCTGGAGTAAATGGTGCGAGGCTTGCGGATCTTCTTCGGTTTTCCGTTGACCATTCGGACCTCGGGCTCAGGTTCTTCTTTGACTGAAAAAGTATCTGACATTAGAGTGCTTGAATATATACGCATGTTTCGTATAGGTGCACGCCGGTTTTTAGCCATTAGTCTATTTTACGTGCCTAAACAGGTACACATGCAGACATTTAACGTTAACAATTACCGGACATTTATCTAGTACTGAATTGATTTGTAAAGTACCTTCTGAAGATTGTTCTATGTATACTATTGTTGTTGTCGTCGCCGATGCAGTTTTATTTTTAGTTTTCGGTTGTTTTTGATGAAATTTTTGCATTTTTGCATTGAAGATAAGCTTAAAAAACTAAAATGCACGACGAACATTAGGCGATTGCGTTAATTTTACGTATCAGTGATTCGTTAACGTATTGTAACTGCAATGAGCATGAATGCTTCGGGGTGCAGTCGTAATCGATCATTTTTGGCCTGTTTTTAGCATAATAATTAGAAGAGGGTTTAGCAAAACCACACGACACTGAAACCATAATAATTAAATAATGATTTTTGTTACAGCACGTATCAGAACATACTATAAAATTTACCGCAGATGAAACCTGATATCACTGCAAAGTTTATACCTGACTCCACGTAACCGCAAATATAACAGCAGAGTGCGATTATGCTCAGTGTATTACTCTGCGTGTTTGCGATTTCATAGTAGTAGAATATAAAATCTCATTCTTAAAAATTCAGATGGACGGCTTAATTTTATGCATACCTGAACGAGAAGCCTTATTTATTATCATTTAAACAACAACGACTGCAGATTTATAGACATTTTTCGGTTAATTGCGCAGCAATGAGCAACTGTAAATATTTGGCCTATAATAAATTTTATTATGTCTGCTGTAAATAACAGAATCAAATAGTCTCATATATTCAAGATATCTCTGAGATTGTTCTTATGTGGTTGGCATTTTTTTTTCTTTCAAAAGCAAACAAATGAAGTAAATGTAACTGCATTTAAGGGTTATTCCGACGCAAATATTGTAAATAAATGCTCAAATGAGAAGATCCACCGCAAGTTTTAAACAATATTAATCTTCGGTGATGTCCTCGGTGCCTTACGGTACTGGTATGTCTGAATCCTTTATAGAAGCTGTATTTTCCTTAGCAGAAGGCTTAACAGAAAGTATGTTCTTAGCCACAGTAAATAATGTAAAGGAACTTAAGTAGGCTAATGTGCATTTCTTACTTTGAATCAACCTACTCGTGAGATGACATATTTTATTGGTTAATTCAGACAATGTTTTAAGTTTACTCGTGACTAACTGTAAAAAGGCGCCGAAATCAATTTAATACATGCTGTTGGTGAAAGAGTCATGCATACTCGTTTTTATACTTGGTTATTATATTACAAATGTTGTAATGTTTTATGTAGCTACTGCAGTATTGCAAACAGGTAGATCGGCAGCCCGTACTGGATATGCGGTTATAGAAAATGGGTGGAAGAATGGATGGTTTGAATATAACAAGAAGCGGATTCATTGATCGCTCTGCAGAAATAAGTATATAGACTTTTAATTATGGAGTAGAACTAATACATTTCAGAGAAGTCCATACGGCTACGGCGTCCGAGGCTTTGTATCTTACCTATATCCTGTGGCGGCGTCTGCAGCTCCCTGTTATAATGTCCGTATTGCCGGTAGGAATTCGAGTAAGGGTATTCGGATTTGGTGGGGTACGCTCCTGCACCCCCCATTCCGTTTAGATTGAATTGGTGATAGTATGGGTTCATAGGCTGCGAATACGACTGAGTCTGGTAATACTCGTGTTGGCTGTGTGTTGTCTGTCCATTGTAGTAACCCATGTCTGTCGCCGAGGACTCGGGCAGCGTTGGAGAATCTTTGGATGCTGGATGGCAGCTCATAGAACCTGGAAGATCTGTTAAAATGCTGGTGATCTTCTTCTCAAAAGTTGGTCCGCTCATTATGCGTCACCTCCCCTGGAAGCAGAACGTCCAAGTCGCCGTGGAAATCGTGTGAAAGATAAATAAAAGTATATGTAGACGGAGTGTAGTACAAATCCTTAGAGAATCTCTTCTCGTCGAATTCTCTCGGCAGTACTGCACACACTATCGCAGCACCCAACCCAGTTAAACGCTTAATTATAGAGCAATGGGGTGGATTCTCTGTTCCTATTGGCTCAAGAGAACCTTTTTTTTTTCGAATTTGCCCCAAAGGCAAAACAGAACTCTCCTCGTCTCTCCTCCCCTCCTCAGAGCGTCCACACACCGACATTTCTTGAGCAAAACTTAGTGGAAATATGAAATGTTCGCGTTTACCACTTACCTGTATATTTGACGGCTCGTTTGAACAATTTCCACAGTAGATATTCTGGCGAGGTTTGCATTCGGTCAGTAAGTTTACCCTAGACAAAAATTTCTAAGAAATTATTTGTTTTATATAAGGAATAAACTCGAACAGTTCGTACCATCACTGATCGCTAGCGGAAATCAAGTGGAAACTTGCACGTAAATATTTGCAAAGCATTTCATTTAACCGAACGTAAAATGATTACGTAATATTACAAATGCATAAAGTTATAATTACTGAGCATCAGATAAAATACACCAAATGATTGTTTTTAGTTCCAAAGTAAACACAAAGATTTAGGCCAAAAGCTTAGGTCAAAATTTATATTGATCCACCTACCATGGATTTTCAAGGGCCACCCGTTACCGCACGTGTATTTTGATGCAGAATTCATTTGGGCAGTGGGTGAAAGAGATTGATTTGATAAAATCATTTCAAACATCGCCTTCGGGGATTCTTTTGTGTCTTGTCTTCACAGTGACTGCTAGGCGTGGTAGTTTTTTTTAACCGAAGTCATTGACTGTAAGCAAAGAGTCGACATTAAAATGATCATTTGAGTTTTGTTTTTTCAAAGATTACGATTACAGCCAAAAACGTATTCATTGGTTTAAAATCGACTGTACAGTAATCATTGTATTAATTGGGCATCAACGTTCATTATTTTTCATACGTTCAAATACCTCTAGATGGTATTGTTTGAAAATAGGCCTACTTTTTTATAAATTGGCACATATTTTCTCTTCTTAAGCTTACTGGCAATCGTAAAGTACTTCATATTGCATTGTATTTATCAGTTAAGCGCGAAAAAGTGTAAGTAAATGATCCATAAAACCGGCGGTCATAGACGCCTTGGCGTAGATTGATAACGCGTATATAGCTGAGTACTTTTTGCAGAGAAATTACATAATCACGGCACCTTTCTCTCAAAAGCAATCAGTTAAGGAGCTTAATGATTCTTCAGCGGTCACTCACTGAGATCTTCTGCGGTTTTGTGACTTAAAGTAAAGGAAGACTAGCGCACACGTTAATACCGCATTATGATGAGTTGGTGGGGTACGGGTTATTTGCTATGGAAACATGAATAAAAAAGATATACTTCCCTGCCGACTAAAAGCAAATATCTATGTATACATACAGTAAAACACAATTCGGAAAGCGAACATATGCAATACATAAGCCATGGTATAACAGCGACCCCTTGTGTCTCAGAGAGAAAGATCGAAGAACGGGTTTAACCCATGTTCTTTATTCGTATATCCAAAGTTATCAGGGAAATGATTGATTATTATCATTGGCATAGGCCTACAGTAATTTTAAGCATTACTCAGTGTAAGTTCCAAACTATTAACGTGTACAGTCAGAGAAGAATGACAGAAAAAGGATTTGCGATTTTGCAGTGTGATGTTTTGCTGCCACCATGTGGTACAGGCTACTCAGCTGCATTTCTGTCCCTTTTAATTAATTTATAAGAAGTTCTTCTAAACTTGCAAGGACGACAAAACATTTTTGTTTTCCGTTAATTTAAGGGAAAACAACGTAACAAAGAAAAGCTAGAAATAATTTTAAAACCAACAGCATCAATAGAATTAAAATAAGTTTGAGAGAAATGCATTGATTAAAGCAAACCAAACTGTTGACCAGTATATTTTGCTTAGTATTTTGTTCATTTTGAATTCTGAGAACATGTCATTATGGATAAATGGGGATCATTTTAAAGCAATAACATGAGAAATAATTAATCTGTTCATCAATAAGGCTTGAATTCAATGATTTTAATCTATTTTGAATATGTAAATTTATTTTTAGAGAATTAATTCTTTACAAGACTGAAACATGCTGCCTGGCATCACACCACCTGCTCTGCTTGTCACAACCCATCAGGCAGGTGATGGAGAAGTATATACAAGAGTCTCTTTTTGTTGGCCTAATCCATCCATCTTTCTTTTGCCTTTGTTGGGAAAAAGTATGGGTTTCTCCGGCCCTGAATAGATTACCTGGGCCTGAATTAAATAGTCGTCAAAAACCGATACCCTTCACCTCTGATGCTCTCTGCCTTTGAGTTATTGCAGGATCCTTGGTTCTTCACCAAGTTGGACTGTCACAATTGTTATCACCTGGTCCTAATCCAAGGGGGCAACGAGTGGAGGGCCACCTTCAACTCACACTCCAACAATTACGATTGTCTTTTGATGTCTTTTCTGCTCACAAATGCCCCTGCTCTCCAGAGCCTTGTGAAGGACATCCTTCACCTCCTTAAGAATTGCTTTTTTTTGTCAAAGCTGAAAAGTATGAATTTCATGAGTCTACGTTGTTCAAAGGTTCAAAGATTCCCTCTGCCAGAATGGGGACAGACACAGAAAAGAAGAATGGCCTGTCCCCTCAACCAGATGGGATCTCCAATGATTCCTCAGAATCGCAAACTTCTATCACTGCTTTATACATAACTACAGTATAGCCCCAGCACCTCTCACCACACCTACCTCAGCAAAGCTACCTTTCCAGTGGAACCAGGCCATGGACTGAGCCTTTATCCACCTGAAAGCAAGGCTCACCTTGGCCCTGACAGCCCCTGATCACATGCAACAGATAGTCATTGAGGTGGATGCTTCAAAGACTGTCCCGGCACTCATTCAAGGAGAGGCAGGTTCACTCTGTGCCTTCTTTCTCAGCCCCACTAAACAAAATTACAAGATCAGTAACCAAGAATTTCTAGTGGTCAAGCTTGCACGGGAAGAGTGGTACCATTAACTGTAGGGAGCTCAGGCACTTTTCCTATTTTTGAGCACTGGAACCTTGAGGGTCAAGGAACATCAAACTGGATGTTGTATCCAGACAGTTCTAGGTTGAACCTAGAAGTGCACTGCCTGAGCCCATCCTGCCAGCCACAGTGATGATCGCTTCCCTGGCATAGGACCTTGAGGAGCCGATCAAGAAGGCAAATAAGGGTAACCCCACCTGTTGTCCCTACCCTGATAACTGTCTGTTTGTCCTTCACAGCCTCTCGTCTACAGTCCTGAGGAGGGGACAAGACTCCCACCTGGCCTGCCACTAAGCACAGACTGACCATTGGGAAGTTCAGGATCTTTTCCAGTGGGCCAGTCTTGAGAGGACCATTGTCTCCAACATGGTCTGCCACTAAGCACAGGCTGACCATTGGGAAGTTCAGGAACCAACCAGGACCAGTCTTTCTTGCACAACCCCAGCATTAAGTAGCCTAGGATAGTAACACCTATATGCCAGGGGTTCCCAACCCACCGGTTGATCTTGGTGTGTTACCAGGTTGATTGATTGACTAACCAGTTGATTGTGATTGGCAAAATATACCAAGGGGTCAAGGGTACATTCCCCCGGATACATTTTGTTGTCAGTCTGCCCCTGTGGTTCATGAAAACAACCTCCCTAATCCTGCAGCAGTTTGGGTGGCCCACCATCAAGGAAGATATCCAGGAATATGTGGCAGTCTGTGTTCCATTTAGTGCTACAACCCATATGACCCAATATTGCAAGTTACAGTAGAGTACCAAATGAAGGAACAGGCACCAATTTTTAATATATAGCAGCTACTCAGTATCATCATACTGGGTTTGCAAGACAGAGTCAGTGTGGGGAGCAGTTCAGCATGGACCAGCGGTATTTGGACTCTTTTAGACCGTGGGATCACTTGCGATTTGTCTTCCTCTGAGTGGCCAATTTGTGACACGTCGGTGGCATGGAGCGGGGAAACAGGAACTTAAAGACACAAACTCAAACACAACTAGAAACAGCTGATAACAAGAGGATACCACATGAGGTGAACGAGGGGAGTGGTACATAGGAGCATTGGCACGAGCGGGGCAAGACAGGATCCCCGCCCCCTGAAGGCACCCCCCCCGAAGGGGCTGGACGACACCATTTAATGGGAGACAAAAGCAAGAAACATTAACGGGGCAACGGAAACAGCACAGACACGCAGAACAGGCACAAAGACAGCAACCACGACACCAGCTGACAAACCACAAGGAACGCAGACACACACAGGGGCACCAAAAATGCAAACACAGGACCCGGGGAAACTAAAGGAAAAGACATAGGGGGAAGACAACCAGGGTACAGATCAACAGGAGGGACAGCCCCACCGGGGGGCACATAACCAGGGGAGAAGCCCACGGGAGGAACCAAACCAATAGGGGGCACACTGACCAGGGGAGTGAAGGGACTGGGAGGGAACAAAGGTAGAACAGACAGATGGGGAGCAAACACAGGGGGCACACCGATAGTGGAAACGAAACCAGGGGGCAAAGATGTGAAAGGTAGGGAGAGTCAGGGAGTCAAAGGGACTCCCTGTGACCATGAGGCAGGAGCAGTGGGAACCCCATGCGACTACACGGTAGGAGCCGGAGGGACCGCCGGAGGAGGGATTGCTGGAGGAGGTGAGGAGGGAGCTGGAGCTGCAGCAGGCGACTGCACAGCAACAGCCAGCGGAGGTGCAGGCAAGCGACAAGTGGGAGTAAGGGGACCCGCAGGCGACGGACAAGCGGGAGTAAGGGGACCCGCAGGCGACGGACAAGCGGGAGTAAGGGGACCCGCAGGCGACAGACAAGCGGGAGTAAGGGGACCTGCGTTTGGCAGGTTGGGTGGGACCCAATCCTAGCATAAGTGGCCTCTCCCTCTGTGGAATACTGAGAGATGAGGACCTGGCCGGGATCTGGGATGGGGTGGACGTCGAGGTGTTGCTCTGGGAGTGGTCCTTGGGGCTGGTGTTAGGGTGGTCCCCAAGGGATCCCACTCAAGGTCCTCCTCCTCCTCGGGAATCAGCAACAACATCTCAGGGTCTGGAGTGGGAACAGGAGCCACGGGAAGAGGGACTGGGGGGTGCGCCTGCACCTCGGGTGCAGCTGGGGGTTGCGCCTTGGGTGCCGGTCGAAGCAGTGGGGAGATGAGCCTCGGGCACGGGAGTGGAAGGTTTGGGCAGCTCAACCAACGGTACAAGAAGGAAACCACAGTCCATAAAAAATCCACAAAAATTACCCACCACAGACAGAAGACAGCATATGAACTGCTCCTACGGTTCTGCCGGCTATGGAAAAGATAACATTACTCATAAAATTATCCGGCCCCAGCAGAACTCCAACTAATCTTAATTAAAATGGGCTTACCAGGAGAATAAACTCCTCATAACTACGTGTCACCCAAACCATCAGACCCGATGCAGAATGCTTGATTCTACTAAAGCAGTATGTAAACCAGAAATTAACCATGCAGCACCACTGCCCAACTTTAGCTGGCTGCCAAAATTCCAGACAATTCAGATGCCATTCCTTCCTAGGTACTCACTTTATAGACAGCCAAGCACCACCCCCCAGAACTGTTATAGACCAAAAGGGGGTGAGAAAAAACTAACTGCTCACGCCACTACATTCTATCCCTCACGTTTTGCATCATTGCCCAGACAATGGACACAATTAGCTACCAAGTGACCTAACTTCATGGCCAAAATAACCTCACTACAGAATCTGAGGTAGCTGCTGACTAGCCAACCGGATCACTTCCTGGGTGCCTCACAGGTTGGGGCAAATGATGAATATTAGAATTTTGCCCAGCTGTGGCCCGAGTGGTCCTCCATGCCACCACCTCATCAGGATATGACTCAGTAGCAGTACCAGACTGCATGGAGGGGCCGACTATATACCGTAGTTACAGTAGAAGACCCTGCTACAAGCTCTTGTACTGACGCCAGAGAAGCCAAGTAGGGTTCGACCACCCGCACAGACCACACCACCACACCACACCACTGGGGGAGGTGGTGTCAGTTCCTCAAGAGGGGCCTCACCTGGGATACCTGTCATAGGTTGCGTGGGTACCCAAGCCTTCAAAAGGCTCCGATGGACCTACCCCAATCCTGGTAGGATATATATTATATATATTGTGCCCTTTTCATTAGGGACCCTCAGCACCTTACACAGCTTCGAATTCCACACGTCCTGAATCTTGTGCCTGCTACAATCATGTAGATACACTAACAGTACTGTCCAGATACAACAGCAGTGACTGGCATTGGTGATCCTCAAACAATCAGTCTGAAATCGCGCTGAAAGGTTTTTGGTGCGTTATAAGGCCAAAGATTCCTCAATCCTACCATCCATCTTTTTAACCGGCATGATCAGGGAGGCATACGGGCTATTATTCTCCCGTATAAACTCTGCATCCAACGGCTGATGAATATGAGTCTTAACAGCCTCATAATCGGAAGGTGGGATGCAACAATACAGCTACCTTATAGGGACCTCATCCACCAACTGGATGCTGTGTGTAACTAAATTAGTGCACCCCAAGTCCCCATCATGCATGGCAAAAATGGACTCATAATGACACAACAAGACCTTGCTCTTCCTCTGACAACCCTGGCAACTCCAACAGGTCAATATGAACAGGTACAGACACAGAAGCAGTCTACCTAACAATTGCTGCCACTTCATCGGTCACCTCCGTGATACCTGGGGGCAGATTAGCCATATGCACCAAGCTCACACTCCCAAGATAAGTCCGGGGGAAAAGTAGAACATCCGCACTCCTACATGTACAACAAGGACATATACTGTGCTCCTAGAAACCTGCACTAAAGAAACAGAAGCCAAGAACCCAGCCGGTAAACTGGCATAGGGGGTTCATAAAGCACCAATTGATCTGCAAACTGGGCCGAGCCCAACTTCATGGCGCCAGGAACACGACAGGCACCTTTTCCCCCTACCCGTACCTCACCTGACTGAGGATGGAGTGGATGCTTCATGGCCGCAGTATCTGAACCACCTGACTATGGGACCCTGATACTGCTGGCTGACCAAACAAATCAGGCCCATAATCCCCAAACAGTTCCTGGTAGCACTGACTAATTATATTCATCCCCAACACACCAAGGACCTGGGGGGATGAATCATCTAGGGGGTCCTTCATGGCTAACACCCTACAATGGGGGATGACCTCACCATATAGCTTGACATCCAGCTCCAGGTAACCCACATACGGAATAATCAGCCACATGAAGCTGCAATTAATGGTAGGATTGGCACGAGACCTCCCTCTATGTTGGTAGCCCCTGAGCCCTCACACACTCCTACTGCACTGTGGCTTGGCTATGCAGCAGGCACTCATTGTATGGTAGCCTAGCAGCCCTTGATATAACTTCCCTAGCCATGGGGGCAGTATCAAGGGGAACTCCCTTGCATAGTGGCCAGTCTGCTGACACCTACAGCAAATAACTGAGGTCATCCAAGACGCACGACCACCTTGACCCTGCAAGGCAGCCAAACCCACAGTTAACTGCCTGATCTGTTCTTGTTGCTGCTTCAGTAGCTCTCTAAGCTCCCCTAATTCTGATGTTGGTGGCGTACTGGGGTTATGTATAACTGGCCCACTGCACACCCCATACTGAATTCCATTAACAGATGGAAACGAGTAACTTCACACTCTCATCACACCAGGCATACCCTTTCCCTCCCATCCCTCAGCCTGCACAGGGTCTAACAGGGTACAGTAGCTGTCGGCTGGTGTCATCTGAATTTTTTTTAACTCTCAACGCAGTGCACCGTCCCTCACATGCTCCACAGACTGATCGTGTAGCACAATTTCAGCAATAGGCACAATGCCTGGTGCCACTTGAATGGCCTTCTCCATAAGACCAGGGAGAGCTAAGGAAAACTCTTGCAAGCCCTCCCCCTCCTGCTGTTGCCTAGAGAAGAATGCCCCTTGCAGAGTTACGAAGGACTGTGAGTACCCATACAACTTCTGCAGATTAGTGATAATTCTTTCCAGGTTCTCCCTATCCCCAGCCGGCTGGTATCTGATTGCCTCCCTAGCATCTTTTTCTAAATGATCTATCATGAAAAGGGCTTGGTCCATACGGGCCAAATTATGGGCCCGGGTGCAGGCTTGCAACTCTTCCACCCACTCCTGAATATTTAACCCGGACTGACCACTAAACACGTGGTACTTCCTATCCATAGAAAAGAATACCAACCTCTCAACCAGCAGAATAGAAGACCCAGCTGCTATCCCAGAGGCCGACTATGTACTTTGGGCACCAAACTGCTCAGGGGCCATATATGACCTATCCATGGCCCACTCACGCAGCAACACCTCATTCTCAGCCTCAAGCCTCGCTATCAGCTCTCGCAGTCGCTGTACCTACCCCTCAATATCAGAAGGAGGTAAATTACCCCCAGAAGCACTCCCAGCCCTATATCCCGTAGTGTGGAAGGAAAACAATGGCAAGCCCTCACCCAGAAGAAGAGACCAATTCCTCGGAGCTTACTACTTTCTAACATGCTGCTGTTCTGTCTTTCCCTTACACACACCTATAAAAGTTTTCCGCACAAACAAAAACAAAAGTGCCCACATCCATGTCTCTGCCCTTGGTTCAGTAATCATGCAGACTATGCCAGACTGTGGTGGAGTCGTCCAGCAAGACCCAGAATACGAGCAACTGCTCACTACGCCACCCCAGGCCTTACACACGGGGATATATTCATATTAACACGATAGTGCACAAGCATACAGGTTTGGAGGAGGACAGAGACGTAACTCGAACTGAGACTTTATTGAATTCCAGACAGAATCGTTATACCTCAGAAATAATTCATTCAAATGAAGGGCCCAAACCATAACATCCACCAATCATGGGACAGGAGAGACTCCCCCAGACTGGATCTCTGAGTGGCCAATTGGACTCATGCTCACATACGCTCACCCACAGTGTACCTACGCCAGGTGATCTTATGCCACGCACACAACACGAAGTGAAGACCACCATCACATTCACCCTCTATCATCTTGTATACTGTCTAAGGCACAAATAAATTTAAACCCCAAAAAACAATGAAACACAACAACAGAAAATTACATATCAAAGACCCCGCTCTCAGGGCAAATCATGTAAACAAAAACAATTGACAAAGTGAAATTACATACAAAACAACATGAAACAGAATAACTCAGGAAAACAAGGAAACAGTTATCCAACTAAAGCATTAAATACAAAGCAAATTAATACAAATCATCCAAAAGAAACTTTAGCCGGTAACATGCTACTCGACTAAAAGAAGACAAATCCCAAGTGATCCCATGGTCTAAAAGAGTCCAAATAGCGCTTGTCCATGCTGGACTGCTCCCCACACTGACTCTGTTCAGTGCTGGATGAACCAAAGCATGCAGAAGATCCCCAGGGTATGTCGTCGTTAAATCCATGACAAAAACGATAAAGACAAAACAGCAGCAATGTCCTGCTCCCAGGGACAACCCTGGAACATATTACCACAGTCAGACATCACAGTAAACATTACATAAAACTCACTAAAAAAATATAAAAATTACCCACCACAGACAGCATAGAAAACAGCACGGGAACTTCTCCTACAGTTCCACTGGCTATGGAAAAGAAAACATTACTCATAAAATTGTCAGGCCACAGCAGAACTCCGACTTGTCTTAATTAAAACGGGCATACCTGGAGAACAAACTCCTTGTAACTACAACCAGAACCACCAAACTCAACGCAAAACACTCAGTTCTGCTAAAGCAGTAGGGAAAGCGCAAATTAACCATGTAGCCTGCTGCCCAACTATGGCTGGCTGCCAAAATACCTGACAATTCAGACACCATTCCTTCCTAGACACTCGCAGCCAAGCACCACCCCCCAGAACTGCAATAGAGCAATAGGGAGCGAGAAAAATCCAACTGCTCTCACCGCTACATATACACCTATATTGTGTCAATTATGTGTAGTCTGTAAAAGGAGAGTTAACTGTAGGGTTACCATATGTCCGGATGTGAATTTTCATTTTACAGGGTGGTTAGGGAAAATTCATTAATATTCATAAGAGAAGCAGTACCTCATTGGTCAGTGAACATGAAGACTCATTAATATTCTGATCCCTGGACACGTCCTCTTTTTCATCTCACCGAATTTGGTAACCCTGTCCACTATTGTTGATGACTTCTCTAAATCGACTTACTTCTTTTACCTGATGCCAGAACAATGGCAAAAGGTACAGGCTCAGCAGTGGCCTGTACTACGAAGCGGGGTTACTGGCTTATCGGGGTAACTTGTCGGATTTAAGGTACCACAGTTTAAATGGACTTCATATTCGTTCACTTACATTTTGGCCAGACTACCTTAAATCCGACAAGTTATCCCGATAAGCCAGTAACCCCGCTTCGTAGTACAGGCCCCAGGTCTGCCAGTATGGGTTAGCATGCAGCATGGTGTTAGACCAGGGGTCTAAACAAATACAAAAAAACCCTAGGGAAACAAAAACGAATAAACAGGTGAGACTGGCCCCTGGCCAGCCTCAAACCCACGAACAGAGAATTAATGTTTTCTGAGCCACACACTCACCCGAGTGCGTTATGGGGGCAGTCTGGGAAACCGGGAAAACACACTAGGGCTAAGGGACTAAAAGAGGGAAGAGGGAACAGGATGGCCAGCCACCTCCTCATCAAAACAGAATACGTAGAACAGGGCCGGATGGGCACCAACCCTAACAGCAACAGGCTTCTGAGGTCTTAGTTTGCCCTCTCTGCTGGGCATGGAACCCACTAGAAAGGGACAGCTTAATACCCATGATCCTTGCAAAATAAGTGCCAGGACCAGGAGACGAATTACGGACCACAGTCTAACACAGGGGTGGCCAATCTTATCTGCAAAGAGCCGGTGTGTATGTGGGTTTTTACTAATTAGAGGACTGATTGGTTGAAGAGTCCTCACACCTGGGTTTGAACAGTTGACCTACAGGTTATCCCAAAAACCTGCATACACACCGGCCCTTTGTGGATAAGATTGGCCACCCCTGGTATAGAGCAATGCCAGGTGGTGTTCCTAGGATGGGGGGGGTACTGTCAAAGCCAGTGTGTAACAGACTCCATTTCCCAGAATCTCTTGCATCCACTTTCTGTTTCCCATATAAAATGACACAGGATACAGGAGAGATGTTGCCCCTCAGCCAGGAATTCACATATGCATGTACAATGTTGGCAGTTTTTGCATTTACAAATTTACCGTAGGCTTTTATCCAAAGCGACATACAATTGAGCAAGCAGAGTCAGTAAGTGCTGAGAGCAATCAGGGGTTAAATAGGTTAAACAATCTTCACATTAATGTGCACCACATTCCACTCTGCAGTAAGCTGGACTTTGAGACAGTGCAGGTTCCAGTTACCTACTAAATGGCTTCACTAGTTCGTTGCCTATTAAAATAAGCTTAACATAGGCTGCAGAGAAAAATTTGCGAATGGTATTCTTTGCGACCCAGATGGGACTTGAACCCACAATCCCCAGCTCCGGAGGCTGATGCCTTATCCATTAGGCCACTGAGTCACTGTTGTTAGGTGTACTCTCACCTTGCAAATGCCTTCTGTGTGAGCATGCTACGTGTGTACTTTAATATTTAGCTAATGGGGCCTCTGTCATTAGACAGCAAATGAATTTATAAAAGAAAATTGACATTGAGATTGTCTTTCATCTTGAAATCAGTAAGGTAACAACTAACTATAGGACACAAATCCATAGCCAGCTGCTAAATAAATAAATACATGCCAGACAAACCATCCATTCATCCATAACCCACTATGCCACACTCTGCATAGAGCTGGGATTTGAGACAGCAAATGTATTTGTAAAAGAAAATCAACATTTACATTGTCTTTCATCCTTACATTATTATCTAAAGAAATTTAGCTAGCTATAGAACAGAAACCCATACCGAGCTGCTTAAAAAATAAAGGCCTGACAAACATCCATCCATCCATCCATCCATTTTCTAACATTTATCTGGGGCTGGTCCACGAGGGTAGCAGTCTGAGCAGGGTTGCCCAGACCTGGGTCTGGCCTGAAGTCTCCTCTGTTCAAATGTCTGAAGGGTAGCTTGTCACAGGAAAATGCAGTAAATAGAAAAAGGATGTAATAAAACTAGTTTGGCATCCTGGAGGCAATCGAGATAGAAACCTGAGCCACCCTGGGTGGCTCCTTAAGATGCAGAGGGGCAGAGGCTCGACTTTGAGATCCTCCCAAATGCTGCAGCTTCTCACCCTGTATCTAAGGCTGAGCCCAGACACTCTGCTAAGGAAACTCATTTCTGCCGCTTGTATCCGCAATACCAGTCTTTGGGTCACCACCCAAATAGCTTTGCCCTCTGACTCAGCTCTGTCTTTATCATCACAGAACATTACAATGTCTGCAGGACTGCTGACGCAGTACCGATCTACATGTTGATCTCTCACTCCATCCCTCCATCACTTATGAATAAGACCCCAAAATACTTAAACTCCTCCACTTGAGACAGTAACTCAACTTATGTCACTGGTTTTCAGGAGACATTTATCTCAAATAAATTTAAAGTCTTATTCTTTTAATTTTAATAAATTAAGCCTCATTCTACTTCAGTACATAGCCTAATATTGCCGAGCATTGCATATCGACAGCAGTTAAATGGAGAATGATAATGCATGTTATTAAATTCATAAACGGTGTATCCAACCCAGTTTGTTGTGGTATGAAGGGTGTGACTATATTTAATAAAAATATATAATTTAAATGATTGTTTATATTATAAAGTGTCATTTAAATTATTATTCATAAAATGTCACAGTGGATTTCCTGTCTGTCAGTTGATGTGCCTCACAGTGGATCTAGAGTGATGTCATATCCAGGCCCACAGTGGATTTCCTGTCTGTCAGTTGATGTGCCTCACAGTGGATCTAGAGTGATGTCATATCCAGGCCCACAGTGGATTTCCTGTCTGTCAGTTGATGTGCCTCACAGTGGATCTAGAGTGATGTCATATCCAGGCCCACAGTGGATTTCCTGTCTGTCAGTTGATGTGCCTCACAGTGCATCTAGAGTGATGTCATATCCAGGCCCACAGTGGATTTCCTGTCTGTCAGTTGATGTGCCTCACAGTGGATCTAGAGTGATGTCATTTCTGGGCCCACAGTGGATTTCCTATTTGTCAGCGGATGTGCCTCACTGTGGATCTAGAGTGATGTCATTTCTGGGCCCACAGTGGTTTTCCTGTCTGTCAGTTGATGTGCCTCACAGTGGATCTAGAGTGATGTCATATCCAGGCCCACAGTGGACTTCCTGACTGTCAGTGGACGTGCCGCACAGTGGATCTGCAGCTAGACTCCATTGAACCAAA
Source organism: Gnathonemus echidnorhynchus (assembly GCA_026776725.1). Taxonomy (NCBI): domain Eukaryota; kingdom Metazoa; phylum Chordata; class Actinopteri; order Osteoglossiformes; family Mormyridae; genus Gnathonemus; species Gnathonemus echidnorhynchus. The sequence goes on along the minus strand of JAODJU010000095.1, from coordinate 29,579,916 downwards.
GTCACAACAGATTAATCTCTCCTAGTCGATTGAATTCTAATGTATAACCACATTTTGTCTGTTCCTTCCTGGGGCTGTGTACATCCTAACTTTCCAAAATCCTAAATAAGCTTTCCTACCTTAATCTGTATGGCTATTCTTTTATTGGTTTTACACAACCAATGAAACATACAGTATGGAGACATGACAAGAAAAATTAAGTATATTGTGAGCCCATTATATAGTATACCATGGGAATGAATTATACTGTACTAGTTCCCCTGGATCCATGGTAGCCATTTAATTTCCTGCAATGAACAATAAATGGACAGAGAGTAATTTAGTAATAAATAATTATGCATGTAAATACATAATCTGAAGACCGAAGAAGTTTACATTGTCTGTCACAGTTCACTGGATTTTCAGGTTATCTTTGTCTGTAACAGTTATTAATTACTATATTGTATCCATTTAATACACAATGGGGAAATACATGAATGGATTAATAACTTTTAAACTAAGCAAGGTATGTGCATCCAGTAAAGTGTGCATTCATCAGTGGACTCTGGGGGACACTGCACATCCCTTTGATTTTCAGGTTATCTTTGTCTGTAATAGTTATTAATTATTATATTATATCCGTATAATATGTGATGGGCCAATACATAAATTGGTTAATATTTCTATAACCAAATGAGACAGACATGTTCAATGAAGTATGCTTTGATCAGTGGACTCTGGGGGCAATGCACACCCTGTGGAGTTTTGGTTTATCAATGTCTGTCATAGTTATTAGTTATTATACTGTATCATTATAATATGCAATGGGTGTCACGCCCTTGTGCCACGCCCCCCTCATTTACCTCGTGAGGAATCCTGGTGTTTCCAGCTGTGTCTAGTTGTTGTTAATTAGTCCTGTATATCTAAGTTCGCACCTTAGTGCGGCCCTGCGGTCACCGAAACAGGCAGCACGTTAGCGCGGCCCTGCGGTCACCAATACGGGCAGCACGTTAGTGGCTGAGGTCATTTTGCGGGGGTTAGACAGTGACAATTCGTTTGTGATTTTTCAACCATGGCCAGTCCCTTCACTGATCTCAATGGATGGCACTCTGCCAGGCAGCATTCCTGGCTGTTAAGGCTACACTGTTTATAGGATCATCAGCATGTTGGCAAAGCAGATTTAATCCATCAGCTGGGTGGTCCTTACCTTCCACTACTGCTTCCTGCTTCAACCTCAACTCTGACCAGACCCCCCCACCTTCAGTAGTTACACTGCATGAAGGACACCAGGGCTTAGATCACTCATTGGTAACTGCTTTTGCCTCAATTTTATTTCTGGGTGGTCTGCGAGCTGGGGAAGGACCTAATCTGCATTGACTTCCTGTCCCAGGAAGGCGGGGGTGTTTTTGGTGGGTGAGGCTCTCCCCAGTCTGGAGGGGGAGCTGGGAAAGGAGAGTGTTGTTGCCTCGGAAACAGGGCTGGATTGTGAGCATTTACTTCACCTGCTCTTTTCCTTAGTGGACAATAAATTGTTGATACCAGCCCTCATAACAGGCTTAGTTCCTATGACTGTTGCCCAATGCAGTTGAATTTTTGGGGAGAAATATTCTGTCAACATAAAGAGTTTAAAGTGTTTCCCAAAATTTTTCTGATGTTGTTGGCATTGTTAGGTATATTGCAGTCTTGTATTTACTTTTACTAAGTTAATTAATTTATTAATTCAATGACTAATTTTGTCCAAACCTTAACGTTTAGTTTAAGAGCATATAGATACACTAGAAACATTAGAGTTAAGTCATAAACACATGAACATTCACAGTAAAGAGAATTTCAGCAGGGGGCAACCACAAAAAAAAAAATAACATTCAAACAAAAGAACTACGTGGATGAAGGAGGGGTGTGTGGAAGGGGGGGGGGGAGCTCTACTTATTTTTGGTCCCATATAAGTATATCATATTGGGCCCCCAATCAAGACCAATCCAATTAAGTTCCAAATATTTTAGGGCCCCTCTGTCTCCGGGCCCCTTGGAATCATCTTAGCTCCACCCCCACCCCCACCCTCTCTTTTTGGAGCCGCTGGGTGTGCTATGAGGGTGTTTATGTATACGGCTGAGCAAGGTTTGTCACAGCATCAGCATAACTGCACGATATGATGCCTTAAGAAGTTTTATGCTGCTTCTTGCAGGGTTGAAGGGATTCTAAAGTTCTGACTGTAAAAGGAGAGTGAGGAAAGTGAGAAAGTGGTGAGGAGACGCGACAGGTTTTGATTAATTAGTATTGCTTCCCTGACACAAACAGCAATGTTTCCTATGTACAGCAGTGGGAACTTGCATTATTGACCCAGTGCACAGTTTAGCTAAAATGACTCTTTTCTTAAATTAGCGTCCATTGTATCTGGAGCATCTTCCCCGTTCAATATGGCCACTTCTATGAAAGGTGTTCAACTACTTGAAAATGACATCTCTAAATGGTTAAACTTTGTTTTTATTGTGATTCCATGTTGATGTTTGTAATGTTTTAGAAGACAAATCGTGAACCAGCCCCATCACAAACAGTAGGGGGATGTATTTTTCTCTGGAAAAATGTGCTGTGCTAATAACATACCACTAGAGGGCACTGTGACCCTCATTTTAAAAACATATACTGTAATAAAGATACAATTAAAATGTAAGCCAGTGTCCCTGCTCAGGACCCCTCACGACCCTGAATAGGATAAGGGGCTACAGAAAATGGATGGATAGAAGGATGGATGGACGAACAGACGGACATCGATGTCACCCCATGTTTAAATCAAAATCACACTATACCAATACACCACTGCAACGCCTGCTACAGTACTGTCATATATTTTGGGAAATTGCTATTTGTCTTTGGCCCACAATCAGATGCGAAATATTGACACACATCACAAAAACATAAGCAACAGCAATCTCAGATATTCATACCCAAAGCTGTTAATCAGCTTAGGGCAGCTTGAGATTTAAAACTATTTATTGAGTTTTAAAAATATGTGGCTGTATAATGGATCAACTGCAGCCGTCGAGAAAAAGCAGGACAGGTTTCGGCAACAGTGCATCCCTGAGTGCAGTGACACCTGTGTCACACGAGGTGGCAAATTCCCACACATTCCCACATTTCACCCTCAGGCCATTTCCAGAATGTGCCTCTGTGTTTCAGATACGCATATCCTCAGAACATAGTTGTACTATTTTATTTGGAGAAACATCAATCCAACGATAAATAAATGAATATATTTACATCGACAAAGTGCTGCAGTTTCCTAGATATCTAGCATTATATAAAATGAAACTGTTATGGTACTTGAAGAGAGCTATTTTGAAAAAATATTGACCTTGAAGCCTAGTGTTCTGAGCTCAGGCCTGTTTCGTTGAAGGGGAAGTCAAAGGGGAAGTGTAGCAGCTACAGCAACCATATTTACGAACACGTGGTTTCACGCCACATGAGGTTGTTCAAACTGTAGTCTTTGCGATAAAAAGAAAAAAAATTGTATCTCATAAAGCAAGCAATGTACTGCAAGGTACGGCCTGGGATATCAGTAAAGGTACTTTTTTTTTCCTCTGGGGTAAATGAATGATTGAACGAACCAGTCATGAATGTAAATAAATGACTCAGCCTACAGTTCAGTCATTCATTTACTGCCGTAATGTGCTGCTCTCCACGCAAAACACTGCTTTGCATGATTATCAATTCCATGGCCTCTCCAGGGGACAATAATATTATGCAGTGAATTCTGCTGTTTTATAGTGAATGAAAGAGGTATTGATTTTACTGCTTTAATGGCTTCGGAAGGAAAACATCACAGATTCCTGTTATGAGATGGTGATTAAGTGCTTGGCGGAACAGGAAGTATCAGCTGAAGCCACCAGCCAGCACAGCTGATTCTCACAGACTGTGACGCTACGATCCACAATGAAAAGGAATTTTATACTGTCTTTATGGGCCCTGGTAACACTGAGGTGAAGTTATACTTTAATTGGTAGTTTTAGCCCTAGACACACTTCAGACACGCTCTTTGTTTTCATTCTTCCATACTGTTAGATCTCCTTCTTATCTCTGTGAGAATTCACACTGCAGTTACAGGAAAACACTGGGGTGGCTATTATACCCTGGATTCATTAAATGTACTGCATAAGTGAGGTGTCTCACACAATTATGTGCATTTAAAGCCATTTGTGCTAAAGCACCAGAGCTCATAAGTGTTGTACTTTAGTGGATTAATGTGTAAGTGGGGATGAGACAGACCAAAGTTATGGTGTCAAATGTTACAATGGCAAGAAACCATCAGGATAAAGACTGTGTATATGACAGTGAGAGTTCAGTGATTCACCGGAGACAGGGCCGCTGCTGGCCAAATGGGTGCCCTAAGCAGAAATTTACTTTTGTGCCCCCTCCCCCAAATATTACGGAAGT
>JAODJU010000095.1:29538270-29549686 GCA_026776725.1 Gnathonemus echidnorhynchus | reverse complement strand
CCCGTCGTAGATCACGTAGCACATGACAGGCAGGTCTCAGTCCTCATACGTAGCTTCACCACCGTAGATCACGTAGCACATGACAGGCAGGTCTCAGTCCTCATAGCTTCCCACCGTAGATCACGCAACACATGACAGGCAGGTCTCAGTCCTCATAGCTTCCCACCGTAGATCACGCAACACATGACAGGCAGGCCTCAGTCCTCATAGCTTCCCATCATAGATCACCTAGCACATGACAGGCAGGCCTCAGTCCTCATAGCTTTCCGCTGTAGATCATGTAGCACATGCTGCTGAAGGTTGGTCACCCAGCTGGGCTTGTTTTGTCTGAGCATTCAAAGAAACACAATCGCAGCCGCTACTCCGTCCTAGAGGTGGAAATATCCAATATTTTGTTTCAACCAACCAGCTCAGTATTAAGAATCACCGTTACAGAGCACTCAAGTGGTTTGCTGAAACAAAACCTTGGTCTGGATTTTTACTTCCTGGCCCTGAAATTTCCACCTCTGCTCCATTCTAAAAACATCCTCATAGGAATATGTATAGCCTGTCAAGTTTGAATGTCTTTTAACAGTGAACCAGAAGATTTTATTTTTTAAACATGTGCATGTGTGCATACTGTGTTTGTGTGATGTTGAACAACTATTTTGGTGAATATGAAAAGCAGGCTTTAATTCAGCTAATGAGGTGACCTTGCTGCTTCCCCCATAGTTCCTCACTTTTTTAAGCAACAGCTCTTAATGAATCTTAAGCCTGCAATAGAAATGGATTATCAGGCTAAATGAAAGCATCCATCAAGCAATTCAAGCGTGATCACTTTGACTAACAAAGTCGAAACTTACCCCCTTTGCTGGGACCAATAATTAATATGACAAAAGACTGGAACAAACATAAGTACTGCTTTTTGGGACAACCCCTTGATCATTAGTGAAAGTAAATTAATGGTATTTGTTCCCATTCTTTTTCATGTTGAACGACCCTGGTGGAAATGGCTTCTCCACCACAACAATGCTAAGATTAGCGGCATGTGACATTTTCAGCATGTGAATATTCATGAACGGTCTCAACTGTATTGCTGCGTGAAAGGGTTCAGAAGAATCACTGTCAGAAAGGGGTCAGTATTGTACATGCCTAGAATTAAATATTTAATGTAGTCGTTTTATTAAAGTCATGTAGTGACAAGCAGATGACTAACATATAGCTCACAATGTACTTCCTGTTTCCATTGCCTAAGTTCACTGGGAGTGGGGGGCAAATAGGGGCATGAATGAGCTGATAACACAGACTGGCTGATTCAAGATAAACCCAATGCAGAAATCTCACTGCTGTTTGGCAAATTGCCCTTTACCAAACTGTGAATCTTAATCTCTTTGTTACATTATAGTCACACAATTTTAAACAATTAATATTAAGGGAAAATAGACTGGAATGTTATGAAGGTAACATATACCATACATACTACAAGTAATTAAGTGATCATATTTTATTTTTATATGCTTTTATAAGGAATGTGTCCGAACATTTTACAAGGGGAATTTGTTTAAACCAGAAAGATTGCATTTTAGGGCCCTCTTTGTAAACAGCCGAAAAATAAACACTGTTATCTGGAATATTTCTTTAATATGTGGGATTATTTTAAGTCTCCAGTCTCAAAAGAAACATTCTGAGTGACTTTGATTTTTATTGACTTACTTACTTGCAGCAATTGTCTGATGGAATATTTACTTTACTCCTTGGCACAGAAATGTTAAGAAACTAGTAGCTAGGTTTGTTGTATAAAGAAAAATCATTTGTGTGTTGTTTCCTCCCTCTAGGGTTGACCCATCCCAAGAGATGATTAGAGATGATAGGACATATTTAGTCATTTTGCAGTTTGATTCATTTTACCCTCCTCTTCCGGAGAAGGCCGGGTAGAGATAGATATGGGTAAGCCTCGTTCTTTTCTTGTTTTCAAAATAAACAGTGAGGCCCTGTGATAGGGTACCACATAGCTTCTATTAGAATAGCAGTCACAAAATTGAGAAGACGTATGTGCAGGAGATAAGGAGAAGGGACTTTGAAAAGGAAAAGGGATTCTTTATAAGTCATAGGGATGACATTGAGCCAGAAGAGAAGCCCACGGAGCATCCACAGAGGATCAGTGGTTTAATGATCTTCTAGCAGATGTTTCCCTGAACTACACAGAGGTTTCAATTTCCTAGGGACATCCAAGTGATGGCCATTACATAGTGACAGTCCAGGATGGACAAGAGACCCCAGCAGAAATTCCCAAAAAGTTTAAATATACTTATAGTACCAGTCAAAAGTTTGGACACTCCAAGCCACCTACAAAGGAGAGATCGCATGCCACATCACATGACCTTATTTTGTTTGTTTGGTTCTAACCCACCTGTGCTGCTTTGGACCCCTGACTTCACTGAGTGTTGTCATTTTGTTACTCTCGCCTGTAGTATAAGGTGTGTGCTCCGGTGACAGGGACAGACACCAACCGGCCAAATTCAGACCAGAGCCGCAGCCTCACAGCTCGAAAGCTGTGGGTTATATTCCCAGCCCAAGCTCTGCACAGTTTCATGTCTCTATTCCGCTTGTTCTAAGTGTGATACCTTTACTTCCTGCTCACTGGGACGCTATATTGCATAAGTAGCTATGGAAAATGAATGAGTGCTATGCCTGTAAAAGTACATTGATGGCAGAGGAAATAAAATAAGATATGACTGTGGGCAGTGGTGACCTAATGGTTAGGGTGGTTGCCTTGCGATTGGAAGGTTGCTGATTCAAATTGCCAGCTAGCAAGGTTCTGTTCCCCAGCTAGCAAGGTTCTGTTCCTCAGCTAGCAAGGTTCTGTTCCTCAGCTTGAAAAGTTCTGTTCCCCAGTTAGCAAGGCTCTGTTCCCCAGCTAGCAAGGTTCTGTTCCCCAGCTAGCAAGGTTCTGTTCCCCAGCTAGCAAGGTTCTGTACCCCAGCTGCTGAATTCTCCACTGCATAGGACACATTTTGCTATCGTGTGTCAACAATGACAATTAATCACTTTCACTTCATACAATAAACCAGTTTTTAAAAATTAATGATTCCTTTGATCATTCCTTTTTACAATGTTTTCTGAATGCATGTCTAACAACAAAGGTAAAAAAAAAAATTACGATATAAAAACATCAGTAACACTTTACTTGAAGCTATCATCTATAATGCATTATAGATACCATCAGAAGGCATTGTAATGGTTCATATAAAAAATAATAAAACACTACAGCATCTTCTATTGACAGTCATAAGGCATTATAGTGTTGATTATAACACTTCATGAGCTCTTATGAAGGTATCTATAGTGCATTATAGATGAGAGCTTCATGGAGCATTCATAAAGCATAATAAACATGGCTATAATGTGTTATGCCTTTTTATAAATATTTAAAACCATGTTTATAATGCTTTAAATATGCATTATAGTGTTTTATTAATGTGCTTATTGATTCATATAGAAAGGGCATTGATAGAAGGTGTTACCAAAACATCAATATGCTTATTGAAAAAATTTCTGTGAATTTTTTTTTATTATTATTATTCTGCATATACAAAGTGACACAGTGACTCAGTGGGTAGCTACGAGTCTGCACTCCTTCAGGGGTGAAGGTTCTGTTCCTTGCTCTGACTCTCTGTGAGTTTGCATGTGTGTTTTTTCCTTAATCCAAAATATGTGGGTTGGTGTCCCTGAAGTAGCCCATCGTGTGTGAGAGTATGTGACCTGAAGTAGCCCATCGTGTGTGAGAGTATGTGACCTGAAGTAGCCCATCGTGTGTGAGTATGTGACCTGAAGTAGCTCATAGTGTGTGAGAGTATGTATCCTGTACTATAGACCCTGTTCATCCCGGGATAATGTCCAGGGTCCCCAGTATCCTGTCCTGGATAGGTGATTAGGGAAGATGAGTGAGTGAATGGATTGTACAGCTCTGGAGAAAATTAAGAAACTGCGTAAAATTTTCAGTTTCACTCATTTCTCAATTTATGGGTATGCACCTGTATAAAATACACATTTTTGCAAATTGCAGCCTGTTCTTCTCTGTTCCTCACTGATGAAGGGCTTCTTTGCTTTACTGGACTTCAGTCCTGCTTCTATATATGAGCCTGAAATGAACTGTCCTAGCAGTGCACTTCACACCTGCACTAAATGTTTAACATTCTTTGTGAAAGTGGTTTGATGCCATCCTCCGATTCATGAGGCACTGTCAGATAAGTTAACAGTCATCTGCCATTAGAATGGAGCTTCCACCCTTCACCTGGCTGGTTTCTGGTCATTCCCAGTGTCTCCTGCTTCACCTTGTTCTTGGGTGCTGCTGTCTTACAAACTTGGAAGCAGCCTGCCTCACAGTATAGCCTCCAGCAAAACCAGGATTAAACCAGGATTTATAAATGCATATTTTTAAAAAAATATAGAGTGGATTTTTTTTTTTTTTTTTACCAGAGCTGTACATACGAAGGTGTATGCTTTTCTTTTTTGGACTGGTGACATCTCAATATATTTTGTACGATAAAAACATCTTCATTATAATGGAGTAATAATAAAAAATAATATTTAGATACATCATCTTTACAGCCACATTTTGCACGTTTTCACCTCGCCAGATGCCGTGCCATTAATCGTACTACATGAAGCATTCGGTACTTTTTAGGTCCTTTGGCTCACATGGTATAGAGCCAGAAGGCATATTCTGTATAGAAGTGGGTGTGGAAGACCTGCCGATAGAGAGGGCGGTAACAGCGAGTTCTCAAGTTTGAAGGACGCAGGGAGCCTTTCCGCAACAGGCAGACACCCACCGCAGAGGGGAACATGGCCTCGAACGGAAAATGCCCGCTCCGCACGGATTTCCACCTCTTCCTGCTGGGCATATTACCTTGTATTCTCCCCTGTTTCGGATTTAATCTAGACGTTCGGTTCCCAGTTATAAAAGAAGGAAAGACGAAAGGTAGTTTCTTTGGGTTCTCCGTAGCACTCCATAACCAGACAGAAGGCGCTCAAAGATATCTGTAAGTACCCTAACAGGTTGCATTTCTTCCTGCAGCAAATGAATATCGTTTCTACTTTTGTACAGTAGCAGTCTTGGAGATCGTCTTTCCTTATATACCATATGATATGTGAATAGAGAGCGTGCAAACTTGCAGTGGTGTTGCTTGTACTTGCTGATATTAAGAGGCACTGTTACAGCGCAGCGTCTTTACAGCTCCGTCGCCTTACCTTATAGTCGCACCGGCCAAACCGTGGCCACCTGATTTTGGTCTAAATTAGAGGGCATCCATTGTGTACAGTGTGACATTGTAATCTAATAAGAAAGGCTCGTTTTAGGACAGTACTACCTGCCACCTGTCTTCGCCTACACCACAAAATAAACCTTCCATCTGCCAGCGACGGCTAAAGTAAATAAAACAAGAAACCCTAGTAATATTCCCGAGTTTCATTCCGATTTCATTCATTCAGCAAAATAAATGTTCTTTTCATGTCAAAGTTAAAGTACGGGAATATCCCTAATATTTTGTTCCTTGGACAGCCATATATCTTTGGTAACCCTATTTAGAAATCACTATAAACTGGAATAATGGGTGTAAAAAATGGTTTATTAGTTCCCAGGACTGCAGCAAATAGCTAATCTACAGCTGACACTGAAGAAGAATATTTTTCCATTAATGCCTTTGTCAGGAGTGTTACATATTACGGCATCAACTGCATCTCTCCTTTGCCTCAAAGTGCATTAAAGTACCTTTAGATTTAAGCATCGACTTACATTTACGGAAGTCATAACGGAAGTTTCTGTGACTGATTTGTATACCCGGTAAACCGCGTCCGTCTGTTCAGCCGTATAATTAGTTAATTACAGACTACCTAGTATTAAACTAAGCATGTGTGCCTGTCCGTGTATTTGTATTATTTCATGTAACATTTATTCACGGTGCTAAATTCATTCTTTAAAAGAATCATTTTTCCCGGTTAATTATGACTATTGAATAAGGGCATGATCGAGGTATGGCAGCACAGAAGAAGTACAAATAAGCCTGCATGCAGTAAGCTAAGAATGTTTATTAGTTGTTTATTAGCGATCATTTATAATGGGCCAATCAGTCCTGCTGAGAACATCATTTACAACCAGGGCCGGCAGTGGATTATGTTTCACTCGGTGTAATGAATTTGGAGACTGTATTCAGAATATGTGTAGAACAGTTAACATGCACGTCAAAAATGTTACAGCAAGCTAGGCGAGGCTATATTTTATGCCTTTCAGAATTATTTTGGTGACATTTAATGCTATATGGATCGGAAAGCAAAGTAGGAATACGTTAAAATTAAATAGATCAGAGGGCTTGGCTAACGGCATTTATTTTCACGTAAGTTATTAAGTTCGACAGAAAGCGGGACATTTCGCCCTCTTCCCCAATAACGTGGGATCGTATTAGCGGCAAAAAGCAAATTTCCTTGTATCGCGTTCTTGCCGCAAACGGCGTACAGTTTTATTCTAGCAGAATGCTGGGTGTAAAGGCTTTTAATGTCATTGTTTGGACCTTTGGTCTTGTGGCCCCAGGTAAAGCAGGTGATTCAGCAGGGCTCTGTAGTGAATGGCAGTAATTGCTTTGGTTGGGGGTGCTTAGAAATCCTGCTGCCATCTTGGAAAAACTGCAAAATATAAAGTTCAGGTGTAGGTTGAATTGGTGACTTTCTGCACTGCGGTGTTTTATTTTGTTGTTTTGTTAATGTCTTTAGTGGCGTATACTGTCCTATGCTTTTCAAAAGGGGGGGGGGGGGGGGGGGGGTAATTACTAGCTGTAGCTGTTTTTTTCCCTTTCATTTTTAGGGGATCTATCTAAGTAAAGTACAATAAAGTTGAGGCAGCTGAAATGCCTTCAGGTGGGACTTTGTGAGCAATAACAATGTAAGATGCTGTTTGGACTGAGATTGCAGGGGGTAGCCAAGGAGATTCCAAGTGTTGGAGCATTACTCTCCTCCTCACTTCGCTTACACTGTTTCATTCCCTAGCATTTGTCCAAATTAAAGATGGTCATGCTTTTGGTTGAGTGTGACAGTAAAACATGCTGATTAATTACACATGTGTGGCATGTCCCCCTAAGTGCAGGTGGTACAGTGGTTAAGAACATAGGCTCATTAACTGAAGAGTATCTTTGCTGTAGTGCCCTTGAGCAAAGTAATTGACTTTATAAATTATAACTGATGCTTTATTGATCTCTGTGGGGAAATTTTCTTTATGCCTCCCTCAAATTGCTCTTTGTAGAGTAAGCTGTCCATGAAGGGCAGCCACCTGTAGCAGCGCCCAGGGAGCTGGGGGGTTAAGGACCTTGCTCAAGGACCCACACACATGCTGAGGCTGGGTTTGAACCAACAACCTCGTGATTACAGACACACGGGCTTAGCCCACTGAGCTACATTCTGCCTCACAAATATTGCTCTATGAATAGATTTTTGTAAAGATTGTTTTAAAAAAGGTGTTTGTCAGGCAACCAAACATTAAAGCAGCTAAACTCACCCTCGCAGCCAGCTTTGATGCCAGCTAAAGGCTGAGCATAGTCAGTTCTTATTGTGTGGCAGTATTGCTGAGTAACAGTAGAAGGAATCGGTAATAAAAGCTAATTCTGCTCTGGCCTCCAGTAGCACTGGGCATCCAGCTGCATAGTGCCAGCTCCTAATTGGCCCTGAATCCTGCCTGGGTAGCTTTCTGTGCAGGAAGCACCGGTCAGTGGCTGACTGTGTCTTGGGCTTGTGGGGGCTGTCTGGTGGGGGGAGGGGGAGGGACAGATGGCTGCCATCCAGCAACTGCAGTCCAAGAGCCGGGGGCGTGGTCCCCGTAATGAGGCTGGATGGTGTGTAAGGGGCTCCTCTGAACGACCTCATTGCGGGCCAAGGGCCCGGAGCCTCTTAGTGGTGTGACGGCCGGGGACAGAGCAGCACACGCTCATCTTCAGTGTTTTAAATTGCTAAATGATTATTTGATATGAAAAACATGTTTTTACCATACTATTGGCTTTTATTGGTTCACGTCTAATTTAAAACATCTGTTGCTTCTTGCATTGTTTTTTGAGCATCAAAGGAGATTACGTGTGTCAGTGTCAAGCAAAATTCTGTTTTTCTTGGTCTCCCTGTATTGTGGTCTATGTTTTACGGGCACCCCAGCTATGTCTACATGATTTCCCCACAATAATGTGTTTTTTTTTTTTCCCAGTCAGCTTATTTTCTCAGGACGCCATGCTATGGGGCATTCAAAGAATGCTGAAATGGGGTAGAGAGAGGGCTCTAATCTGCTCAAAACACGAAGGAAATATTTAATTGAAGACATCCTTGAAATATTAGAAACATCTGAGTTCATCTGAGTCCTTTTTCCACAGGAGGAGAAGGACAGTCGGGGTTGGGTTAACTAATTTCACAAGCAATCAAAGACAAAGTATGGGGTTTAGAAGCTAGAGCTCAGTGTCTGTTCGTCCACCTGCCTGGCTACACACCTGCAAGTCAAACACTGCAAAGGGAGGTGCTGCATACCATAGTGCAGATAAGAGCTACCTACTGAAGCCTGGAATGTTGCGGAGCCCTTAGGCAGCTAAGTGCATTTATTTCACCAGCCCCCTATGTGTTTTCCTCCTTTCCTGTGCCCTCCCCCCACAGTCTGGTTCAGGCCTGAGCTTAGCCCTTCTGCTTATTCCACAGTGATGGCTTATGTCCGCGTTCTGATTGGCCAGTCCAGTCTCACTGACCTTAAGGAATCCCTGGAATGCTTGGCCCTTTGCAGTGCGCACTGGCTGCCGAGTGGCAGGTTGGGACAGGCCTGCTGATGGAGGCAGGTAGTGCAGCCGCCAGTGCTTGGTTTCTGAGATGTGGGCTTATTTATTCGGTGTTTGGCTCTGTGAAGGTCAAATGGTGGCACTACCCCTGACCTAAAACACACCCAGTTACCCGTCTGTTGCCCACTGCTCCTTGTTGTCCATGATTTACAGCTATCAGACTACACTAAGCCTTTCATTAGTATATGTTAATTACCTAATTAATGGTACAACAGTTTGCACCTCACAATCTGCTGCTCTATAGCATTTAAAATACATTTTGTTTTCAAGATATATAAACCCCTGAAGCCTGTCATGAACGGGCATCCCATCCTGGGTGTCCCCTGCCCTGTGCCCCGTGATAGACCGGCATCCCACCCAGGATGTCACCCTGCTTTGTTGCCTGTGCTGTGTGGGATGTGATCTAGAATAGATCCTCCCTTTGTGACCCTCTGATTCACACAGTATATACGTGTACTGTTGGACGGGCTGCATCCATTCTATTTATATTATAGTTAGCAATTTTATGAAAAAGATCATGAACAGAGTGCTGTAGCACATCGTCCATCTTACCTGCATCTGTTTTGGCTACGCTCCTTCTCTGATTTTCACTCTGCTTATTTTATTACTCTTTCCAGTTATTCTCCATTTTCTAAAGTAGTCAAATCATCTCTTTTATGTTCCTTCTTGCTCTGCTGTTTTGTAGGATGAAATCTGACCAGAGTTTGGTCCTGTCAATGTTTCTGGCAAAGCTTGGGCTGTCGAGGTGGCTTAGCACGGGAATTACACTGCGACAATGACACCATACAGACAGCCAGTAATCGGCCTGTAATCCCATAGTGTTTTCAGGGGAACAGAAAATGCTTTAAGGGCTGAACTTGGCACTTTCATGTCCCCGTGAGAATGTCCTGCCTAGAGTTGGGGGGTATATCGACTTTTTGTGGTATATCAGTATATTTTCTAAAGTGGTATAGGATGAGACAGTACTCATTATACTAATATACTTTTACCTTGTGTTAAAATTGAGGCTGTCAATGTTAACGTTAATTAATTAAAAAATCATAACACCTTATTATTTCTTATTGAATGGAGGAATAGCATGAGATATAGGATGAGACAGTACAGCTTATCGATATACACTGCCTGGCCAAAAAAAAGTCACCGCTTGAATTTAAATTAGCAGGTTCTTAAAAGCCAAGGATAGGATCTTTATTAAAGCTTAGCAATGTTATGCAGCGATAAGGTGAAGTCAGCTGAATGGGCAGGTTATCCCAGCAATGGGTTTTTTCCTTACCTAAAGGCATGGACATATTCCGGGATGATAATGCCAAGATTCATACGGCTCAAACTGCCAAAGAGTGGTTTAGGCATCGCAAGGGATTATTTTCACATGTGAATTTGGCAGCACAGAGGCTTGACCTTAACCCCACTGAAAGTCTTTCAGATCTGCTGAAGAACACTTTACGGAGTAATTCAACTCACCTATCATGAATAGAAGATCCCAGGATTTACAGCTCAAATAAAAACATTCCCTTAGCTTTTCACGGGGAATCTCATGGAGGGGAAAGTCGATTGAACATTATTACTTGGTTCATTTCATTAAAAAAAATGACAGATAAAAATATCGTAGATTGAAATCTTTGTTTTATTTTATTGAAGTTAACGTTAAAATGAAGATCTGCATGTTCAATGGTTGTCAGACTTCTGTATTTGAAGGTGTTTGCCAAATCGGTTTTAGATTTTGATTGACTTGTTTTGAGAGCAACGTCATAAACCGATTAAAAAGAGACTCTTGGTACTGTAGACAGTGTAGTGGAGTTACACTTTGATGTAATATATAGGCAAACTGTATTTTTATCTTTGTTTTCAGACTTAAATAAGTTTCTATACCTACTGTAATAGTTGTAGTTATTTGCAAACATGGAAGGAAACCTTGTATTTGCAATTTGCATTTCATTTTGTTTGTGACGTCTCACGTGTCTTTGACTGACAGGCTGAACATTTCATCCACTCCCTTGAAAATGTACATCATGTATTGCTATTCTGTACATCATGTATTGCTATTCTGTACATCCTATATTGCTATTCTGTACATCATGTATTGCTATTCTGCCTACGAATTCAGAGATATGGTCCATAACACCCTGCCCTAGTCCCACCCCAGTCTCTCAGGTTCTTCCCATTGGTCTGGACTGGCTGATTCCAGTGGGTCAGAGAGACTCTCTGAAATCCCACAGCCGACTGCCCTGTGCTGCCTGATCAGGACGGGCAGTCAGTAGATGGCTGGATAGATGGATGGATGGATGAATGAAAGTTTTCTAATTGCTTTTGATTGTCGTCCACAGATCAGCTTGGGGTTGTGATTGTGGTTGTGCAGCTTGCATTTAACCTTCCTTCTCTGGCATCCTCTCAAAAATGAACGTTGCTGAGAAATCAGAGATGGGAAAATGACATTTGTTCCACATTAAGGCTAAACGTCTGAGAAAACCACTCTGGTCTCCAGTGAATTTTCTAAGTGTTTGTTGTTATGCTTTGAAACTCTGATGCCATGTGGGCAGTCTGGTGATCATACTGGGTTTATATTGCCATCCATTTATATTCTGTAGTGC
>JAODJU010000095.1:29523905-29534549 GCA_026776725.1 Gnathonemus echidnorhynchus | reverse complement strand
CCCCCCCCCCCCCCTTTTTTAGAGGTAATTGCATTAATCAATAAGAGGTCGAGCTACAGCTCACGAGGATGTCTGGTCCTGTTCCTTAGAGAACTGGATTAATTGGTAATGTTGTCCATGAGGTAGCTTCCATGTTGTAATATATCTGATTAGCAGTTCTGAGCGGAAGGTCAGTTCTCTTTACTCCTCATTCCTAGGCAGTTATGGCTTTGGTTGGGAAATTTTGAGTAATGGCACCTTATTTCTTTTTGAGTTGATTTCTTTCTCCTCCCATGTGGACCTGTGGTAAATGCGCTTAGATTTGCTGTGATGTGTCTCCTGTAGGTATTGGTGCCTCCTCTGGGCTGCCAGTGCCAACAGGATCCGTGGCACTAAAACCGTCTCTCTCTGCTGTCTAAACACCCCAAGTGCCTGATACAGGCTGTCTCCAAGAATGCAATACTGGTTTTTTTCCCCCAATCCCTTTTCTACTGAGTATATTTTCCGTAAAACCCTCAGAATTCATTTGCATATAGCTTTGCTTTTTTTGTGAGTTGATTGTCCCTGACTCCATTTTGACAGCATCTTGGTAGATATTGAAATTATACACCTTTTGTGAATGTATAATGTAATAATGGTCATTGCGTAGCTCACTCCTGGGGCGGATAACACCTGGTAATAAAGCTTATACCTTCAGGCTGCAAAAAAGTCTGTCTTGCTCAGGTGACGTAACCCTGCTTTCAGTTTGCATTCTCCTTGCTTCTGGTATTTCACTGCCTCAGGACAGGGAATTGAAACATCGTGTCCAATTAGAACAAGTTGCTTGGCAAAAACAGCAAAGAACTCACTGAATCGTCTTTGCTTGTACTATATTTTGTACATTGCCCAGTTGGAGAGATGGCAACATGGACGTGGAATAGGGGCGCGGTTTTGTGCCCCAGAAGAACAAACACACACAACAGTAAACACACAAAGAAGACTCTGCAGCTTTGTGAGAGCTGAAAATGCAGTGCTGGAATCTGCAGGCTTTCTGTCTGCTGTCATCAGGTTCAGACATGCCGATGCTCCTTCACCCTTCATTTGACATCCCCGCTACACATTCCTTCCATGCCAAATCTGTAGTCACATGACTCCCTGAGGAAAGAGCAGGCATGCGAGTATGAGGTGGTGTGTGGGTGCTGAGATTAGGCACATCTGAAGGCAGTAAATTGTTTCTTTTATCCTTTTTCTACTTCTCACCTTACGGAGTGTCAGATTTGTTGTCTTTCTTCTTCTCAGTCTCCTTTCTTTCTCTTGGTTTATAACAGCCAGCCATTATTGTCAGCAAAACCGTCTTGTTGTGTTATCAGTTACACACATGTGCAAAACAACAAAGAAAAGTAGATAAACACAAAGACACTCTGTTCTCTGACACCGGTACATGGTGGCCTGCTATGTCAGGCCTGCTATGTCAGAACTCGTCGGCCTCCTGAGCGCAAAATTTGCCAATGTTCCTTTGTTCCGTTTCCTGTGTTAGCGATTGATGCAACTTTTTCCAAATGTTGCCCTACCATAAAACTTTCGTGATCTGAAAATGTCCCACACTCAAGTTCTGATCTTTGCGCCTCCAAAGATTCGGTCTGTGGTGGATTTTGACCTTCATTGTGTTAAGTGTGACGGAAACAGGCTGTGTTATACTTCTCCAGGCTTCTGACCGGGGCACCAAAGGAGAAAGCCCTACCACAGCTAAAGGTCAATGAGACAGGCGCTGTTTATTCCTGTCCGATCACCATGGAAACTTCTGACTGCACGAGGATGGATCTGGTCAGCTCAGGTAGGCAACCTCTCTCATTTCATTCCCACATGTCCTCTGTTGGGTAAGAATCTATTAGGAAGCCAAAATGGACCTACTAACTAAAGTATAATCCAAAAGTAATGTATAATCTGCCATTTTCTAAACTTTATTTTTTGATATTGTGTTGTTTGGTTGTTCCATAAACTCAAGTTGTAATTACATACTTTTTCATAAAATTTTGCAGCATAAAATAGTAAGTTTCTGTACTGAGGTTTTGTATATTTGCTAATTTGGTTTCAGGAAGCTAAGTAACATATTTAACAATGTGGTGAAGGTGACATACTAAATCATTTACCATGCTAAACTGGATCAATCTGTATCTGCTGACTTTTTTTAATTGTCTCGGCTGCATGAGGTCAGTGATATGCTGTGCAGTAAGGCTGTGAAAGATGAAGTGGTCACAGGTTGTGAATGCCAGTACGCGCTCTACAGAGACATTATCCTCATAGCTAGTCACTGGATCAGGAGCACTGTGAGGCATTTACAGTGCTATCCTGGAGGGTCTCTACTTCCCAGGCTGTAATCTGCTGCTTCCCCAGGCTGTCTTGCACTAATACGTTTTCCTGTTCTAACTTGTTAAGGACGTCATCAGAAACCCATTTGCTCTGACACAGAGCTTATTAGCCACTCATACAAGTTACAAGATGTAGAATTGTCACCCTTCTCCATTTTATGAGCTAATATGTGCTCTTTGTATGTGTTTAAACTCTCTTATATGTCTTATTAATTCTTCCATATTTCTGCTGTTAGCATTATTTCCACAGAAATCAAAGTCACAAGTGTCACTAGTTTTCTAAATCTTTAAGATTGAACAAGAGGTTATTATTGTTGGCCGTCAAATTGCAACATTGCTGTATGTGCATGGAAACCAATTCCAAACATATGAACAACTTACTCCTAACACAGCATGAGAACAATGTGACTAAGGTTCAACAGGTACAGCATTGCTAGGATGGTAAGGGCAGTTAAAGTTTTTCTGAATCCAAAGTGTTTTGTGTGCAGATGCTCTTATTAAAAAACCCTCTGGTCACTGCTAATGTAGCCAGGACTCCACTGTATACAACAGTGTATACATTTTTTCTTCAGAAACATGGTGTCTGGTTTAGGAAGTCAACCCATCTGGTGAAGTGATCAGAAACATGGGAAAGCTCTCATAACTGTGATACGCCGTAACGGAAATGAGCTGGAGCCTGTCGCCTTTGCACAGGCTCACGGGTGTAGCTGTTTGCTGTGGGTTTCGCCACAATGTGGCCATTCTGTGGTTCGTCTCTCAGCCCCGTGTCTCTTTCCTTACTCTGATCAGTAACACCAACATGCTGTCTGGACCTTCTGGTGTCTGACACCATTTTCCAGTAAGTGGTGCTTCTCAGGTGCAGATCCAGCTGCTGATTTCCCTATAAACTCCATCCATCTGGTATCTTAGATTCACTTTTTGTTGGTGGTGCTGATGCTGTCATGATGGATCGACCCCCACTGGCCATGTGAATTTCTCTTTCCTGTACAGTTAGAAGCCATTGCTTTCGATTTGTTTTTATGACAGCTAATGGACAGTCTGCATAGACGAATATTATGCTGGCGTTGTTTATTCCTAGATGACTCCATGCAAAATCACCATGATAATGGATTTCTACCATGCCATCGGTCTGCTTCATTTATGCACATTTGTCACTTTTTCCATACACTTCATGACAAGATTTAAAGCCTTTATTTAAGTGTTTTAGATTTTGCCTTTTGTCTCATTTAGTATCCTATCAAAACGGACGGGAAAATGCAAGATACGTACCCTCACTCTCCCCACCCCGAACAATATTGGGGGCAGTGGCTCTTGGCTTTGTGTCATTGATATAATTTGGTCCCTGGGGAGCAAAAATTGGGGAACCCTGCTTCAGGTTAAGCTGGGAGGCATCATGGTGGAGACAAACCTCACCAGACATCTGTCAGAGAGACACTTTAAAGGGTCACCATTACATCAACATTAAAAACAGTAACATCTGTGCTCTGGAA
The DNA here is from genome assembly GCA_026776725.1 of Gnathonemus echidnorhynchus. NCBI lineage: Eukaryota > Metazoa > Chordata > Actinopteri > Osteoglossiformes > Mormyridae > Gnathonemus > Gnathonemus echidnorhynchus. The sequence goes on along the minus strand of JAODJU010000095.1, from coordinate 29,530,732 downwards.
CTGCATGAACAGAGAATCAAAAAATCTATAATGAAAGATTTGAATGTGCAGAAAAATAAGACCGTGGTTCAAATAGTCATTGAGTAAAGTAAAGTATCCAGGCTCTGCGGGAGAATCTGTCTTCCTCTGTGTTCATCTGGGTTTGCCCTGGGTACCAGTTTGAGGCTGCAGTCTAGAACCATGCAGTTCAGTGAATTAGTAACTAATAAATGATGCTTAGTGTGTGCACGGTTCCTCTTTAGGCACTTGTGGAACATTGATACTCGGCACTTGTGTAAACATTTTGCTTCCTCATTCTGTTTGACTCTTTATAGCCAGCTCCACGGAGATGGTGGAAGACATGTGGCTTGGCGTGGCTATAGCCAGCCAGAGAGCGGAGGCAGGGGGCCACGTGCTGGTCAGTATCCCGGCTCTCAGGGCGCATCCTTAGCCACAGAACCGCTCCCTAATGCTCCGTCTGCTGACACTTTGTTTGGATAGCCCGCCTACAGAGGGTTAACACTCTAATACCTTCTTAATACATTTTCATGCGATACTTTACACTGGATTATGAATACTGACCTATACTCCATTAGAGATGAGAGGTTTATGCATTTATAATGCATAATAAACATGATATAATATGTTATGCCTTTTATAAATATTTATAGCCATGCTCTTAATGCTTTATGAATGTATTATAATGCATTATGAATATGCTCATACATTCTTGTAGACGTGGCATTCATAAAAATTATAACCAAAACTTTAATATATGAATGAATGTGCACCTTCAGTTATTATACTGTTTAAAATGCCTAAAAGTTACATTTTACTAGTGCTTCCCTGTAATTACCATCAGATTATTGTAGCACTGATGAAAAGCATCATATTATAAAAGGTTTATTAGCCAAACAGAAATCAGTATGCTAGCCTATAGGTATGATGTCTGTGTCTTTCACACACTCCGAGCAGCATGTGTTTTATGTGACAGGAAATAACTGCTGCTGATGTTCACAGGCCTGTGGTCACCGCTATGTCAGCTTGCTAAAGGGCGCCTCAGACCAGTTCCGTATGATTGGCAAGTGCTACGTGCGGGGAAACGACTTGACCTTTGACCCCAACGACGAGTGGCAGTCCTACAGTTACGAGGGCTGCAACCCCAACTTTTACATGGAGGAGGAGGGCTTGTGCAATATGGGCATCTCAGCTGGCATAACGACGACGGACGTCCTCACTGGGTCTCCAGGCAGCTATTTCTGGCAAGGTGGCGCAGATTGACGTGGCGGGTGGTGCTTCATCTCGTGCTGCTTCGTGGAGCCCTGGATCCAAATGTTTGTTGTCTTTGTTCTTTCCACCATCAGGCAACGTCCATGTCACATGGAGGGATCCTACTCCTGGAAACTCCTGGGACTACATTAGCAAAAATATGGACAAAATGGGCAAGCACTACAGCTACATAGGTAGGGTGACACCGCCTACTGTATGTTAATGCCGTGTATCACCTACGTCATGATTCATGCTTTTTCATAAGAGCTGTGCTGTTGGCTGCAGATCAAGACTCCTTCCTTGGAAGTTTTGCAATTAGTAAATTCTGATAGCAGGAATGAAAGATATTTTTATTTAATTTCTCTTAGGTGTTTGCTCCATGGGGGTGGCATGGTGGTGCAGTGGTTAGCACTGTTGACTCACACCCCTGGGACTGGGGTTCTCTGCCAGGGTTCTATGTCTGTGACCTAAGACCTAACAATGTACCACCCACAGAATTATTGTTATTAAAATGGCAGTTGGAGTTCTGCTGCTTTCCAGCTGCATTGACTAATACCATAAGAATTGTAGTGTTCTGCTGTGTATTTTGTTGTGTCTTGAACAGTCACTGTGCATTTGTTTGAGTGTTGTACAGTCACAGTGTAATTGTGTTTTTTCTAATCCACTTAGAGTTTTAACACAATCACACACTGTATTGCTATGTAGTCGAATGCTTTTCCACCCGTCTTCTGAGATGTGCTGAAACACCATACAAAGGAAAGCAAAATACACTATATGAACAAAAGTATTGGACCCACCTCTTAATCATTGAATTAAGGTGTTTCATTTAGACCCATTGCCACAGGTGTATAAAATCAAACACCCAGCCATGTAGTCATGGTTACCAACATTTGTGAAAGATTGGGTCATTCTGAAGAGCTCAGTGAATTCAAGCGTGGTACTGTGATAGGATGCTACCTTTGCAATAAGTCAGTTTGTGAAATTTCTTCCCTGATAGATATTCCATAGTTAACTGTAAATGGTATTATTTCAAAGTGGAAGCGTTTAGGAGTAGCAGACTCAGCCATGAAGTGCAGACCACGTACAGTAACAGAGCAGACTGTTGTGGCACATAGTGTGTAAAAGTTTACCAATATTCTGTTAACTCAATAATCACAGAGTTTTAAACTTACTCCGACATTAACCCCAACACAAAAACCGTGTGCATCACTGCTTCATGGAATGGGCTTCCATGGTTGAGTAGCTGCATGCAAACCTCACATACTGTAACCAAGAGCAACGCTCAGTGTCAGATGGAGCGGGATAAAACTCGCCGCCACTGGACTCCGGAGCACTGGAAACGTCTTTTGTGGAGTGAAAGTGTTGTGTGTGTTGTAGTCACATTGTGTTGTATTGTATTTTTTTTTTGTTTAGTCAGTGTGTGTGGATTTGCATGTGTTATACAGTCACACCAAGTGACATCTATTCTGTCACAGGTTATTCTGTCCTGGAGGGGCAGAAGGTGCTGAGCAAGGACAGCTACACAGTGGTGACGGGGGCTCCCCGCCACGAACACAGGGGCTCTGTCTTCCTGGTATCGAATGATAATAATAAGCTCACTGTTAAGCACGTCCTGAATGGAGACCAGGTGGGCTCCTACTTCGGAAACAGTATCACCATCACTGATCTCAATAACAATGAGTAAGTATACGTCTCTCCTTCATGCACTGGGCCCTGTGCTGTGATATTCCTGAGGGCCTCACGAAATCAGAAGAACAACAATTCAAAGATGATCCTGAATGATTTGTGCTGCTGTGGTTCTCCTGCTTCCTTCTTCCTGTGTTGGAGACTTTTCTGGTGTTCATAGTTTGAACTGAGGTGAAGCATATTTTTCTCACTATTAGCTAGATAGCTAAATGAATGCAGAAAACCAATGAAAAGCACATGTCTTATGCTATTCATCTTCAGAGCTCTGCAGGGTGACCCAGATTAAACCCAGCAAAGTGATCAGCCTGGCTGGATTTATGATGATTTTCTTACCAAATACATCAGTAGGCATTAGGCTTATCAGTTGTCATGGTAATGGAAGAAATCACCCAGACCTACTACTGTGCCCTTACTCTACCTCAAGCCACTTGAAAAACGAAGCATGCAATTACTTAATAATCTTTTTTCTCTGTTTATTTAAACTAGGGAGCGTCTTTATTTAAAAAAAAAATCCTGTCTAGTTCTCACCAAATGCACTGTAACAAATCCATTTGCGTTTTAAACTTGGTAGAGACTAAGAGAAATGAGTTGTCTGTTATACTCATAACTAAAAATACTTTGACTATCAAAGCTTACAGTTATCTGCCTTGATTCTGGACTGGATGAAAGATGCCTTGCTGCTAATAGCTATCTGCCTTCTCTTAAATGTCACTCCGGGATTTAAGAACAGGTGACACAGGTGACACACAACAGACCAGAAATGCATGACAAGCAAAACACGAGGTCTTTCAGTCACAAACACCTGTGTTTAACCAGAATTTGCTTACAGCGGGTTTAAGCATTAATCACTTCAATACTCAAAAATGTGACACAAAATAAAAAATGTATCATGAATGTAATCGATGGTAAAGTACCATCACTGCCACAAATGAACTAAAATAGAAACTCAGTGAAATACCGGTGTACCTCTGTCTTTGTGTGTTCTGCAAAACAGTTGGAACGATTTGATCGTGGGGGCCCCGTTTTACTTTGACCGCAAGAAGGAGGAGGGCGGGGCAGTCTATGTCTACATGAACGAGAACGGCTCCTTCCAGGAGACGCCTAGCATTGTGCTGTGTGGACCCGCGGGGTCAGGATTCGGCATGGCTGTCGCCGCCATTGGGGACATCAACCAGGACGGCTTCCCAGGTAACGGCACGGCCGACGTCAGAAAAGACCGTAAACAAACCCAGAGACACTCAGGCTTACTAAATCTGTCAGGATGGTGATAACTGACCAGGCACAAATGCATATGTCTTTGTGTAGCCACTCTGCACTTACATCTATCATATGTCTCTACCCATCATGCTTTTTCTGTATAATGTTTTGTGCAGTTTAACAATTTTGTTGATCTCATCTGGTTTTATATTAGTAAAGAATATGACAATATGAAAGTGACTGATGACATCCATGACTTTCTTCCCTCGTTACTACATACTAATCTGTATTAATATCTACATTCTTGATTGTAAAGTTGTATTAATGGACAGGTAGACGGCTCACAATGAGCGGAATCTTCTGCCACCTGGCACCTTTCCCTCCTGCAGCCCATGTTGTTTCACTGCTAATGAAACTCCCACAAGTCAGGCTGTGGGCTGATTCCATCACTCCCCTGCCTTTTACTGTATCACCAGCACTACTCTTCTGCCACCTAGTGGCACCATGCAGAACTATGCAGTGAATGGACCATGTTTAAAACCATATTTTTAACCAAGGAATTTAATGAGTAGTTTCAAAAGCCTGAGCTTCGTTCAGCTGATGTCTCAGCTGCGCATCACATCTGGCTTCCCTTTAGAAATCTGCAGCAGCTGAAATTGCATTTGATGGTTCCTTTCAATTCACTTCAATCCACCAACGCAAAAATTCAATTTGTCAATTCACTTTACACAAGTGCACAATGAAGGGAAAGGTTTTTACATGTGGTCACTGTGCTGTGTATTACAGCATCTGACAATGCAACCTTTTACTGTGCAGCAGAGTATAGGGAGCAGGAGGGAAAAGCAGATGGTGGGACGTGATTCAGAAAGGGAGACTTAGAGAGGTATAATATAAAAGGACAAAACAGTAAGACAACAGTGCGAGTCAGTGATTGGCTGGGATTGACAGGCTGGAATTCAGGTGCTGAGATGCATGAAGGGAAGGTGAGCTGTAGTCCTGTGTGGGTTAGTGGAGTCTTCGAGGGGGGGGGGGGCTGTTTGGATATCTGGTGGTCATGCCCTTAATGTTTCAGTACGACTTGCCAGACGGCAACGGAACAAGAAGTGTGACTTTGGTGGGTGTCGTCTCTGACAGGGCTGGAAGCTTTTCCCTCACACACTCACTGTAATGTCTTACATCCAAATGATGCGCTGATGGACAGCCAGGTTTCCAAAAAGATAATCAAGTTATGGTTTTTAATATTCATCTAAAATGATAGTCTACTATGATGGGTTGTTGTGTCTGTAATCCGTCTTGTGTCATTGTAAATCCGTTGTTTTGGTGGATGGAGTTTCTTAATGAACAATCATATTTTCCAGAGGGTTTTTGCTGGTTACAGGTCATAATACTGGCAATGTTAAATTTGAAAGAAAAATGTTATATGATAGGGGGTTTGGCGCAGTGGTTAGAGCTTCTGTCTCGCAGCAAGAAGGCCCTGGGTTTGGTCCCAGGTCCTTTCTGCTCTCCCTGTTTTCACCAGGGGCTCCGGTTTCCTTCCATGGTCCAAAATCGCAGGATAGGTTGATTTGTGAGTCTAAATTGGCCCTGTAGTTGTGTGAGTGTGTGTGTGTGTTTGTGTGCCCTGTGGTGTGTTGGTGACTCCCCAGGGTTGGTTTCCGCCTATTCCCATTGTTCCCAGGATAGGCTCTGGTCCCCCCCAAGACCCCAGTTGGGATTGAGTGGTTTCAGAAAATGGATGGATGGATGTTGTATAATAGCATGAAAATGCAGTGAGAGTACTTGTGGGAAGGTTCCCAGCTTGATCAGTGCCATTTTGGAGCAGAAGCCTTTGAATGTGGCGTATGGGTGTGAGCAAGGACCCCGTGGTGCCCCGTACCGCCCCCTGCTGGACACTGATGCTCGTGTTCTGCTTCACTCAGACTTCGCGGTGGGCGCCCCTTTCTACGACACTGGCAGGGTCTACATCTGGATGGGAAGTAAGCAGCTCATCTCCCAGATGCCCAGTCAGGTGCCACCACCTACAGTTCTTACAATCGACTGTCTCGGTTCATAACGACTTTGAGATACTTTAGCAGACTTCTTAGCATTCTTTATATAGAAAAAAAGTAATTTAACATATGCCTTGGCTGTTTAACTTTCTGACGTCGCTGTTTACATTCATCCATTCGTCTTTCTTAACCATTTATTCAGTACTGGGGCCTAACCCCGGAAGCACAGGGCATGAAACATGGGATGATGGAGCTCATTTATGACATTCCTGTCATTTCCTGTCAACTTTATAGGTGATCGCTGGAAGTGATCTCACCAATGGTGGTTTCCAGACCTTTGGTTACTCCATCAGTGGTGGCATGGACATGGATGAGAACAGCTACCCTGATGTGTTGGTGGGCTCCCTTGACGACCGCGTTGCTCTGCTGAGGTGGGTGCTTTTAAAAAAAAAAAAAAACTGGTCACCATCGGTGTTGTAGTTCAGGCAGGAAGCCAATAAATGTGACAGTAAGTTTGTTGCTATGTAAACCGTTCGTGGGGAATCCCTTGAGTAAAGTACTGAATGCAACAGCATCTTTCTTGTTCCCATGTTGCTGTTAAAACAACAGATTTCAGTGGGTTTAATAGAGCCAGTCTCCTGATGAAAAAGAGGGATTAAAGGAATAATTACAGTATATGCAAGATGTGGGGGGGGGGGGGGGGGGATG
>JAODJU010000095.1:29499539-29514075 GCA_026776725.1 Gnathonemus echidnorhynchus | reverse complement strand
GGGGGGGGAGCCATGCTACTCGTCTCGCTCCATTTGGCCGTTAAAGACACATCAGCAGCAAGAGTCAGCATTAACGATGATGAAAGTCTGAAGCCAATGGCTGAAAGCATCACACACGTCATAACAGAATCTGTTTCATTGGGTCACTTGTGGTCAAGTGCCTTAACCTAATGTCATACATTTGGGCTTTCTTGCTTAAAACATCACACCAAACTGTGATGGTTAACTTTGCGGATCTCATGACTGTAGTTCCCTTTATTCTAACTTGGTTTTGTAAGATCACCAGCAGCGTGTTGCACCGGCTAAACGTAAGTTCAGTCGTAGCCTACGGTGGATGTAAATGGTCCCTATGTTTGAGTTTGTCTCTCTCTCCCTGATTCTCTCCCTGTCTCCCTCTCCCTGTCTCCCTGCCTCTCTCTCCCCGTCTCTCTCTGTCTCCCTGCCTCTCTCTCCTTCTTTCTTTCCCTGTCTCCCTGCCTCTCATTCCCTGTCTCTCCTGTCACTTTCCCTGCCTCTCTCCCCCTGATTCTCTCCCTGTCTCTCTCCTCCTGTCTCCCTGCCCCTCTCATCCCGTCTCTGTCTCTTTCCCTGTCTTCCTTTCTGTCTTTCTCCGTCTCCCTGTGTCTCTCTCTGTCTTCCTGTCTCTCTCTCCCTGTCTCCCTGACTCTCTCTCCCTCTCTCCGTCTCCCTGTGTCTCTCTCCTTGTCTTCCTGACTCTCTCTCCCTGTCTCCCTGCCCCTCTCATCCTGTCTCTCTCTGTCTCTTTCCCTGTCTTCCTGTCTGTCTTTCTCTGTCTCCCTGTGTCTCTCTCTTTGTCTTCCTGTCTCTCTCTCCCTGTCTCCCTGCCTCTCTCTCCCTCTCTCCGTCTCCCTGTGTCTCTCTCCTTGTCTTCCTGACTCTCTCTCCCTGTCTCCCTTTGCAGGATTGCATGCATGGCACTGCACGCTGTATGAACTTCAGCTGCCTCCTCCATAACATGAGCACTTCGGCCAAAGTCACTGTTCGGGCGCGGGTATGGAACAGCACCATGCTGGAGGTAGGAGGAGTTACGTGGCACGTGCCGTAACTGCCGGCCTTGGCTCTTTGCAGCTGCACGCAGAGGCTGCATTTCTGCTTGTTCTTTCCAGGACTATTCCAAAGCATCACGAGTCACGGTGAAAGGCAGAGCTTCGCTGAAGCTGGTCACCGACATCCCCACTCTCAGGATGAACTCTGACACCCGGGAGGTCAGTATGTTGGACATGATACCACTGCGTTTCGTTTAAAAGGCCCCACAGCATTAACACACAAATATGACTTAAAACCATGTCTATTAACTTAGCTCTAAATGTAGGATATAATTAAGTAATGAAAGTTCAGTGATCGAATAGGCATTATGTCATTTGAATATATGACTTGTGTATTATTTTAGCCCCTTAAATAATGCTAGCAATATGTTCATGCATTTTTCATTCATTGCTTGCTTCGGTGAAATTTGCTTACAAAGGAAATGACCCCAGTGCCTGTGATGGAGGTCATAGTTTTCGCCAGTGATGCTATTTATACGCAGATATACAGACTGAACCACCAATGAGCTGAATCAGGGTGATTAACAGTTAAACAGTTTCTCGGACCCCAGCTCCTAAACTGGAGTGAATACTTAAAGGAATTACAGTATTTGTAGTAGTGTGGCTGCCAGGCCAATTAACAGCATTAACGTTGTTGATGTTGCGCTGTTGTTGTTGCTGTTGTGTCCCGCATGTCTGATTATCTCCATGCACTTGGACAGTTTTCCCTGGACATCGACCCAGTGCTGGTTGAGGAGGTGGTCTACACAGCCCCGCTGTGGGTCGTCATTCTGGCCGTACTGGCCGGTGTTTTGTTACTGGGCCTGATTGTCCTCGTACTCTGGAAGGTAGGTCTCCTCTGCACGCCCTTCACATGCGTACCCCAGCCTCTGCTGCTGCTGCTGCACTGCGCAGATCATTCCTCTAACTCAGATGGTCCAGATGATGATGCTCATTCTGCAGACGTCTTGTCACAGGAGCATAAACAGTCACCATGCACTTCTTTCCAAAGTCTTTGCAGGACCAGCAGAGTGATGCTGACAGAATCTGTTTTTCTTTCACATAGATCTTGAAGCATTTAATTTGTTTCCTGCATTAAATACATTTTTTTCTATCATTGAGTCACATTAGTGACAACATTACTGGTTAGCATTAGTCTGTTAGGGTAAACTAACTTAAAGCTGCAGTTAAACTTTGCAGCGCTGCAAAGTTTAACTACACTGCACTGTTTAGCACTGCAGAGTACTGATCAGCATGTTTGTGATACGCATAGATGATTGTACAGTACCATACTGCAGTGTGTATACTATACTCCTCTGCCATGTAACCTGTGATCTATTAATAACCTCCAAGAGAGCGGCAATCGCCCGGAGACTTCCGGTCGGCTTTTGCGTAGCGACATGGCAGCCGCCATATGTTCTTCAAGCCCAGTCAACACATTAAGCTAATCTTTGGCGGCCTTTCCGCTTCAGTGAGACGTGCATTAGCCTTGTCTGACTGTGCTCTCCGGTCCCCCTCCATCCCCCACCCCCAGTGTGGCTTCTTCAAGCGGGCGAGCAGGAGGCAGATGTATGAGGCTAAGGCCCAGAAGGCCGAGATGAAGATCCAGCCCTCTGAGACTGAAAGGCTAACAGAGGAGTGCTGATAGTGGGGCTCCAGGGGGCCACTGCCTACCATCACTGGGGCTCCTTGGTAATACCCCCCCCCCAAGGCTCTCCACAGTCTTCTCTAAGGATCTTCTCTTTTACAGCCTAATAAACTTTTGCCATAGTTCTCTCTTACAGATTCCTCTGCTCTTCGTGCTTTGAAGTTTCCCTCAAAGATAATGCCTCTTTGTCTTCCTGTTGCCTGAAGTGCTGGGAGATCTAACCCCTTTCACCTTATTGACTGTTTTCTCTCTTTCTCCCTTTGGTTTCTTGTTTAGCTGCTAAGTTTTTATAGCTTGAAAAATGAGTCTTCACTGGGAGTACGAGTCGATAATGCTCAGTCGTCTGGTTCTTTACCTTGTACCTAAAATGATGTCTCTGTCTGGGGCCTGACTTTTGTACAGCTGAGGACACATTTAACTGGATTTCCGCTCGGCTGTAACTGTGCCAAAATCCCTGCACTGGCTGATATTCTTCTTGATTTTCTCCATTCCTCTCTCGGAAACAGCTAGGCTTCTTTAAAAGAGCCAGTTACTACAGGATAATGCCGAAATATCACGGGGTGAAAATTCCCAGAGAGGAGCGATACCGGTCCAGCGAGGCATTTCTGAGGGAGGACCTGCCGAAGAGAAGCTGGATCACCAGCTGGACTGAAATGCAGTGGTACTACTGCTGATGGTGACGTGCCCAGCTCTGTGGCACCTGAGGGTCTTTGAGGACAGAGATCTTTCCGGGCCAGAGCTGGATAGATGCAGTGTGCTTTCTGGTACATTACCATTATCCTGCTTCATGTTTTTAATTTCACTGAATTACTATTATTTTTTTATATAGTGCAATAATGACAGATCCTTGTTTTACACTGAGATTACTTGGCAAAGTACTGATTCAATTTTTTTGTCCCTTTTTTTCTGCAAGAACTTGTGGAGCGATGTCATTGTACAGCTTTTTTCAAATGTTTAGTTTGTTTAAGATGTACATTTTTAAAAATGCTTTTCTGCACATATGTCTTTAATTTAATTTGCATCGGTACTTCTTTGGATTTGCTGAATCAGATGCATATTGCAGTAGTAGGTGATTTAAAATTGTCTGGTGACTGAATCTGAAAGAACTATGGGAGTTATTTGGCAACAGTGGCACCAGACTCACTGCCAGCTGTGTGCATGGACTGTTCTGGGTATCGGTGTCTCTGAACGGCCCACAGGGTGTCAGTGTGTGTGAGTGTGTGTGTGAGTGTGTGTCCTGTGGATAGGCTCCAGGCTCACTGAGACCCTGTGAGTGTGTGTGAGTGTGTGTCCTGTGGATAGGCTCCAGGCTCACTGAGACCCTGTGAGTGTGTGTGAGTGTGTGTCCTGTGACAAATGACCACCCAAGATGGGAGCATTGATAGATTAAGTCACTCAGCTTTTATCATTTACAATCTGTAGTGTCAGAAATATATGGAATCTGACACATAGCCCAACAGCACCTGATCATACCAGGTTACATTTTAGCTGTACTGTGTCTTTTTAGGGGTTGACTTTGACTAATCACTGACCTAAAAAAAGGAAAAAATATATAAAAATGGGGTCAGAAATATGGTCATTGTTTTCTCCTTTCGCCTTTCTGTAAGTTTTGTGTCATGTACAGTCATGTAAATTAGATTTATGTCATTGGATACACATTGACTGCCTCAGGATAGCAACTTGGAATTAGAGTAATTAATGTACAGTCTTATGGCGTTTTGAGATTGTCTGGGTTTTGGGGGAAGAGTCACACAGTCATTTACTGACATGCTTTTGAGCAGCTTTTGATTTGTACGCCTGTTCTTTTTTCTTCCTGTCTGCACTGTGAGAATAATAAGTATACATAAATGCTTTTGTTACTCCTGCTATAAAGGGGATCTTTTCATGATATGCAACAAGATATGTGTCTGACCAGCAGGGCTAAGGATTCATAGGCTCATGGCATGACTGTCTGTAATGCACGGTGTCAGAGGCTGAGTGATTGCACGGGTCCCATTGGTGAATGGGACAGCATCAGTAATGATGCTATTGATGGAATATTTCAGAACAAGCAGACCGATTTTCCTCATTACAACTCACTGAGATGTCATCTGTCGGCCGCAATGATCAAATATACATTGGGAGCAATCGTACACAAACAAGGATGTAGATTTGGGTATGGATAGTAGGGACATGTCCCTACCGATATTGTACACCATTGTACACAAACCAGAACATGATCCTCAGGTCATAACAAACACCTCCTGATTGTTGGTGTAAGTAAAACACTGGAGAATCTTACGAGAAATGGGAAATGTGACAAAATCATGGTTTCATTATTTATTTCACGGAAGTCTGGTCGGTCTGGTCAGTTTTCTGGTTTGTTGTGCATGAGTAAGAGAACTGTAAGCAGACTCACTCCCAAGGCTACTCCGTTCAGTGCTGGCCCAGTTGTGTGCTGTGTAGAGCCACAACCAGTCATAACTCATTTGACAAAGCCTGGCAGATGTGGATGTATGGTCTGTGATCTGGAAATCATCATCAAAGCAGCCAAATTTTAGAACCGATCACCCCCCCCACCCCGTCAATGAATGTAAGTGACTGATTTACTTTGCATTATGGCTGCCGAAGACATTAAATAGACTCTTGCTTTTTGTTGTTGATGCAGGTTTAATGTTTGTGATATATTACACATAATATCCGGTTCCATACCTTTATTATCATCTGTAGGTGGTATGATAACATCGTAAGCATCCAAGAAAATTGTCAAATTGTTGTACCACCAGGTTGAATCCCCAGGACTGGCCTTTTAAAGCGTAATTCTGTGCTGTCATACTGTATGTTTGTTGGTGTGTTTGATCGCTTGATGTTTGGTTGTAAAGTTCAAGCGTAAAAAACCGTCTGAATGACATGCAGATAGATCATCTGTTAGTTGGGGGGGAGGGACATTGAAACAGGGTTCTGTGAGGGAAAATACTTGATGTTTTTGTCATCGTGGGGGAGGGACAGGGGTTCAAAGGTGCAGTGTGTACATATGTACTCCTGCAAATACCTACATCAAGTTTTATATAAAAAAAAAAACAGACTACTTACAGTATATTGTTTTCTTTTATAATGTGCTATTGTAGTATTAATAAAGTATTTTTAAATGAGCTATTCATGGTAGTGGTTTATTTTTTGGAATCCTTTGACGATGTCATAAGGCAGGGACACTATATCAAAACAATACTCAGCTGTATGCATATTTAAATATAAATGCAAATCTGGAGACAGGATCATTCTGAAATGTGTGCACTGCTCAGCTGAGGGCGTCTCTCGTGAATGTTGGACAGTGATAAATAGGACGTCTCTGGCAAAGGCACTTATGCCATGGAAATGTACACCACTATCTTTCAGATTTCCTTATAGAGCTGTGGGCACTTCTGGTTTGTCTGCAACCCTGCATATCACCAAAGCCCCATATTCATAACTGACACAGACACGTATATAAGCTTTATATTCTATAAAGGCACGAGATTTTTTTAATAGATTTTTTAAAAACGGTCACAATTTTTTGACTTCACACACAAACATTTGTATTTTAAATCATTCATATGTAACAAATAAATTATAAAAACAGCTTATTTGCATAGTCAAAATGTTTTGACCTGAATTTATAAAGAACATTCAACAATTATACATGACATTCAACAATGAAGCAGATGGAACCAAACATTTACATTGGGTGCTGAGGAACACAAGGCCTACAGTACAGCTGATTGCCGATGTCTGTCGAGTGCAGCTTCTTCACAGAGGCAGATTTCTCTGACTTCCTAGCTGTGCTGTACTTGTATCCCAGGAAGATGGTGCAGAGGAGGAGAACCAGCCCCAGGACCAGCAGCACCCACTGCCCTGCCGCAGCTGATGCACTTTCCACATCCAACCCAAGGAAGTCCACCTTCATCCTCTCATCTCCTGTGAACGGACATTGAGACTGGGTTATGATGACAGGCGGTGACGTGACCCAATTTGGGGTCGACAGGCTGAAAGAAAACACCACTGTCATTCATATTGAGAGCCCATTTTGCAGAATAAATGAGGAATTCACCATTTCGCAGTCATACAGCATTACCTTTTATGTGTGATAGCGAATATGTGTCTGTCAATGAATAATGCATAAAATCCGGAGTAAAAAATGCTTTCTTTTTCACCGAGAGTAGGCAAGGAATACATTTTGTCATTTCATGTCTAATAATGAATTACACAGGTCTATACAATTTTTTTTTTTCAGGTGCCAAGGCTTTTTGAATGGATTTAGGGTATTTTGAGGGTGCTGAATTCAACAATCCCATTACTTTTGCTGAATTGGTTCTAGTTTTTGAGATAATGGACACCCATGAAAATAATGCATTCCCCCAATGCGACTTGTGTGTGATAAAAAATGCAATAGCTTTTGGTCTGTCTTTTGACTCTTTAACAGTGTCTTAGGTAATGAAATATCCCAAATAATTATTTTTATTTCAATTTCTAGGCCTGCAATGCTATAAAGCGACATTTTGAGCCAGAATTCAACTGTGAATTTGCAGAGGAAAGAAGTCGGCTACAGTATAAGTTTGTCACCCCAAAAGCACTGATCAGTCTCCCCCTGGTCGATTTTGCTAACCCAGGGGGCGGGGTTCACACTCATGATTTTACTAGTGGACAATATGCAATGTAGTCCAGAAGCTACAAATCTAGATCAAGATTTAGTTTCTACCAACCACTTGAGTTCCCCGTGGCTGTAACCCTTTATACTCAACAGGTTGGTATAAACAAAATCTTGATCTGGATTTGTAGCTTCTGGATGAGAGACGTCCAACACTGTCAATACACCTGCTTCAAGCTTGGCGCCGGGTCTCCAGTCGTAGTCGGGCCAACCCCGGACTTCGTTGTTCTTGTTGTTTTCCTCCTTCAGCCAATCAATGAGCGGCTGGAAGTATTCGATCAGGGGCAGGGCAGACATGTTGGGCTGCCCGGTGATCAGCGTCATGGCCTCAGGCCATGGCTTACTGAAGCCGAGCTTCATCACATCCCTGCAGGACAAGCTCCACGTTACAACTCTTCTCCCATAGCTGATCCATAGTGTGACGCCCAATGAAGCTGTTTTAGTTTTTTCCAAAAGTCATTTCCAGTATGTAAATGCAGTACTTTGATGAACATTATTTTATCTTCCTAACACTGAATCCTTGTATATATTCAGTGTTAAACTATTCTGCTACATTCTACCTGGACTTTTTGAAACAGTATAGACCAGGGGTCTCCAACTCCAGTCCTGGAGAGCTACTCTCCAGTAGGTTTTGTATTCTACCTGGCTTCTGATGAACCACACCTGTTCCTTGTATTTATCTGAGTACAAGTGTGGCTCATTAGAAACCAGGTATGATAGAAAACATACTGGAGAGTAGCTCTCCTGGACCAAAGTTGGAGATCCCTAGTATAGATTATCATGGAATTCAGTGAAATTGCTTCCCTCTAAAATGCACCAGAGAAGTATTACAGAATGTCATGGATATACCACTTAGTGTTCATGTTACGTTTTTGGTGGTGCATTGGCATATGATGACTCGAGATACTCACCCCAACAGCTTTCCAGCGACCTCGGACTGGTAGATGTCACAGGTGTGGAGGGGACCTACTTGGTTGGCAGCTTTGCACAAAGCCTGATGGAACTGGAACTGGATGACGAAGCTCACAAAGTACCTATTTATCATTGCAGAGTAATCATTTCTCCTGCCCAACTCCCAGGCCGGCATTCAAATTCATTACTGCTTTTAAGGAGCGAATAATTCAACTAAAAATTCAAGTCAAAATCACATTGATGCGTTAACAAAAAATATGTTTTTTTTGTCCATTTATATGCCTGACACAGATAGTCATTTATCTGTGGTAAAATTAGTAAACCTAACAGACTTAATAGTAAATTAAATTAATTTAGTAAATAGTAAATTTCATAACTGTATAATGTTTGCTACAAAGTGCATGTGTTTTCTTGCCTCAGTGCCTGTGATTGGAAGGGCTTTCCCTATGAAAGCCCTTTGTACTGGAGCTGCAGAGTGGACTGAGGCCTGCTTTATGCCTGTACCACTCCCCAGTACTTTGACATTTGCGGCCACTAGCAATGTGTCAAAGGAATCTCTTCAATGATTCAGTTTTTTGACCGAAATGATTCAAATTTATGAATCGCTAAACTTCAAATAGAACAATAATCTATACGCTACAAGTTAAAAAGAACTAGAAAACTGTTAGCCACCAAATAGTACGAACAATATAAAATTAAGCAAGAAAATAGTTAGTGTATACTGGAGTTAAAACATAGCCTAACAAAGTTGTATTGTTCATCCTATCATTTTTCATTTATAAATGTTGGTACAAATACAAACTAATTCCAGTAGATGGCACTCTGTGCTCCAGTGAGTGAACTGAGATTCAGTTTACTGCTAGAGTACGGCACACCAAATTGTCTAAAAGTCCATTTTAGCCAAGTTTTGGCTATCCAAATTTCATTTTTCACTAGTAAAAACTTATATTATAGATATTTATAATTCAGTTCTTATTAGTAAGAACTCCATAAATCTGGAAATGAATAAATGAATAAACAAATAAATCTTTGTCGTAAATAAATCTTTTTATATATATTCATTATTTATGGCAAGGATTTATTTTTGTTTATTTCTACCAACAATTTATTTGTTTGTTTGTTAATGCCAACAATTTATTTATTGGTTGATTTATTTATTTCTTTATTATTTTAAGTCATGTTTCGTTCTCCTTTGTTCTAAATAAAAGGAAAGGTCACAGTGATCTGTACAGTTGATTTCTGATTTCATTTTCAACTGACGCATGAATAAAAATTAGCTAGTTTATTAGCTTCCACTTATGGTTACCTGCCACTGTAACATGCTGTGTTTTTGTCAGCTTCTGCGTTTGTTGTTTGCATATATCTTACATTATGGCAGTAACGATGACCTCATACCTGACATAGGGGACGTTAGCAGGGATGTGGAATTTTGCTCCAGGGTCAAAGTCCTCTTCAGTGCGGGGTACGGGGGGGCACAGCCCCTGGTACTTCAACCTGGAAAGTGAGACACAGTGAAGGCCGGCATTCTGTCCCCCTGAGTGACCGGCAGTGAGGATGTTCTTGTGAGAGAATGACTTCTCACCTGAGGTTCCACCACTCTTTGTTGTACTCTTTGTCAGAGATCCGTCCATCAAACACCTTCCACCTCCACTGATCCATCAAGTAGCCGAAAGGGAGGAAGGCGATTTTGTCCAGTGCGATGCTCATCAAGTAGTTAATGTCACTCTCTGTTTAACAACCACAAGCAAATAAGCTTAGCTATAGTTATTTCACATTCAGCATGAAAACGCTGCACTGATAAAACTGAATTTATGTTTAAATGTATTTTTAAGACCAGCATTGTGTGCCTTGCTTGCAGTTTAAAACTGAGAGAAGAGTGAATTTAAACCTTAACTAAAGACAGATCTCTGTTGGTGCGTTAAGCAAGGCCCTTAACCCCCAGAAATTCTCCAGGGGCACGAGACAAATGACCTGATCCTGCATTGGCACCCCAAGCTTTGCTCTCGACTGTATACACTATATTGCCAAAAGTATTGGGACACCCCTCCAAATCATTGAATTCAGGAATTCCAATCACTTCCATAGCCACAGGTGTATAAAATCAAGCACTTAGACATGCAGACTGCTTCTACAAACATTTGCGAAAGAATGGGTCGCTCTCAGGAGCTCAGTGAATTCAAGCGTGGTACCGTGATTGGATGCCACCTGTGTAATATGTCCATTCATGAAATTTCCCTGCTATATTCCACAGTCAACTGTTATTGGCATTATGACAAAGTGAAAGCAATTAGGAACAACAGTAACTCAGCCAATCACAGAGTGGGGACAACGCATGCTGAGGCGCACAGCATGCAGAAGCCGCTACAGACCTCCAAACTTCATCTGGCCTTCAGATTAGCTCAAGAACAGTGAGTAGAGAACTTCATGGAATGGGTCTCCATGGCCGAGCAGCTGCATCCAAGCCTTACATCACCAAGTACAATGCAAAGTGTCGGATGCAGTGATGTAAAGCACACTGCCACTGGACTCCAGAGCAGTGGGGACGTGTTCTCTGGAGTGACAAATCACGCTTCTCTGTCTGGCAGTCCGATGGAAAAGTGAAGGAACTTACTGGCCTGCACAAAGCCCTGACCTCAACCTGACAGAACACCTTTGGGATGAATTAGAGCAGAGACTGTCCAACATCAGTGCCTGACCTCACAAATGCTCTCCTGGAAGAATGGTAAAGAGATCCCATAAACACACTCCTAAACCTTGTGGACAGCCTTCCCAGAAGAGTTATAGCTACAAACGGTGGGCCAACTTCATGTTAAAGTGAATGTATTACGAAAGGGATATCGTTAAAGTTCATGTGTGTGTGAAGGCAGGTGTCCCAATATATTTGGCTATGTAATGTATATGTGTACATGTGTCTCAAAGGAGAGCAAGAGGGGACGTGAAAAAAAGTGTATGAAGGTTCCTGAATGCAAACGAAATAAAAATGACAAATAAAACATCATTTTATTTCAATTCCTATCAGGTTTAAAACATGCCTGCAAGAACTTACCTTTGTTGGTTTCTGCTTTGTCCAGTAGTCCAATGGTTTTCAGGTGCTTTGGAGTGGAGACTGATAAGGCCATCACGTCGCCAATAGCCTCATGGAAGCCTGGGTTGGCCCCATCCCTGAAGGAGATTGGCTGGTCTTTGTACTGCAGGAAGTACTGGACGTGGCCCATTTCATGGTGCACTGTGATGAGTTCGTCCATGGTCACCACGGTGCACTGCTTTACTCTACACAAAAACAAGAAATAACACTGGCTACAAAGGGAAAATTCTTTATTCTTGAAATTGCATATGTTAACAGTTTTACAAAAAAAAATACTCTGAATATTTTATTCAGCGAACACTGTTGGAATCCTGTTTGGGGGTTTGATAAATGCAGGGTATTTTTTTACTTAGATCCTTAACTTTTACAAATGGTTCCTTCTGCCACAGCTGAATACTTTAAGGTAGCGTTTCTGAACACGGTCCTCAGGGACCCCCCAGATGGTCCGTGAAACAAAATTGCGGACCAGCAGGGAGCTGGGAGGGAGTGAAAATGTGGGCTATCTGGGAGGGAGCTGGAAGGGAGCAAAAACATGGGCCGTCTGGGGTCCCCGAGGACTGAGTTGAGAAACACTGCTTTAATGTCAGGGACTGCACTTCATCCCCAACCTGAAGTCCTTGCGGTTGTAGAAGTCCCAGGCGGACGCGTGACACACCACTTTGCGGCCGTCCATTGGCTTCTCCAGCATGGACTTCTCCCAGAACTCAGGGGGCATGGGCAGCAAGCCCAGGGAGGTGAAGAAATTGTCAGACTCTTCAAACATCCTCTGAGCATTCCATTTCTGGAAAGAAAAAAATCATTAGAAAATTTAATTGAAATATGAATAGAAATCAGA
This sequence comes from Gnathonemus echidnorhynchus, assembly GCA_026776725.1. Classification (NCBI taxonomy): domain Eukaryota; kingdom Metazoa; phylum Chordata; class Actinopteri; order Osteoglossiformes; family Mormyridae; genus Gnathonemus; species Gnathonemus echidnorhynchus. The sequence goes on along the minus strand of JAODJU010000095.1, from coordinate 29,501,886 downwards.
CTTGGACATATTGCTATTTTCTAAAGTGGCTCACCTGGGCTGTCATTGCAGGCGTGGCATCCACCTGAGCCGCATCAGGGTAGGGGATCACCAGGTCCATGATCGCAGACCAAGTCTGGGCCCACATGTTACCTGTTGGAAAAATAAAGGCAGACTTTGGTTTGCTACAGCATAAGCGATCCGGGACAGACAGCCTGTCTGCAGGCGTAAGAGTGTTTGCATTTCGCTCAGGTATGACATCATTCCAGCCTGCCCTCCTCGTCCCTGTCACGTCTCTCCTGCCTGCCCTGCTGCTGTATCACTGTTCCTCCTGCCATGAGAAGCCGCCCCAGCACCTCTCTGCCATCCCATTCCTGCCCCCCCTTATTGAGACTGGAATCTTAAAATTTGGACAATGTAAATTAGAACTTTGCCATCTGATTCATTGGACTTCCTCTGCTGCCCCCTGGAGGATGGGCTCCCCCTTTGAGTCTGATTCCTCCCAAGGTTTCTTCCTTCTAGGGAGTTTGTCACTGTTGCCTCTGGCTTGCTCTCTGGGGGCTTTGGGCAGGTATAGTGTAAAGTGCTCTGAGACAACGTAAGGTTGTGAAAATGCACTATGCAAATAAAACTGAACTGAATGATTCCAGCAGGGCTTTTAGTCTCATGTTTCAATGGTGCAGGTTTGATTCCTGGCAGCAGCTGTGTATGTGGTCATATATACATTACATTGTGGGGACCAAAATGATATTAACCTGTTATTTTGACCTTGGACATTTTTTCGATCCCCAGGAGTGGAAACTCGATTTTATAAAACTTGTGACTTCAATAAAAAAAAAATCCCCAAAACGTATTTTGTTTCATTTCTTATGGTTAAATTTAGGGCTGTCCCATACCCACTGCCCTGTGTTTCCTGGGGCAGCCTTGCCGTGATGCTTCATTAGATGATATCTATGGAAGACGGATGGATCAGATACGATTTGGATTAGTTTTCTTACCCAAAAGGTGGGCTGGAATGGGTCCCTTCAAGTTGATCAGGTTGCCTCCATACTTTTTATAGAGGGCTCGGCGGACATAAGCGTGTAGGTTGAGGTAGAGGGGCTCCAGTTCCTTCCAGAGGCGCTCAAGATCTTGTTCAAATGTGGGCGTCTCATAGAGAGAGCGCCAGAAGGCCCCATTGTCAGAGTGACCTGTCACACCAAGCGAGCAAAGTGAGCAGCAGCTCTGAAACCACCCACAGAATTCAAATCATGATGGCGACAATGATGAGGATGATGTTTCTTAGTTCTTGAAGAAGAGTTTCTGATACATCTGCAAGGTTGAAACCCCCCAAAGAACATTTTGATCTACTTCCGCCTATCCGTGCCAGCTCACCTCCACCTGCCAGCCCCCACCCAGCTTACGGTGCCCCGATTGATGTATTTGTAGGGCCTCACCGTTCAGCACTGCCGCTTTATTGGCCAGTTGCACGTATCTCTTGTAGTCGTCGCGGATCAATCGGCCTGAGGCGTTACGCCAGCCCTGCCAGGCAAACAGCAGCTCATCGTAGTCCCTGGACTCCGCCATTATCTTGGTGAGGTCTACAGAAACAGTACAGATGTACAAACATGACCATGGGCCACTGAAAATACAATCAGATTTAAGATGCACATTCCGCTGAATTAAAAATTTATCATCAAAGTCTGTTTTTTTTTATTCAGGAAGAATTGATAAAGTTTAAGGAAAAGGAATTTTTGTAATGTCTATATTTACAAAAATACATAAGCACGGAAAAACCACAAACTGCTTTTTAAATGTATGAAACACCAATGATTTTGAATGGCTACACCAACTGGATCACGAGATAAACAATGTGAGACGAGATTTGGATCAATAGAGTCAGAATTTAACCAAATTTCAGCACCTTTCTCTTACAGCTGGCTTGGACTGGGTTTGAAATTGTATGACACTGGACATAGTGCACGATACACTGCAAGCAGAGGTGGACAGTTCAGGATCAGAATGTAAAAATCCAGACCAAAGTCTTGTTTCAACAACCAGTTGAGTATAAACACAGCACAGTCCCAGAGTACTCTCCTGGTTGGGTGAAACAAAATCTTGGTTTGGATTTTTACTTTCTGAACCTGAACTATCCAACTCATACTGCAAGCAACTTTTTCTCATCACTTAACTGTAAACTCTTTAAATTTACTTCATATTTTTGTTTTCATAGCACCACAAATGAGCAGTTTGAGAGCAAGAAAAAAGTCTTTGCAGCAGGCGCGTAGCCAGTAATGGTCCGGGGCGGCACCGGCCCGCCCACATTACTCCCTGGCCCACCCAGGCAAGTTTGATCAAAATACATTTTTAGTTTATTTTTATTATTCAA
>JAODJU010000095.1:29487465-29499439 GCA_026776725.1 Gnathonemus echidnorhynchus | reverse complement strand
ACTCTCTAAGGTTTAATTATTATTTAAGTAATATTTTTTCTAGGAAAAAATATAGGCCCGCTCCCTTTTTCAATGGCTCGCCCAAAATACAATTTCTGCCTGCGCCACTGCTTTAAGGTATGTTTAAGCCATCTCTGGGTCTGCCCTTCACAGCCTAATGTGTAAAGGCCATATTTTATACTCTGATGTACTGCAGACCAGCCATATAGTTATGAGACTGACCCTCGTTCCACACCCATCCAGCAAAGTAAGTGAGGAACCTGACCAACTCATGGTTTCATTTCAAGGTGTCTCCCATTTGTCTGCCGAACTCACCAGGGTCCAGAGGGAGGCAAGTCCCACCTTCCCTGCAGACTTCAGCTACACTGTACTTAGTTTCCATAGTTGCCAGCAAGTTGTTGTACTGGAAAAAAAAATTAAGGTTTTTAAACGACACTTGTAATCAATTCAATTCACATGTACAGGGATGCACATGATTGGTACGCAAGTACACATTCACCTTTAAATACGATATGTGCAGCAATCGATTGTTGTAACAGTGCAAATGCGTATGTATTTTTTCTGCATTTGCACTGATATGACAAGAATTTAACCTTTATATGCTAATTCGTACTTCATTTGCGGTATAAAGGTTAAAATGCATGGTAATTTCCTGTCATAGCAGCACAAATGCACATAAAATACATACGTATTTGCGCTGTTACAACAAATGATTGCTGCATATATCACTTTTAAAGGTGAATGTGTCCTTGCATACCAGTTATGTGTATTACTTCATATGTATTATTTTTGTAAGGAAGCTGAGATAATATTTTTATTTCAAATAATATTTTGTTTTGCTTATTTCTTCTAAGGTGCAGCATGCAACACCATGACACACTCACCTCCTTTAGCTCCTCCTCCGGAAGCCCCGCCCTTTCTATGTCACTCAGCTTCTTCAGGATCCGCTTCACCGACACATCCTGGAAGTCTGTGGGGTCATACTTGCGTGCCTCCAGTCCGTAGATCAATGTGTGGTTGGACATTTCCAAGTTCTTCTGCAGCTGTATTGAAAGCAACATGAAAAATACACCTTAAAAAAAACCTACTCCTCAAGATCTCAGGACAGGTCAGGTTTCCCATTCATTGCTATTGGAGGCCCCTGTGATGCATTCCTCCTTGTCAGTACAATGTGGTACTTTATATTCATAGCAGTATTGAGCTGGACGGCTCAGCAGCAGCTGCCATATTTCAAAATGCATTGGACCATTTTGATTTCAATTACACCTCAATAATCCCTCATAGGAATTCATGGTTAAAGTTTAATGCTTTCTGTGCAACGTGACTGAACTTCAAGAAAACAAAGGTAGGGATGGCATGGGACCAGGGGAGACGGATGGTTCGGTCATTACCATTGTCTGCTTGTTCTGCTCATTAATGTCGGTGTTGTAGGCCCAAGACGCCTCAGTATAGGCGTTCCACACCGTCTCTGCAGTGCTGTTGAACTCAGCAAGGAAAGTCTTGGCTTGGTTTTCATCCGAAATCTTATCTGAAGGAGCATAAGCATCAAGTACTTACTGAAGGCAAAAGAATGATTTCAGTAGTGCTCTGTGGTGAGAAGCCCATTTGCTTTACAACACATCTCTCCATGTTTAATCAGGGAATGTAATTTACCGTTTATGTGATATAAATATCTGATGAACCAAATTAATTCATTCTGAATTTTTCATGTCATTCTGAAATTGTCAATCTGATACTGATGCTGACTAAGAAGACATTATTCATCAGTTTAAAATCCTGTTATTCAAGCACCTACAAATTATATTTGTTAAATTAAGAAAAACAATAAACATAATTATTATGAAAATATACTGCAAAAACACTGTGGATATGTTTGTGGTTTTGGAATTTATCATAAGAAATGTACACGATCAGTCTCCAAACTCTTCTGTATGACAATTAGTACTTTAAGTTTATAATTAAGTTTATAATTATATAAGCATGTGCAACATACATCCATCCATCCACCCATCCATACATCCATCCATCCACCCATCCATGCATGCATTTTCTGTACCCACGTGTCCTATGCAGAGTCGTAGGGGTCCAGAGCTAATCCCAAAGGCTACAGATGCAAGGCAGGGAATAACCCAGGATGTGACGCCAACCCATCACAGGCTCTCACACACCACTCACACACAAATTTGCACCTACAGGCAATTTGGCAACTCCAAAATGCTGTTATTTTGCTATTTTGTGATTGGTCATTCAGTAATATGTTTTGAGTTCTGTTTGTTAATAACTAAGAGCGGTTCGGAGGTTCGTAGCACCACTTTTTGCTTTCTATAACATATTTTAATCTTATTTTCATAAAACTGACTTGGGCTCCATTTAAAAAAATTAAACAGTGAAGACTTCTCAAATCTTTCTACTAAGCATACTATGAATATAATACGTTTACCAGGAGTTAAAATGGTGTTGAACTCCCATGGGATAAACAGGAGAGAGACATAGATGTTTTTATACAGTACATGTGATGATGGTGCTCAGGAATTCACAGAAATGTCATCAACAGAGCGTGGCCTGTGCCAGCAACTCACTGATGTCCCCGGGGTAGCCATCTGGGATGGGTGGCCTCCAGTCAAAATCAGGCCAGCCCAGTGTTTCATTCTTGTTCTGCTCTTGTAGCCACTTGATCACGGGTTCGAAATACTTCATTAGAGCACTGGCATCCATCTTGTTCGTCCCGATTGCATCCATCAAAATTTCAGGCCATGGCCTGGAAGAACCTGCACTCAAGACCTTCCTGTGTCAAATGAGACAAGAGCAAAGCTGCATCTCCAGAAGCCACAGATTTCTGCTAAATGGTACAGAAGAAGTAAGAATCATTTGCACTGAATTTACTGCAGAAGGGCCCATTTACCCAGACTACAGGAAGGCTTTGAAACAATGGAATGAGCAAAACTTAACACAAATTCAACAAACAATTTAGTGTAAATTATAAAAATAATTTACAATTTACCAATTTTTACAGCTAGACTTAAGAAGTCAAGTACTTTGGCATCAGGTTACAACAGCATCTCGGACCCGACCATGCAGCTTTTAAATCTTCTGCTAAGATTCATGCTTCAACCTTCATCTTACAAATTCATTTCCTGCAACCGGCTGCCCTGTTAAATTACTAAACAGTCAATGGGGAAGCGTCCATTGGAAATCAGAATAGAAGAGTCAGGAATTGCAATCCCCATCTCAACTTGTGCGTTGCACGTACTGCAGAATGCTCCCCGCCTCCTTGGAATTGTAGATGTCACAGCGGTGCAGTGGGCCCACATGATGGGCTGCTTGACAGAGCTTCTCATGGAACTGAAACTGCAGGATAAAGCTGACAAAGTATCTGTGGCAGAAGAAGGAAGGAAGACACGTCAGACAAGTAGAGCCCTTTATTCAACATGCCGGAGCCCTGACCATTCTGCTCAAGTCAAGTCCAAGCTGGCGTCTGATAATATCTGTCACATGGACAGGCTGCTCTCCCTGACCAGACATACCTGATGTACGGTGTGTTTCCAGGTATGTGATATTTGGCTGCTGCGTCAAAGTGACTCTCTGTGCGTTTGGCAGGAGGACAGACCCCCTGGTACTTAGTCCTGGGAAAATTTTAAAAAATGACTGCAGTCAGGACATCACACAGTCCTTTGAACACCCACACTGAACTTTGAATTTTTCAGAATGACAGGTACAGTGCTACGGTTTTTTAGGATGTGATTTCTTTGCTGGAGACACTACCTTAGATACCACCAATCTGCATTGTAACGATCAGGGGGGGTCTTTCCACTGAACACCCCCCACCGCCACTGATCAATAAGATACCCAAAGGGCAGGAAAGCAATCTTCTCTAGAGCCATCTTCAGGAGGTAGTTAATGTCGCTCTCTGCAAAGGAAGCCCAGGTGTAAGTCAAATGAACAACAACCGAAGAGCGACTGCTGAAGGGGGTGGCATGATAACATGAAAATAAAACACGCTTGTTTTACAGTAAGAAAAAATTACTCATTAGCCGATCTGTGAGTGAGAGTTAAATGTGATGAGTAAACAGTTAAGGATAAACTTTATTAATTGCAGAGGTTATTAGCAATAAATCAGAGGACAAAAGTACAGTTTCAAGTCCAAAATTCAGACACAAATCTGCCATTTCCAGTCAGGGGCTGCTTTCTTAGACATACCTAGTTAGCTAGTACCGGGGACTGCTTTCTTAGACATACCTAGTTAGCTAGTACCGGGGGCTGCTTTCTTAGACATACCTAGTTAGCTAGTACCGGGGCTGCTTTCTTAGACATTCCTAGTTAGCTAGTACCGGGGGCTGCTTTCTTAGACATACCTAGTTAGCTAGTACCGGGGGCTGCTTTCTTAGACATACCTAGTTAGCTAGCACCGAGGCTGCTTTCTTAGACATACCTAGTTAGCTAGCACCGGGGCTGCTTTCTTAGACGTACCTAGTTAGCTAGTACCGGGGCTGCTTTCTTAGACGTACCTAGTTAGCTAGTACCGGGGGCTGCTTTCTTAGACGTACCTAGTTAGCTAGTACCGGGGGCTGCTTTCTTAGACGTACCTGGTTAGCTAGTACCGGGGGCTGCTTTCTTAGACATACCTAGTTAGCTAGTACCGGGGGAGACGTCAGATCTGCTTCATGGGATGACAGTTAGTGCATTCAGAGACGCCATTTGTTGTTGTTCTTAACCCTTCATTTTTACACTTCTGGCAGACCTGTTAGCTTTAAAAATACGCCATTTTCCCACAACCTCTCTCATTAATGCCGTGTTTTTCATCCGAAGAAATGCTATGGATTGGATGTTTTTTCATAGCATTACATTCTCTGTGAGCTCCGCACACCACAGTGTGTTACAATCCCAGGATGGAGGCCGTTTCTAAGATGCCTCAACCACCATCAATGCCACCATCAATGCCACCACGGTCAAAACCACTTCAGGTTCCTTAGCCACTCTAATGCGTAACTGAACAATGAGTGAACCTTGTCTAGATCAGGCCCACAGTCAGAAATAAATTTTAGGGGGGGGGGGGGGGGGGTTCAACACCCCTATCAATAAATGTCTCTTAAATTTTGCTGACAAGGGCCTTAAGCAAATTTCAAGGGGGGTTCAAACTTGCAGTTTTACTGCCTGGTAACAAAGTTTTTTTTTTTCTTTTGGGGGGGGGGGGGTCAGCGTGCTTTGACACTTAGTTCCTAAACGCATCGTTCATTTGATGTGCTTCCAATAAATCAATAAGAAAGTATACGTTCGAAAGTGTATTCTTTATTTATTTAAGTCTTTATTTAACTTGCACCCAAAGATCCAGCTGAATTGAAGTTAAGCGCAGCCTATGCTGCCTCATAGGTGCACTAGTAATCGCAGCCTCGAGTATCGCAGGTAATTCAGAGAGCCTATAACGCCAAGCTGGTTATGTGGAACGAGATGACCGCTTCTACACTCACTCACTCACTGCATAGTGTTGGCTACATAGAGCACTCACTAGGGGATGAGGGCAGACAGCAGTTGTTAAATATCTGGTCAGATACCAAGCAGATGCTGAGCTGATGCATAATTATCTGCCAGATATTTATCTCTGTCGCATAAACAAACATCATAACATGGACACCAACATTGCCATTTTTGTACACATTGTAATTGACAAGTCTTTGCAATGCTGAAATAAAAATAAAACAGAACTTCACAACACAAATCTGTGCCCAATTTAACTTTTTTATAACAAATTTGACTGATTTGACTTCGGACACCTTAGTCGGGACGCTGCTTTGTCACTGCCCTGATCTGCCTGCACCTACAATATTTTCTGGTAAGTTGACCTGAACCTATCTGACGCACAGGTCGACTCGCTCATCACTACCGCCCAGATAATTGCTAATGTGGATTATTCTGCCACAACAACAAGACTTGGTATTCAAACTCTGGCCTTATCACGAAAGACCTAGCAACTCCCTAGCAACCACTTTGCAGCACCTAGCAACCACCTACCATCACCATAGCAAACACCTAGACTTGCATAGCAACAACCTAGCAACCACCTAGCAACGCCTAGCAACCATCTAGAATATAAAACATATTTATGATCCACTTGATTTATAATTCCTAATTCCATCCCTTTTGTAAGCTTCTGTCTGTTTTATACCCTTATTGCATTCCGTCTGAATATTCAAATAAGGGGGCGGCCTTAATGTTAATTATTACTCAAAGTCAAAGTAAACTTTATTGTCATCTCTGCTATATACATTACAGTATATAGAGAGACGAGATGACGAAAGCGCTGATTAGCCGCTGCCTGCTCATGGCGCCACCGGAAACGGAAAAGAATGATGTTGAAATACTGTACTGCGTTTTATACCTTCGTCATCCGTCACGCTCTCCAGCAGGCCGATGATGTTCAGGTGCTTTGGCGTGGACACTGACAGGGATAGCACATCTCCAATGGCCTCGTGGAAACCAGGGTTGGCTCCCTTACGGAAGCTGACGGGCTGGTCTTTGTACTGCAGGTAGTACTCAATGTGGCCCATCTCATGGTGCACTGTGAAGAGTTGCTCCATGGTGACAGTGGTGCATTGTTTGATCCTACAGGGTGAGCATGAGCACCACATGGGTCAAAGAGTTTTTACACATTTCTGCTTCCTCGCGAGCGACATAGACCTCCACTTGCTGCGGCTCACCTAAAGTCCTTCCGGTTGTAGAAGTCCCAGGCAGAAGCGTGGCACACCACCTCGCGCCCATCTGAGGGCTTCTCCAGCATGGAGCCGGACCAGAACTCTCTGGGCATTTCTTTTAGGCCTAATGATGTGAAGAACTCCTCTGAGACATTGAACATGCGGATGGCATCCCAGTTCTGAGGAGACAGAGAGAAAATACCGTCCTACACATTGCTAGCGACAGAAGGACTACTCCACGCTGAAAATGACGTGACATACCCGAGTGCAACCCAGGCATTCATAAATTCTGTTTGGGTTTTCATCTACCTAACAACTATCAAAAATCTGCCTGAATGTCAATATAATACAGCACAATCCCAATTTAATAGCACATTTAAAATAGTTAAAATTGCTTGTTATATAGAAAATATAATAATATCCCTGCTAGCCATTTATTTTAGACTTTAACCCTTATGTAGCTGATCATGCCACTGAAGCTCCTCTTGTCCTTTGCTCACTTGGCGCCGGGGTCTTCCCAGATACAAATTCAGGCTCTTAACTATCATGCAGAGCCATATATACACCTACTTGTTGTATCATAGCGTCAGTCACGTCTACATTGGGTTTTCTAGGGAAGGGGATCATCATATCATAGATGTTGTTCCAAGTCTGTGCCCACATGTTTCCTAAATAAACAAAATGTAGTTCAGAAGAGGACCCATCACACAGATACCTCTTTGTACCTTATTATTGCAATTTACTAGTACAAAATTGATGTCAAATTAAATTCTCGTAATCCTAAATTGGTGCATGATCTGTTTCCATCAGGCAGATTACTAGACCTCTCGGCATGGCCTACCTAAGAGGTGGGCTGGAATGGGTCCTCTGAGGTTGATGTACTTTGGGCCATACTGAAGGTAGAGCTTGCGGCGAACATAGGCATGCAGATTCAGGTAGAGTGGCTCCAGCTGCTGGTAAAGGTCCTCAAGGTCCTGTTCAAATGTTGGTGCCTCATACCAAGAGCGCCAGTAGGCCCCAGTGTCAGCAAAGCCTGACAATAATGGAGTGGAAGAGATACTTGTGTAGCGCTTAGATTAAATGCTATGTTATGGGATAAACAGGAGGTATGTTACATGAAATAATCACACATGTGTGGTGGTCACATTAACAGTATGTGCTATAATAAAATGTAATTATCTGCAGTTATGTGAATATGAATATTACTGCAAGAGAGATGTTAGCATTATATGTAAAGTAATAGTACTACTACAAGAGTATTGATACTACTATCATGTCTCTCCTAACCAGAGTTGGGTAATTCAGGTTCAGAGAGTAAAAGTCCAGACCAGGGTTTTGTTTCAACCAACCAGTTGAATACTCTGTAACTGTGACTCTTTATGCTCAACTGTTTGGTTGAAACAAAATCTCGGTCTGGACTTTTACTCTCTGGACCTGAATTACCCAACTCTGCTCCTAACTGACTAATTTCAAACTCCATCATTTTGACAACAGTTCACTATTGTTGTTACTTCATACCCAAGAGAGTGTGAGTGCTTTAAAGTTCTTACCATCCATGCGCGAGGCATTGTTGCTGAGCTCTACAAACACTGGGTATAATTCTTTCTGGGGCACCCCAGAGTTGTTGTGCCAACCCTCCCAAGCATACAGCAGCTTCTTGTAGCTCCTCGAGGTTGCCATGACCTGAGTCAGCTCTGTGGGAATACGTCAGAAAGGACACTCATGGACGCTAAGCACATGTGACCAATGAATAACTTTTCTTCCCCCTTCATAAATAAGACATCAACACCATTTTTCAACCTGAAGGATGATCCATCTCACTTACACAAAGATGCACACATGCTGTATGATGTCATCTCTGGTCATTTAAACACATCCGCTCTAATCTGCCTGCAGGACAGTGTCTCATCAGGAAAAGCAGACTCACATCCCGACGTAATGCAGGTCTCACACTACGCCAGAATGAAAAGACTCCTGAACCCATATTTACGCACAAAAGATAACAAAGTGACACATGTACTTACCCGGGGATAATTTAAATGATGTTGACTTTATAACTGGCTTCATAAATCACATCAGGGTATGAAAAAGGCTGAATATGTTAAATGCAATTATTTTTAGGATCATCCCTATTTCACAAAAAGGCTAAATGCCAGAACTCCAGATGGCTTCCAGATAGGGCCAAAACTAGATTGGTCACTGTACACATTAAATAAGTTAAGACGATATCATTTTCAACACTGCCAGAAGAGCAAAACAAGGCTATAGGACAGACATCTTAAAATCTAAAAACATCCGGTCAGATTATCAGATTTTATTTTTCTTTATGGAGTAGCATGTGGAATTAAACGCTTCTCTTCCCCCACACACAACGAACAACAGAAGGCCTGTTGTAAATATCCAAGGCAAATATTCCCACAACACTGCTGTAATACAGTCTCAACATTTTGCTTGTTAAAAAAGTCCGGCAATGTGCACCGGGTGTGAAAGGCGTATATAATGTCAGCATTGTGCACTGGGCAGCCTTGAAGTACCCTGTGGTACAATGTACTTTGTCAAGGACTGGCCATAGGAAGCAAGACAGAGGCAGAGGAAAAGTCCATTTCTTGGAAAAACCTATTCCCCAGCAGGGACCGTTGTTTGTTATTATCATTGTTTCATACACTACAGTATGTTGTAGCCGCACCAATGGCTGGTACTTAGACCCCACGATGGGAGAAGTGAAGCTTTGTTACCCAGCTGGGTGGGAACACTGTGTGATGTCAGTCATTGACTTTTTTAACCCCAAGGGGTGCAACAATCTAACCAATGAGAAGCAGCCTTTGACCAGTCAGGGACTGAAAACACGAGATAATCCCACTGCATTTTCCCAGTCACTACAAAGACCCTGGGGGACTCCCTGTTTACTCTGGCACATTTTCAAAAGAGGAAAAAAACACGTGCAGTGACTTTATATTTGCAATATTCTGTATCTATTTGTTCTAAGTAACTTCTAAGAAACAAACTATCATAACAAATTCTGGCAACAGTATTTTAGTTTATTTAGTATGCTATATCCTAATTTTTTGCAAAATCTTGGGACATCATAATTGAATAGCATTAAATATTGTATTGAATATTAAATACTGTTAAAATATTGTACTTAACGTAATTAATGACAGAACATATCGAAAGAATGACCCTTTGCAGTACCTGATGTTGTTTTCGTGCCCTTTATGTTCTCACTCTACATTTCAAATCCTATCTCCTGGGAAACCAAAGTAATTTTCTTTTTCCTGTTTTTTTCTTCACTGTAGATTCAACTTTCCTGGTCTGCCTGCATTTAAGGGCTTTAAACCCTAATCGTCGCCTCTAATCTACTTCTCCCGCTGTTAGATAGCAGAACTATTCTTCCCCCAGAGGAATCCGCTTCACACATAAACCCAAAGAAGGTGGATCATTCAACTAGATAGGCGTCTTAATGCATCATTTGAAAAAACATCAGGTCATAAAATGCCTCATAAATATTATTATTCACAAAATGGCTTTTTCCTTATTCGGTCCTGATGTGCAGCAGAGATCAGAGTAAACTGCTGAAAATGACTATTACAATAACATCTAACACACAAATAATAGATACAGAGAAAATATGGTTTGAATGTGTGCTGTAGTTTCAGATACTGGATTTAGGATTGTGTAACCAAAAAGTATCCAACATGCGGACTCATGCGGCAGTAACATTCCATGTAACATTCCGTGTAACATTCCGTGTTTTTTCCATAATATGACAAAGGCTCTGCTGATCTCCTCAGATCTTTAGCTGCTGCTTGCAGTTAGACGGTTAACCTGTGCTGGGGCAGCTGCAGCAGAAATGCCCGAGCTGCCGAAGGCGGCCTGCTCACCTGGCTCCAGCGACCAGCATTTGGACTCCCCAGGTGGGCAGACTTTGGCTGTGGAGTATATGTTGTCCATCTTGCTCAGAATGCTATTGTACTGAAAAATATTAGCCGTTAATCTGTATATTTACATATGATAAGCATTGTCTTCTGTGCATGCAATCATATATGTGTCTCAGAAAACAGCACACCCTGAGTGCGTAACAGATTTAGGTATAGAAAATCTTGAAAAACACAGAATTCTGTCACTTCCCCTGGAATTGATTAGAGAGATGTATGAGCATTTGGGAAGAACTATATACATGGAATTTTGGTATATATGCAAACTAACCTCCTCTCTCTCTGCTGGGGACAGATTAGCAGGTCCCAGAATACGGATCCCCTGGATAATTTTCTTCAGCTGGGGATCCTCAAAAGATGCCATCAAAGTGTCATTAAATAGCTCTTTAGCCTGCTTTCCCCAGGCCTCTGTGAAGGCCTGCTCTTCCAAGGACGCTTCAACCTGTGGGAATGGTGCAGGTAGTGATGCAAACATACATACCTCACAAGGAGAGCTTTAAAAACACGGATCTGTCATACTTGTGGTCATAAGTAAGACCAGGGAACGGAATTCAGACTAAGAAATCACTGGTCCATAATATTCTGTATATAAAAATCAGATGGGTTTTTCTGTTGTTCCCGAACCTTGGAACAACCGTATTGTTCCTGAAAAATCCCAAAGATATTCAAACAAACCCACCAAATTCATCTTTCCTCATGTAAAGACCAGCACCGCAAATACTGGGATCATTATCATTATCTGGTGTCAGCACAGGTGCTGAGGTAGATCAGCTGTCAGGTGCAGAGTAAGCAGATCAGAATGAAAGGCCAGGCAGCCCAAGCAGAAATTCCCCTGAAGCAGTGCGGCTCCCTTCCTCCAGGCTGCGTAAGAGAGGTGTGTCTGTGCAGCGGATGGCTGAGAGTGCAGCTCAAGGACTCTGGGCTGCGTAAGAGAGGTGTGTCTGCGCAGCGGATGGCTGACTCTGGGCCTCAATGCATTTGACTCATTACATCACTTAACAGGCACAATAAATGCACCCATTTGCCTTCAGAGTCCAGAAGGGTGAGGTACTGTAATTAGAGGTCTGTGACCCGACGAGCTCAGTGGGCCCCGACAAGGTACTGAGTTTTGGGCCAGGTACGGGTCAGTATTTTATGTTCAACTCCAATCTTGGGTTGGTTTTTTATGCATGTTTTTTAATTGCGCAAATAGCGAATAGTTGGGTCCTTTGCTCATTTGCACTTTCCATACCGCCTCCCAGCACCCATCCAAACCCCCCACCCCTCCCTTTTGCTCTCATCTACCAGCTACCTAGCAAGCATCCAATTAGCAATGGAAGAAATACAGAAAAATATCACAAATGTCTCCGTATA
>JAODJU010000095.1:29460233-29487365 GCA_026776725.1 Gnathonemus echidnorhynchus | reverse complement strand
TCATCTACCAGCTACCTAGCAAGCATCCAATTAGCAATGGAAGAAATACAGAAAAATATCACAAATGTCTCCGTATATGTGTATGACTAATATTTCCACAGTTTCAGGTTTCAGTTCGGGTTCGGGTTTTAGATATACTAATATTCAGACTGAGCTGGGTTTAGTTTCAAGATCTTTGGTACGGGCCGAGCTCGGGCTTTAATTTGAGGCCCATACAGAACTCTAACTGTAATACAGCGAGTAACTGGAGTAATGGCAAGGAACTGGTTTAAACTGATCACTTGTGTCTTTATTGAACACCTCCCCATTAATAATGAGGTCTCAGGTGGTACAGCCCGTTCCTGTGGCCTGGAAACCAAGCCACGGCAATAATTTGGCCTCTCAGGTTTTCCAGCCCCTCCATTTGTCACAGTGTGAGGACAGGGCAGTCATGTGACTCCTCGACGTGACCCGATAGGGTGGAGACAGCAGACGGCGTGTGCCTCTGTCAGAGGCGCCCCTAATGCATCTCAGGAACTGCCAATCAGAAAACAGCACCCGGTGCCCCTTCGCCTGGCAGGTGGACACCTTCTGGACCACGATATGTTTGTTCAGACACCTTATCTGCTCGCTTTCCACAGGTCACACAGGGGAAATGGGAAGTTAGTGACGCATTTTCACAGCAACTCTGACCTCTCCAGCAGCAGAGAAGATAAGAAGCCTACTGTAATGAAAGAGATGTATTATACAGGCTACAAACCCAGATTCTCAAAGTTACCGTCCAGGGCCACACATCTTAACACATTTTGTTTCCACTTCCTGGCTGATTTCACAATGGCATTCATCCAATGCAAACTCATGTTCTAAAGGTGATATAAGACAGTTTTCTTTTCTGGGTTCACATAAATATTTACTTAGATGATTAACCATGATCTCCTTGGCATTAATCTTCCTTAGCCATGTTTATATAATGTTAAATTCATAAAAAGAAAATGCCCATTCAGGCAGTGGAAGTGTTCATTTGGTGAGTGAAAAAAACACTGTGTACAAACGTATATTATAGGAGAGTCACTGTTACTAGGTGCATAACAGCTGCCTTATTGTGTCACTTTACAGAGCTCTGTTTGTACACACTGTTAAACATATTGATCATAATGTTGCTTATAATGCTTTTCTAAAAAGACGTCTAGGTTGAGGTGACCCAGTTTATTACTGTCCCCAGATGAGTTGAAGATATACATTTTGTCATACTGATATTTTTTTTCACAAAATCCAAATAATCTGACTAGTTAATAGGCAGACTAATTGTGCAACCTTTCAAACTGAGTCCTTGTGGGACCTGACACAGAATCACATGATACAGTGGAAAGAAAAATGGAGTTTATTTGGGTAATGGACTGTAGACTAGTTTAACAAAATAGTGTGTAGGAATGAAAACAACTGACAGCTGTTTCAGCACAAAGGAAAATGTGGCACATTTGAAGCTACAACTAAGTAGAGGCTCAGACAGGAGGCTCTAGGTGAGTTTCTGTGGCCGTGGAGTTTTGTATTGTATTGTGTATTATTCTGTCTTTTGTGCACTTGTAGGGCGCATACTGTCGTACAGTTGTTATATGTACAGTTTGCATTTATTTAATGTTCTACACGGCTGATAGGAATTTGTATTCCACGATTTACACTCACTAGTTCACTCGTTCTAGTGATGTGACAATGAAAGGGATTTGATTTGATTTGATTTGAAAATGAAACTCCTCTAGAACGTCAGTAAGGCCCAGGTGAAGAAGGTGCGGCTCATCACCTCACTTCACCTGGGTGTCCCTGCCTTGTGATCTTACACAATTTCTAATTTTTTCTATATCCGGGTCTCATTACTGCTCTGCCTCTTTCACTAGTGAGACACCCAAAGGCTCTTTTAGATCATTAACCCTTTGACCAAAATCATAGTTCCAGTTCCATTGTTTGGCTGCTGCATGGTAAAACGAGTATCTATGGGCCACAGGCTAAACATAGAATTTGATGGATCTTTTAAAATTTAATAAGCAAGAAAAACAGGCTGAATGCTCCAAGCAGAGTTCCAGAGGTACTGTAGGAAGCGAAGCAGCATTTCATTTGGAAGCTCTGGCGTAATGAATGACTAACGCTTGCATAGACTTCCTCATAAATGTAATTAGATACACCTTTGTTCTGTACGGTTTAGTTTCAAAAAGTATAACCGACACTTTATGTAGGGCCATTGAAATCCGATATCTGAAGTGCTTGTGTAGTGATTCAGGAGAAGCGAAAGACACTGATGGAGCACGGCATACTGAAGGGCTATGCTTCTTGTGCGACAGCTGCATGGCCGCTCTGACTTCAGCACTGCTGCCGGTACACTGAGCAAACTCAATGTGCAATAGTTCTCTTCAGATCGATCTCACCTCTTACAGGAGACTATTATTATCTGCTGGTCACATCTGAGAGAAGCGATAACGTAACGCAGCTTCCAGTGTGCATTCAGTATTCTGGTGCCCATTTGTTGTGCTTCTGAAATCTACATTAGTGATCAGTATTGCCAGCCCAACCAGCTGTGCCCTCAAGTCAGGGCAAGTAATCTGCACCTTTCCTGCCAGCTGTGCTGCCTTTTCAGAATCCCAGATTTATTCAGACACCTACTGGCATCACACATGAGAACTGCAGCACTGTCTTTATCACCCAGTACCCACATCCCCGCCATCCAAATCGTAGATGTGCCGTCGCACGTCGTGCCACCTGTCCGCCGTCAGTCACCTTTTGCCCTGAGAGTGAGCTTCTGTCGCGCTGCCCCCTGCCCGGTGCTCACACCTCAGCAGCTGAGATACTATCTGGGGAAGGTTTCGATGTGCACGAGCCTCATTACCCTGGGATGAATAGGGTCGGCCGTTTGGAATGTCAGCGACGGGCTAAAACTGTCACTTCGATGTGTGAAGCTCAGCGAGCATGATGGGAAAGCCAGCTGTCTGGATAACTGTGTTTTTGGCAGCTGATCCTCGTCTATCAATTGAATATAAGCTCATGGAGTAATAGCACAGAGACCTGCTTGTATATATGTTGGCGTGTGTGTGAAGGATCTTCCAGGCTTTGCTCTGGCTAGAGGTCTTAGTGATCCTTACCTGTTTTTTGGAGTTGTAGTCTGTCAGGTTTGTGTTGTAAGTCCAGCTGGCACTAGTGCTGAAGAACAAGACCTCCTCAGCGGTGCTGTTGTAGTCATCTGTAAATTTCTTCGCCCCCTCCTCTGTGCTGAGGTACGTCCCTGGCTTCCACTCCGGGGGCAAAGCAAGTGTCGCTCCAAGGAGGGTTGCTAACACTGCTAGCCAGAGCATGCTGGCCCAAGGCTGTCCCACCAGAAAGGCAAAAAAGTACTAGAAAAACTCAATGAAAAAGGAGTTTTGGGAAGAATTGTGCAGCTGAATTGCCCTCTGCTGGCTCCTCTGCTTCCTTCCTTTTCCCGTGTCTCAGAAATGCTGATCAGTCACTGCAAGCTTCTTTTTAAGTGCCAGTTTAACCCAGCCCACAGTCTCCGCAGCCGTCCCCTCACGAGCTCACTGCATAACCCATGCACATTGTACAGTATGTTGCTGTCCCTCTCTTTCTCTCTGTCTTGCTCTCTCTCTCACGCCTTACCTGGCCACCACTCCTCTCCTTCCAGGTTTCTCAGCAGTAAAACAAAAACAGCTTACAAATGCTCACTTCTCGTTTGGCTGGGAGCTGAAACTGTTGCAGAGAAGCTTCACACGCCACCAGTAGCCAAGGGACCGGCATCTAGTCCGCCTCACACGCCGCAGGGTTGGAGGAGATGAACAAGACACAACCAGTGTGAAAAAGAAGGATCAGAGGGTGAAGGGGAGATTGAGGAAGGGGAGGGAGAGCGAGACTGAGGGAGAGAAAGAGAGAGAGAGAGAGGTAATTTGTAGGAGAGGGGATTCAGAGGAACAAAAGTAAACGATCCTGACATCTATCTTTCACCCTCATAATTCTCAGTCCAGAACTCCTTGAATTTTTCATGCATTTTTAATTAACCAGTGGACATGAAAGATCTTATCAAAATTAATTTAACTGCACTCTGTTCATTCTGAAGCCGACTTTGAGAGCAAAATCAATATAACAGGTTTATTGAAATTATACCTTTCTTTTCTGTCTAAAGCAGGCACCCTTAAAGTAGGTACATCATCTCCAAAATTAATTGTTGCCGTTAATTAATTATTGTTTAAAGACAGCCACAGACAAAAAGAGTAAAATGATGCTGTAATTGAAAGGGATCCTGCAGTACTTGGCTTGGACTGTTGGGTCGTGTTTACTGAAAACTGCAGTCTCACTCAGCAGGAAATGGACCTTTCGGTATCTGCAGATACAGGGTCTCGCAGAGGAAAAGCGAGGAGTCACATTCACGCCAGCCTCCCGCCAATCCCCTCCACACACGGTTTGTGTTCTCCATGGAGACCCTTTCCAGAATCCTTCAGTGTCACTCAGGGGGAACAAGAGGCCTACACCAGGTGGTCAAAGGCGCTGGGGGATTCAGTGAAAAGTACGGCGCTCACCTATATATTTTCAGGGCAAGCAGTGGAGGGGGACACTGGTAAGGAGAGAAAGGATTGAGAAACAGAGAGAGAGAGAGAAAGAGAAGAAACATTCTATCATGCTAAAGTTCAACACTCAGGCACAGCAGGAGCATTGTGTAGCAGCCAATAATGTAATAACTATCAATGATGTAATAACTATCACTAATGTAATAACTATCAATGATGTAATAATTATCAATAATGTAATAACTATCAATAATGTAATAACGCACCAATAACGTAAAGTAAATTTCTCAGTTCCTAATGTACTAAAAGTCGATAATGTAATAATTGGCAAATAATGCAAAAACCTATTACATTATCAGCAAAAAAATTACATTATTGGTCCAGAAAATGCATTACATTATTGGCCAGTTATTACACTATCGACTTTTATTACATGAGCATGGAAAATGTATCACTTTACTATTGGTAGTTGTTATATTATTGGCTGTTATGACTGTAATAGTGTCGTTAGTGTGTTTGACGATTACAAGTTTCTGATTATTTTTTTCACACAGGCAAACGTGTATTTAATCAATACAGAGCTGCTCATACTCAGCTGATTTTAATCTCCTTCTGCTTTTATGTATTTAAACTTCTATTAAAATCGCCCGTCTCATGTGTACTTTGAGCAGTATAATCTGAAACAGAATATCCTATTTTGAGCCTGGTCTCTATAGAAACATGTTTAAGCAAAGCAATTTTTTTCTTTTTTTATTTTAATGGTGTGCATGAGACCCAGTGAAGTCAATATCCAATGCTGAGCGACGCTGTCGATATCAGGTTTAATTAAAAACACTTTCCAAGAAAGGATTGGGTCACATGTGGCCGTTCCTCTATAGCTGAAGCCCCTGAGGCTCCCACTCAGAGGTGGGGATCCAAGTCCAAGAGCTGATCTATGAATAGCAGAACTCACAGCCCTCTTCAGCAGCTTGAACCGAACCTGAGAGTGACCCCGTCCTGGAGTCTGTAAGCACTGTGCTCCACGCTCTCCCCGTCGCGGGACCCTCACTAGCCTCGTCCCCCATAATCCTCAAGACACAGATAGCATCCATTCCCTGAAAGAGAACAACAAGCTTGGGTCACAATCAATCCATGTGCATCACACTCTGTTTTTAGCATGACAGGTCATAACATCCACAGGAAGAGGGATTTACAAGCAAAATATTTATAATTAATATAAATGTTTACAAATAAATGCTGGTCACAAGATGTGCAGCTCGACCTGGCTTGTGGATGATGGATATAAAAGCTGTAAAGTAGAAGAACACACAGCCGCTGCTGTCTACTGTGGAAACTTCTTCCCGTTTGAATATAACTGCCAATCAACAATTCCCCAAACACCAAAACTGGAAAACATTAAAATGATTTTAAAATTTGATTTATTTTCCGCTCTCTTAAGGAGACCATCCTTTTAAAAATAAATTTTCTTTAAAAGTAATAACAATAAAATAGATGTTGTTTTGTTGTTAAATGCCGGTTCCGAGCATCTCAGAAACAGCCACTATCTGGGGATTGTCGTATCCTCCTGTGTCTAGAGCAGTGGTTCTCAATCCTGTTCCTGCCCCCCACCCCCACCAGAATGTATTTATTCCAGCCCATGCTGCTTTCAACCTGCCACACTCATTACTAGCCTATTAAGGACCATATAAGGAACAGGATTGAGTACCATCAGTCTAAAGAATCTACTTCAGCTTCCAGAACAACTTCAATGTGTTATGCATTGAGATCCCTTTCTGTACACCGCTGGCTGTAACATTACCTTTAATCAGCCTGGCTGTTCTCCTCTGACCTCTCTCGTTTATATAGTGTTTTTTCCAACAGAATAAACATAAATGCTTTATGGTACAATAAACAAAAACATACAGTCAGCTGCATTCCTGTGGGAGAAAACACCTTGTTAAGGAGAGAGGTCGGAGGAGAGCAGCCCGTCTGAATGAAGGTAACGTTACAGCCAGCAGTGTGCTGAGAGGTATCTCTCAATGCAGAACACGTTAAGTACTGACGTGGACTCCAGTGGATAAAGTGGATCCTACTGGTACTACATAAGGGTTCCTAATAAAGTGGACACTGAGTATGAATCCGTAGCAGTGAATGTGTAGTGATTGTCCTGAAAGGGAGAGTCAGGTGACTGAGTTTTGCCTGCTTAATAAGTCCTCCTGTCCCCCGTGGCCTGTGATGGGTATAAATCGCCGTGTTCTGTTTTCCGTCTCCTTGTAACCTGGAAGCAGCTGCACCCCTAAACCCAGAAAGCCCCCAGGCCTGACAAGCCCCCCCTTTGTCTGTCTCCACTGGGCTGGCTTGCTTTGCTTTTCAGTTCCCACCGAAAGTGTGGTTCTCTCTCCCTCTTGTGTGCTGTCATTCCCATTCCTACCCCACCCGGTCCCCCTGTGAAAGCTGTTTTCCCTGAATAAGGACCCCGTTCCCCCACCCAGCCTGCTGTCACACGGTTCTGCCCCAAACAGACACAGAGGCGTGGAATAAAAGAAAGAGTATGCTTCAAAACTCATCTGTAGCCAAAATAGTAATATAATTTTTTAATCGTCCGTGACGTTGTACTGGATAAACAGCTACAGAAAATGAACAGATGAGCATTTGCAATAAAAAAAACAAATCTCACATCCATCATAAGGTATTATACAATGATATTGCAAAAGACAGTTTATAGCCACTTTCTAAATGTAAATCTTGTGTCTGTAAATGAGTTAACAAAGATTTGTGGGTTGTAAACTATTTGTTATGACAATTATGAAGTGAGGTTATTGATAGATTGATACGATGGCACAACACACTTGAAATGTAACCAGAAGGTTAATAATTACACTGTTGACATTCATACTTGCTGAGTACACATGTATGTGACCTGTTTGGTCCAAGAGCTGGTTCTCCCCTTTTATCTACGGTACAAAGGTGCCTAAATAATTACAAAAGATAACTTAATCAATATATTTTACAGCTAGGAATCATTTTGCCGAAGATTGCAAACTTGCCTGGATGTGGGAGTTTACAGAACCTTATGGACGGGCGATGTTCCCCAACACTGATAGAAAAATGATACGAACAGCTTCTGTGATCATTTTCCTATCTGTCTTTTATAGACCCATGTTGACAACAAGCTTCCATTCTGTCACAGACTTTAAAATCAATGGTGATAAAGCTGAAAGATCTTTGATAGCAAGAGAAGGTATTCATTTTATAGTCTGCTTAACTTGGTAAAAGGTAGCGAGCGTGGTGATACAGTGAGCATGGTGATGCAGTGAGCGTGGTGAAGCAGTGAGCGTGGTGAAGCAGTGAGCGTGGTGCCTCACGCCTCCAGGCCTGCTGGTTTGAACACTGGCCCTGCTGTGTGTGTGTGTGTGTGTGAGTTTTCATGATATTCTCATGATATCATGGTCTAAAGGCATCTTTAAATTGACCATATTGTGTCTTGCGATGGAGAAGCATCCTCTCCGATCTTATCCGTAGACAGCTAGCCTGCTGTTGCCTAGCAATGTTTATCTTGACAGAATGCACATTTTTTTTTTTGTGCACGTTTTTCCTTCCTCATACAAATTTCCCCAATGCACCCTTTAGTTCTTAACTAATCTAGAAAGACCACATACAGCATGAACAGGTTGGTATCAAATCTAGAATTTTTGGACTGAAATTTGAACCCTTTCTTTCAATGAAGCCCATACGTACTTCATCATACAATTCTGGAATGATTGTCTAAGAAAGTGCTTTCCTGCTTAGGATAACATACAGTACATTGGATTAAGCGCATGATTGTACTTTCTAAATCTCTTGTCATCCACAATTGAAACGGTTTTGAAATCATTGGCAGTCATTAGCTAATTCCTGATCTATTGTGTTTTATTTTGCTGGGGTCACGGTCTTCAGCATATTGTGGCTTATAAAGCTCAAAAAAATAAATGGATTATAAATAAATGAACAAGCAAATAAATAAGATGTATTTCAGTTATGTTGATATACATACAGAACATTTATTTATTGAAGTCATATACACCCTAAACTACACAGAAATTGATTTATCCTGATGATTAAAAACCCTGTCTATTACATCCGCTAAATTCACCAGAGAGATGCACTGGCAATTCATGACAGCAGAGTCTCGTTCTCACCCCTTCTTGTGAAATGGATGCACCAGTAAAGTATCCTGGTTCACCTTCTTTGAACGCGTCCTGCTCCCCACACCATCACAATACCCCCTCTATGACCTGCTCCTGTAATTTGCTCGATTAAAATTTTAGCTCCCCCCTGGAAAACACATTTGCAAATGCAGTAAGTATTTGGAGAGGAAAAGTATGAATGATAGATGCCATTTCATCACGAATGCTACTGCCCCCTATAGTATCTGTACTGCAACTGCATGTTTCTTCCCATCTTCAGTGCTGGGTTCAGGTCCATGGGATTAGCTCTAACTCACACATGATTACCAGAATAACACATAATATTAGTCTTACATTGCAGTGAATTTATATTATAATGAAAAAATCCAAAAATTTCACAATTTGTGTATGATACTTTGTATGATTTACTTAATAGTAATATGTTTGTAAAATGTGTTTGAAACTGCCATTCCATTATTGCAGGTGGTAGATAAACTAGTGTAGACACCAGGCCTATGTGCATCTGTAAAGCACGCAGTCAGTACCTTTTTATAGCAATGCTTTCCGTGAGTATTTATAAGCTGCCTGCATCTTGGTGGGGGTGTTACGGCCCAGCGTGGCTTTAATGGAAACCCTGGGTTTGTTGGATGGCATGTGTTTGTTGGCACGCTTGGCAATACGCTCCCCGGATTCTACCGCATCTTACAGGACTCATGGAAGACCAACGGTGGACAGGCTCAGACTGTGACGTAAAATACAAAAGCGGTAGAGGAGGAGCGGACAGTTCACTCAGGGTTAAGACCAGCCTGTCTCAGTCTGTGAGGAGGATCAATAACAGTGACAGCATGACAATGGTCTCAATGTTCTCTGTGAGTCTGAAAGACATTCCTCTAGGTTCTCTGATATCATTCCTTCAATCCCAAAACATTATGATCTAACTGACCACTGGTGTCAATTGTAGTGTTTATCCCTAAGTGGTCAGGATAGATGGAAGCAAGTAGACACACCGATATTGTTGTAAGTCATTTGGCAGCAATACAGCAAACTAACGATGTCATAGCCTTTTCCTGAGAGACTTCTACATTACTGTGTAAATACTATAACTGCTTATAAATCATGATGTCATGCATTTTGTTCTTGTGCAATTTTGGCAAGTCAAAATGATATGTTACTAATGAACACGTCATTATCAGAGGAACATTTGAGCTTCTCCTGTAAGGACGCCCGCCCTGCTCTGCCAGGACCCCACCCCCGCTCTTCACAGCAAGGTCCTGCACTGCCGTAACCCAGAGTGTTTAAATTATCTCTGGGCTTAACATGTAACTATGTTTGAAAAAAATCTCGGATCAATGTAAAAAGCAAGCAATGTTTTTCATTTGCAAAATGAGGGCAGTTGTGTCATGTTTTATTTACTCTCAAAAACAAAGTACCATTTTTATCCTACTGGAATCACAACCTTGAGTATTTTCATCAGTATTTGATGATTTGTTTGGCAATAAGTATTTTTTCGCCTGGTACAGCCTTATCTTAGTACAGGAAAGACTGCCTGCTGTGCCAGGCCAGTCAGCTGAAAGGGAATTTAGATCAGCCTGGTAAATATTACATCCCACTTGGATGTTAATTCAGCCTGACACAGGTACCATAAATACCCCTCCCAAGTTTGGGCTTGGTACTCCATGCTGAAACCAAAAGGTACAGGGGTAAATTTCCAAACTGCAGAACAAGTGATGTTCATACTGTAGGAAGTATCAAATGTCCCCACAATGTGATAAAAACCTGTTATTTTGACCATTTTTCCGGTCCCCACAAGGGGAAACTCAATTTTATTAAAAATCTGTGAATGTAATCAAAAAACAGAAAATGCCAAAAGTCTTGTATCTTGTTTGGTTACTTATGGTTAAGGTTAGGGCTGGGTAGAGGTTAAGGTCATCATTGTTGAGATTAGGGCTATGGCCAGTCACCAAAATGATAGGAATAGATAGACACTGCTGCATCACGGCTGCTTCCTGTCTGGGGCGTATAGTTTGGTTGTTGTTCTCACCTCTCCTGCGTCATGCCTTGTTAGCCTTGTGTTTAAGTGCCAGGCCCAGCTCTGTTCTCCAGTCAGTCATTGTTCATGTACTGTGTTCATCTATCTATCTATCTATCTATCTATCTATCTATCTATCTATCTATCTAAAACCTGACTTGTTTTGAGGCAGCAGCAAGCTGTTTGTGCCACTTGTGATCACTTCAGCAGATGGCACATATCGCAGGTGTGTATTTGTGCGCCACACCAGCTGTGGCAGCTTCCTACTGCACACAGAGCGATATTTCCAGTGAAATGCCAGAGACCAGAGGCCAGCTGCAGATCCTGCATGTGGAGGCAGCTTCGCAATATACTGCCAAAAACATCATTTCTCAACACGGAGGCCAGTTGTGTTTCACTTTTCATATCTCTTTGTCTATGTACCATCCTAATACACTGGTATTTGAACCCCACAGTTTCTAATGCTTTCTGCTACAATACTTACTGCATTGTCTTTTAATACAGTGTTCCTCAGCCCAGTCCTTAGTGACCCCCAGACTGTCCACATTTTTACACCGTAAACGTTTACAGTCAAACCTTAATCATCCATACTTTTACTATAATGTTGCAGTTCAACAATTAACATTTCATAGTAAAACTGTGAACTCTTGTTTTACTTTGAAGTTCAAGGTCACCTCTTCTGGTGTTTCATAGTTGTGACAGTGAAGTTAACAGTCAATTGTGAATATTTCCATGCACTATGAATGTTGATGGTAATAATGAGGCCTTCACATTTTATGTGAAGTTTTTTACAGGTCATTTAGGGTTTGTTTTAAGGCATCCAACCCATTACAAATATATTTATCAACATTACTGTTACAGGAGCTGTTAATTTGATAGTGAATCTGACCGTAAAGTTCACAGTTGAAACAAGAATTGTGAAATTGTTGTGAAATCAACAGTTTCATTGTAAATTACGTTATAGTAGAACCCTGAACTGTCCTTAACTGTAATATGATAAATTTCACAGAAAGTTTACAGTTCAACTGTAAATTTCACAGTAGAACCTTGAAAGGTGAACCAATTCACTGTAAAAATTCATGATTGAACTGTGAAACAATTCATGGTCATACTATGAATGTACTATAGTAAAACGGTGTACATTCAAGTTTACAATTTTACTATGAAATTTTACAGTGTATTTTTTCCTGAGTTTACACAAACCCAGCTAATGAGTACACTAAACTGAAGGCACGCTAGCTTCTAAGTATGAATTTTTCTTAATTGAGAATTTACGCATATTTTTCCAAAGGCAATTTGTGACTCACACGAGGCAAATTATGCATCGAAATCACCAAATATTTCCAAGCCCAAAAGCATATTCTGAATTTTTTTACGGTGAAGCAATGCAGGTAAAAATGTGTACTCCGCCCTTTTTTTTTAAAGAGCCAACAAAGGCTTTCATTGTCTTCCCCAGACAGCCATTTGCGGCCTGACAAATGTCTCACACCTCTATCCTTCTCAGTGGATGCGCTGTCCTACACCAAGAAGCTGTTTTACTGCTGATGATGTAGCCGTGGTCCATGGTAGCAGGCTAACAGCTTAGTTAGCTGAGCTATATAAACGTGCAGCGTCTCAAAGGCTTGTGGTGTGTGTCACTGTGGGGGATGGGAGACAGAACTGCAAGGCTGCTTACACGTGCATCACGTTGGAAATGCGGTTAGCCATTAAAATTCCAGCACTGTGATTTCTGCCTCCAAGCTCAGCGCTAACAACTGGCAGACAGTGCTCTCACTGTACTTTGATAAAGGCAGCAGCGTTGATAATATTTCTGGGCGTGCACATGCTCAAATGGGACAGCTGGAGCTTCGATGCAGACCTGGAGCGGTTTCTGCGTGTGTGCAGGATTTTCACAGCATTTCCCTGTACAATGTCTAGTGGACGGTGATATGGCTGAGAGGGCCCGCACCAACAGCCAAGCAACACAGCTATTGCTCCAAATCCCAGAAGGAAAAACAAACTTCCTGCCATTAGAAAACCTCTGTGAATACGGCAATTTTCCTGGAAGTTTTCCTCTGAGCGCAAACAGTAAAGTACTTGTTCTGTCTTCCCCTGATGCTAATCTTTCATTACAAACCCGAATCTCAGCTACCCAGTGAAGTGTGAATTTAACAGCCTCATAAGACCGCTCTATATGTGATGATAAAACAAATGTAATCTGTCTACCAAACCCAAATGTCTCTAATTTGTCTTTGTGGTTTTGCATAGCTAATGGGCAAGAACAGGGCTGTCAGCTGGCTGGCATGAGATTGTCAATTCGAGGCAGATCTGCACACAAATTTACATGTACGTAAGAGTTTTATTACCTTGTAAATAGTCTGTAGGGATTGCAAACTACTCCAATGCTTTTGATGTAGCTAATTTTAGGTTTATAATGGAATAATATAGATTCGCTGTAATATTTCTTGCGTGAGAGTCTGAAAGCGTGAGCGTCACGCCAGATGTTTGGGAGCTGGCAACCCTGGCCAAGAAAACCAGTTAGCTCAGTGGCATAGCTATGGAGTGAAATGGCTGAGTGGGCGATGACAGGGCAACCCTGTTAGCCCTCCTGCTCTCTTAGCGTTGAGGAGAGTTGGTTCCTTGGGTAGATGGCAGAGGCAGAAGAAAGCAGAAGAAGAAAGAGCTGAAGCAATGTTGAGAGAGGTGGAGAATTTGCCTTTAACTGCCACCAGCCCAAGCGTACACATGTGCTCCGCTCCTCATGGGCACCCGGTCTGCTCAGATACCTGTCAGCATGAGATAAAGAGGTGAGAGGTCAGGAGGGCTTTGTTCTTCTCCCATCTCTCTGTGGCTCCTCTCCAGTGCAGCATGTCACCCACTGCGGGTGGTGATGCAGGATGGCCAATCAGCGCTCATGGTCCTCCTGGGAGCTGGGTCTTAGCTGGCGTCCCGGGGGCTCTGTGAAGCTGCTTTTCTCATTCGCGACACCCAAAACGTTTGCCTCATTAGCTAAAAGTTTCCACTCAGGTCGCCCCCGGGGAAGGACAAGCGCCACCCCATGCATTTTTCCCATGAGGCCTCACACTCCTGCTTATGTTTCTGCAATGCAGAGAGAAATTCCTGGAAAGCAGGGCACAGCACACGTGCATGCTTATCATCAAGCGGGCTGAAACTATATCCAATATTTCATTTAATATTTCATGATCACTGACATTTTAGTAGTAAGCAACCGCAAATAAGTTCTGAACATACTAAACAGGCCTATAAGTGCTATGAAATTAATGAATGATCAGGAACCTGATTCTATATGAGGAACAGAGGTATCAGCGCTACCCACAAAATGTCAAATGTCACAACTAACAGACGAGACATTAAGATAAGTGGTTCTGTCATGCATCAAAATGAATTTTATGGCTTTTGAAGCGTGATGCCAAAGCGCTGAGGATTTATCAGAGGCTGGTCTTTGAATTACCTTGGAAGCAGCAGCACTAATCACTCCCGGAGCTGATAACGCGCAGGGCTCTGATGTAACAATCGCGGCTCGGTTACGGCCCAGCGCGGGGCCGTTCCCTGCAGTGATGGGACTCTCTGGAGCGTGGAGGCCCTCTGATAGACTCCGGTCACCGTCAAGCCCACGCGGCTCCATTATCACGAGGCGCCCGGCTCTGCTGTAGATAGCACCACACAGGTATGCCTACCTAATCTCTCTGTCTTCTCCTCCTCTGCTGACGAAATTGCCTCAAATCATTTGGTCGCTGACCCTCATGGCTCCATCTTAACTCCATGGTTGTAAATCAGAATTGGTGCAAATGATTTTCCTGCGTTTTTTTTCCTTTTTAAAGAGCTGCTTTTCCCAATAAGCAGGATTCCATTTTGTATTCACAGGACACTTAAAGTGTCATTTCAACTCAGCAAGTCAAATTACAAAAGCAGAACATTAAAAATGCTGGTGTACACATCTGTCTCTTAAGACTGCTGCTCCTGAAGGTTTTCTGCTGTCACAAGTAGAGCCAACAAACAAAGAACTATAGTCTATTGATTCCAAGGGAAAATCTGGTAAATGCAACCATGACTCTGGGACTCAAACTCACAACCCCTGACTTACAAGGTCAGTGCCTTAATCATTAGAGTACCAGGGCCGAGTTTGATGGGTGTCAGTAACCTAATATTGCCAGTTTTAAGGTTTCTTTGCTCAGTCACTGGGACTAAATAAAATCTCTGTACCTTTAGTGGAAACTCTGACATAAGTTATGGTTAGTTATGACTGCTGAAACAAATGATTTCACAGTTATTACTCTAAACACATTCTGGGGATTTGAAATGTTCAGTGTCAAACATGTAAAACATTGGAAAAAGCTTTTCCTGAACTAATATTACTCATATAAGGCTAAAATACTTATTTCTCGTGTATTCCATTCGAATAAATCTGAGATGATTAGATTGACGCATCTATTGCACATGACCAACCTGAAACACGGACACAAATGAAAATAATGTTACTTATGCCAAGATACTTCTGAAGCATAAAATTGTAAAATGGAAACAGACATGAAAAAGACAAATTTCACGCCTGAAGCATGAAATCTTCAGTTTGTGAAATTGAGTTTTATCAGAAACGGACACTCAGGCCTCAGGGGCAACCAGCTGGGTTTGTCTCCTCGCTTTGCTGTCCAGCTCTCTCTGGTTTCCTGGCTTACACTGTTTTTTTATTGCAATTCCTTTAAGGTCACTGACTCAACTTGTATAAAACGGGCACTGGACACATTTTATATCCATCCATCCATCTATTCATCTTCCATACTCCTCATCCAGTACAGGCCCAGTATGGGAACACCCTGGCACCAGTTCGATTGCCAGCATATTTTTGAACTATGGGAGATAAACCTGCAGATCCTTGGAAGATCCTGGAAGCTCCACACACAGAGTAATGAGCTGGAATCAAACCCACCAACCTAGAGGAGTGAGGCCACCATGCCAGCTCCAGGTTTCATAGGAGGTTTTCTGCAGTTGCTTCTCATTCAGGCCAAAGGTATCACACATAAAAGCACGTGTCACAACTCGTGTCATCTGACTTAGCAGAACGATGGGCACCGGGCATCGGAGAAGATCCGATTAAATATCAGAAATGGTTTGAATTTGTGACTCAGTGTTACCTTGTAGTCCAAAAACTGTTTGGTTATCAGATTAGTTTATATAGAGCCTGAACTACTGCCTGCAACAATTGTTTTTTTATGGTCAGTTTACCACAAAGTAGGGGGTGCAGTAAAAATTCCTAAGAAAGCACAGAGCAGGCCATGCTATGCGAGAATTAATACATAACAGAACATGGAAATCGTAGAGAACTCAGGGTTCCTATTTCTGGTTTTCTATAAGTTAAAATGCGGCAATAGCATAATGGAGAAAAGCAAGAGAGCAGCCAAATGCACTATGTCGCTATTCAGTGTGTTTCCCATTTTACTGGAGCCAAAATGGCCATTTTTCAGTTTTAACCCCCGTCCACCGTCTCATAAAGCCGTTTGTACCCCTATATCCAGATCAGTTTGTTTCGTGTGTTTCTCCCAAACCCTCTGTCTATAAGGGGTGCTACAGAGGTGCATTGTGGGGGAGGGCAGTGAAATGTCACACTGGAATGAAAGAAGCGATGCACGTGTCAGATAAACATGACCAGCTGAACCCAGCACACCAGTAGTTAATGTTCTCCTCACGCAGTGGAGCGCACGCTTTCATAATTCATCATAACATATAAATAGCTTGGACTTTGGATACCATAAGTAACTCTTTTGTGAAGAAGTTCGTGTGAGATTTATATGATTCTACCTACCATGTGGTACAAAAAAAATTATAAGAATCACTGACTAATTTGTTTGGGCTGATGTTGTAAGTAAAACACCACATTTATCCATCTAAGAGAGAATAATGGTCTCAGATGGTCTCTAAATGGGTAAAATAGTAATAATCTTTTATGAGTGTGTTGATTTATGGCTAATCAGCAGTGTTTGCTAAAATGTAATTTAACATGGAAGCACTATGACAATTATACCCTATTTCAAGGCCAAATGGTTGTTCTATTCCGAAACCTGGGCTACATTCTTTAATATTAATAAACTATTAATCTTTTATAGTAGCATTCTTGTATCTTTGATAACCAGATAGAAACACTACATTCACATTTTATCATCACGGTAAGACTGCATATAGCAAAAACAACAGCGCCCTCTGTTGGATGCTGAAGTAAAGAAATTCAACTGTATTTTACAATTTTTTTGGGCAGCATTTAAAGTTTTCTTACTTTTCACGTAAATTTACACTTACACTAAATATAATAATAGGGAACAATCTGTGAAAACACATTTAAAAATTTGCAATATATTTGTATTGTAATGTATTATAAGGTTTATTTCTAACAGTGTTTTGACAAATCAGATCGGCTTGAGTAAGGGGAATTACTAGAGCCCTGTTTTCGACTGTTAATAATGTTTTTAGGCCACCGGATGTCTTGCCATCTCATTTTCATTCCACCGTACAATGTCATATTTTTAGTGATTTCTTTAATTCTTAGATCGATAGCATCTATCAGAAATAGATCCCTAGTGTAAATACTGATCATTGTTCTTTAAGTCATATTTCTTGTAAGCCACCCTTGTATTTATTTTGTTATTTTAAGCTTCCGTTGCTGAAATTTCTGACCTTATTCGAAAATCAAAATCTTCTACCTGTCAGCTTGACCCTATCCCTACACACCTGGTAAAAGCATGTCCAACTCTTTCTTACTTAATAGTTGATATTGTATGCTCATCACTTATGTCTAGTTTTTTTCCTTCATCTTTGAAAACAGCTGCTATAACCCCTATTTTTTAAAACAAACAAAAATTTGAATATTTTTCGACTAATCTCGAATTGACTGTTTTTGTCTAAAATTCTTGAGAAAACAGTTGCTGCACAGTTACACACTCATCTTACAGATAACAATTTATTTGATGCAGTCTGTGTATCATCCATTTTATAGCATAGAAACAGCTTGGATTAAAATTGCAAATGATTTACTAATGGCCGCTGACTCTGGGCTGCTAAGCATATTGGTGCTACTTGAATTGAGTGCAGCCTTTGATACAATCTCATAGTATTTTGTTACACAGACTGGGATCTATTGAAATCCATACTACTTGGTGTTCTAGAGGTGTTCTGCAGAGTGCTGTTTTGGGGCCTCTTTTATTTATCATTTACCTTTTGCCTCTTGGAAATATTTTTCGGAAACTTGCTGTACAGTTTCACTGTTATGCAGGTGACACCAAACTCTGCTTATCTACTAAGCCTAACTCTGTTATTCCACCCAGCTCCCTCTCCGAATGTCTATCAGAAATTAAACTTGGTTTGCCGCAAATTTCCTTCATCTTAATAAGGTTAACTGAGGATCTCCTCAGATTATACAAATCTACTCTTGCGAAATTTGATCATTTTTGTCTGACAATTGATGGCTCTGTAGCATCTCAATCCCTTAAGGTAAAGAATTTTGGTGTCGTCCTTGACAGTACCTTGTGTTTCAGATCATATATTCATAATATTACTCGGTCTGCGTATTTTTACCTCCGTAATGTAAATTCATCTCTAACACCTTCGAGTACTGCTATTCTTGTATATGCATTGGTCACATTACATATTGATTACTGTAATTCCATTTTGTCTGGACTCCCTCTCAAGCTCCTCCTTAAGCTTCAGCTGGTTCTGAATGCTGCTGTTCACATTGTCACTAGGACTCCCTCTACTGTACACATAACTCCTGTTATTCAGCAACTTCACTGGCTTCCTGTTAGATATTATATTTCAAGATTTTGCTGTTAACCTCTAAAGTCCTTCATAATATGGCTCCTTTTTACTTCTCTAATCTTTTACATGCTTACCCTCCTTCTTGCACTCTCAGATCCTCTCATTTCACCTCCCTTCTTCTGCCTGCTGCTCACCTGACCACTGTGGGCTTCAGGGCCTTTAGTCACGCTGCCCCCTGCCTTTGGAACTCATTCCTTCCTGATATTCATAGTATTGACTGGTTCGCTACATTCAAATCTTTGCTCAAAGCTCATCTTTTAAAAATTTTGATTATAATATTTTTGAATGCATTAATACATGTACAGAAGTATGTTTGTATATTGTGTGGATTTTTTTGTAAGGTGTCCTTGAGTGCCTTTAAATAAAATGTATTATTATTATTATTATTAGTAGTAGTAGTAGTAGTACTAGTAGTAGTAGTAGTATTTATACTATATCAATATATATAAATATTTTTTACTGATTTTCTACTGAAATCTGATTTTCATAGTCTGTCATACCGCTGTTAATTGTGTACAATATTTGCCATTTGACTGAACTGCACTTTATGTCACAGTAATTAAAGAATTGTTTAAACCTGACCTCTTGTGGCCAATTGTATGGACACCCAGAAGGATGAGTTCCTCTAAAATGATTTCATATCACTTTACGGCCTTCAGGGGGAGGTTCAGCCCTTCACCCGCCTCCGTCCTCCAGTGTGCGCTGGCCTTTTTAAGCCAATCACTATTTTTAAAGGATCCATTATTAGATTCAGCCTAAATCATTATTAATTCACAAGTTGTCCTACAAAAAGGATTCCTATTGAGGCCACTGCTGTGTAAAAACCTCCTGTAAGAAACCAAAAACATGACCACTTTCTCTAGTCATCCATCTGCTTCCCCTCCCCCAGGGCTGGGCGCTGAGCCAATCACAGGCAGCTTAGGGCACAAGGCTGCCCTACACCAGTCCATCTCAGGGCATGTACACAGTGGGCAAGTTAGAGAGGCCAATTACTGTACCGGCATGCTTTGGGATTGTGGGAAATATCTGGAGGAAACACACACAGCCCAGGGAGAACATGCAAATTCCCCACTCAGAGAGCAGAAGTGGAATTCAACCCCTCCATCCCTGGAGGTGCAAAGCAGCAGTATCACCCACTGAGCCACTTCCCCAGGCTTCTGACATAAATCAGCCACCCCCTGCTAGTGACTAATCCACTGCAGGGTAACACTGATCCTGGAGGCCGTCGCAGGGTTCGGGGTCCGAGTCTGTGGGAACCGTGGGCAGGATGCCAGTCTACTGCAGGGCTCACGCACGCGTACCGTTAGCGGCTAACAGTGCTGCGGGACTGCGGAAGTTAGGCCAAGTGACACAGGGAGAACAAACATGTTCCACAACCATGAAGGCATGAAGTCACAGTGCTAAACCCTGAGTCATTATACTCATTTCAGTTGTACTTGCTGAAGACAAATTCCTTGGTCATCCTCTATTTGGTGAATAACATTTTCTGATTTTGATTATTGAGAGTGAACCGATACAATTGGCAGTGCTGGGCTCAGTGTCATAGAGCCCTGTGCCAGTGGCTGGAAGGTCACCAGTTGATATCCTGGGCTGGCAGAGTGATGCCACCTTTGGACCCCTGAGCAAAGCCCTTAACCCCCGGCTCCAGGGGGGGCTGCATGCTGGCTGACCCAGTGCCGTGACCCCGCAAGCCTGCTCTCCATGTGTCTGTATATCTCAGATTCAAAGCATTTATTGTCATATGTACAGTAGGACAAGATGAGTGCAGTTCCCTGATTCAATTAGATCAGTACAAGTATCATTGGTTTTTGTTAAATTCAACTAATTCAAATACTAGTACATTTCATTCAGTTGCAGCTGTTCAGTTGATAGTTCCATGGTTTCCATCTGTGGTCTGTAACCATGTGAAAAGCTAAACTTGTAACATTTAAGAGTTGCATGTCTGCTGAGAGCTTCCCCTGGCTGAAGCGAAAGGGGAAGCTGACAGCAGCAAAGGGCCTGTGGTTTGAAGTCTGCTGACAAAGATGAGTCCTTTATTTTCACATCATGTTCAGTGGTGGGATGATGGACTCTCCAGAGGCAGATGGGACACTTCATTATCAAAAGCATGTAGGGAGGTCTGTAAATCGAGGCAGGGTCTTTGTGGGTGGTGCTTGGTCCTTGGGCGGGGCCTTGTTGTCCAAGAGGGGGCGGGTCCTGCCACCAGCAGCCGTCTTCAGGGGGAGTTTGAGTCAGGGCAGGAAAGCACCGCTCACAGCTCCCTTCCTCCCCCCCCCACTTGTCCCCCCGACCTCCCGCAGCTACAGCCAGGAGACAGGTGGGGGGCTCCGCCCGAACCTGCGAAGCACATCAGAGGCAGTGCAGAGGCCTGCAACTCGAGCGGTGAGATGACTGTGGGCCGTAAGTTAGTGCCCTGCTCCAAAATACAGTGGAAGTCTTCATGCTGACTCCTCGACCACAGATACTCCAGTTGTCTCTGCACCATACAAAGTAGAGACCTAAGCAAAGACAGAAGATCCAAAATCCCTAATGGATTGATTCTGCGTAGTTATAATTGCACCTTCGACTCTATACTGGATAGGATTGATGGACAGATGGACGGATGGTAACTCTTGGTCGTGTCAGAAGCTGTGTACCCCACACCATAGCCTGATGTCTGGAGTCACATTTCTGGGGAGGGTACAACATAGGGTATGGTGTAGGGTACGGCATAGGGCACAGGTACGGCATAGGGTACAGTGTAGGGTATGGCATAGGGTACAGCATAGGGTACATTGTACAGTACAGTGTAGAGGGTGACTACAACACAAGGTATGGCATAGGGTATAGCATAGGGTATAGCATAGGGTAGAGTGTAGGGTACGGCGTAGGGTAGAGTGTAGGGTACGGTGGGTACATGGCTATGCATATACTGACAGCATAGATTCTACACTAAAGTGTAAATCAGCCTTTATGGGAAACTTTTAAACAAATGGATTTCATCTCCAATAGAAACACCACACCAAAACAACAACATGGAATACATTTCCTCTTCCAGGAATAAAATGGAGACTGAGAGCACCCAGCATCTCTGCTGAGATATTAAAGAGGGTAGCAACATTTCTGTATGTCATGGTAAGGAAGGAGATCGAGTCGGAGGTGCTGAGGGAACAGCATATGTGAGTGAACAGTATGGGACATACTGGAGTGTGACTGTGGCAGCTAAACTGACCCTCTTTCATAGATTTGCATATTTTCCAGTCTGGCCTAGAAGGATACCAATTTATAAGCAGGTCTGTGTTTCATTACTCTAAACCGACCTCTGAAGGACAACAGGTCACTTAACTTTTTTTTACAACTTCATAATATGACCAAACTTTGGATGCTATGCAGGAACTATGACAGATATAATAAAAGTTAATCAAACCACAAACAGAAGAGATAACGCTTTAACTATTCTACCCACTGACCTCTTAGTGTGGTCAGGGTCACAGCACAAGGCTTTGTGGGGACCGTCCATTCGTTTCTATGGGAAAAACCGTAATCCCAACAACAGCAACCTTAACCTTCGCCCAGCCCTAACCTTAGTGAGAGGTCAATGAGAATAGCCAGATATGGCAGTGACATTCATCTCTCTGGTGACTCTTCCTGTGATGTCAGTAGACAGATTGGGAGGGCAAGCGGGGGGGTCATGCGGTCACTGGAAAGAGGTGTTTGGTGCTCCTGATATCTTTGTAAGAGGATTAAGGTCCAGGTCTTTGGAGTTCTGGAGTTCCCCATCATGCTGTATGGATAACAGGAAGGCCACAAGTGCAACAGTAACAGTGCAGTACAACTGTGGCTTCTGTGTTCTGCGATCCATCTATCTTAAAAGTGGTCCTACCGGCTACTTAGTAGGTGTACGGTGGCCACTTAGTGCACACTGAGCCGAGACCTTGATCAGGATAAGCGTGGATGCATGAATGAGTGTATATTCATCAGAAAGCCCTGATACCAGGCATCCAAGACCTACAACATTTCTCAGCAGTTGTTACAGCAGTTGTGTAAAAAGTGTGATTTATAGAGGGCGAGATGGCTGGAGAGAGCACCTTGTCTGATTCTTAACTTTTTTTAGCCTGGGAAGCTGGTAGTGGGTCAGTGAGAGAGGGAAGCAGCGGCACTGTCTGCAGGCACTGAAGGTCAGACAAAAACAAGTTTAAAATCAAGCCTGTCCCATCCATTTATATGTCCTTAACCTCTGCGTTTTTTGCTTTTGGTATGAAAAGACTTTTACATTCATTTAAGGATATTAATTATGCTTATTTGATGCTCGACTATACGCTGCATTTTCTGTAACGACCCTGAAAGACAGAAAGACTAAGAGAACAGGAAACCAGTTTTCCCATTAAAATTAGCTGCAGAGATCTACTGAATTTGACCAGCGAGCAGGTACCTTGGTACAGTGGTACATTCCCCTTGCGCTGTTGGCCAGGCCCCCAGGTTTAGGAGCGTGGCATTAGGTCACATGCTTTCCCTGGCTCCTCGGTCCAAAGCGTGAGTCCCGTCCATCCTGTGCTGGGCTCCAGGCCCCCAGGACATTCTACTGAAAAAAAAACATCTGGAGGTTGGAGGGTCAGGATCTTCAGCAGGGTAAATGAATGGTGCGGCGTTGCTGTTTGCAACAGAAGTGGGCCGACAAACGCATGGATATTACTGACTAATAATGAAGACAGTAATAGCAATTTCTTTCTAATAGATTGTGAAATTCACAGGGTCCAAGGGCAGAAAAAAATGTAAATTGTATCTCAATTCTACCTCTGGCTCTGAATTGAGGTCTAGTGCCTGAGAGTGCTGTGCTTTAGTATTCAGCAGCCATGTGAGCTGGTTTTAAGCCTGAATACTATCCATTATGCGCAGGGCAGTGATAACAGTCTCCTTCATTATTACCCTGCAAAGGTAAAAAAAAGCATATTGTGACTCAATTGAGGGACACTTACCTCACACTTCCAGGGCTGGGGGGTGCGGATCCTCGCTCTGCTTATGGAGTTTGCATGTTCCCTCTGCGTTACATGACTACCCCCCCCTCCCCCCAGTCTGAGACACACATGATGTCCATGAATGGCCCACAGTGAATGTGCTTCCTATGATGGGCCGGCTGCCGTCCTTCATGTTCCCCAGCCCGGTGTCCTGAGCTCCCCAGGATAGGCTGAGGGGTCCTGCAAGTCTCTAA
Source organism: Gnathonemus echidnorhynchus (assembly GCA_026776725.1). Lineage (NCBI taxonomy): Eukaryota > Metazoa > Chordata > Actinopteri > Osteoglossiformes > Mormyridae > Gnathonemus > Gnathonemus echidnorhynchus. The sequence goes on along the minus strand of JAODJU010000095.1, from coordinate 29,463,680 downwards.
CTGCCTGGGAGATGGATGGCGGTGAAACAAGCGCGAGCTAGGGAGAGGGTGTGGGCCATCCAGGGCGGGGGGCTGTTAGGTGACGAGCTCCTTCTCCTTCAGTCGGCGGCGGAGCCAGACATTTTTCAGTGGGGTGGCCAGGTGGGACCAGAGGTCATTTTGGGGAGGCACATAAAATTAAATATGAATATATGGCATCTAGAAAATAAGGGGAAATTTAGGTACCTAAGCGATATAACTCTACACTGTTTATAAATCAGGCAGTGGTGGAATTATCAAATACATATTTATGTCAATTTCCTGCAGTAGAAGATCCCCAAACTTCAGCATTACTACTGTTCTGAGAGCACATGTTTAACTCAGCAGCACTATGAGGTCATTCTTTATCAGTACATTGTCGGGGCGACAGAGAAACAGTTACGTAATAAAAGGAGTTTTTTAATCAAAGTCTGATTTAACCAAAATGCAAATACAATGGGGGTGGCCTGGGTTCAGTCTAGGGTGGCCACGCCCACTCCTTGCCACCCCCCAGATCTGCAGCCCAGGTATTGTGCCGTTTGCCCAGATTCTATGCCCAGATTGTGCCCCATGCTGAACCCTTCCCCCCTTTCTATGTCACGTGTCTCAATTCGTGATCCTGACTTCCTCAAGCCATACGACAAAGTATCATACAGCATGCCCCATGCACACAGCAGAACAGCGCCGCCGCACTGTGTTCCTGTCTAATCACAGCCAGGGCAGCTGGGACAGAGGTGGCCTTTCTGGACAAAATACAACGCTTGTTAGCATCACCTACCCACCAGACAAGGTGGAAGTTATCAGCTGGTGAGGAGTATCCACAGTGGAGCTCAGCCTGCTGGCCGATGGGCATCAAAGAAGGAGCAGCATCAGTGAAGACGGAGTGCCGAGCAGAGGTCGGAGGGGGAGGCGGGTAAGAAAAGCGACATGTTTTCCAATCCAGTCCTCAAGGGCCCACAGGGGTAACAAGAGTAACACAAGACAGATGAAAACAGTTAACAAGGGCTGGTAAAACAGACAACAGGTGAATCTAATAAAACTAAATCATGAAACTCAAACTAGGAAACAGAATCTATCACAAGGGGAATAACAAAGACAGGTAAAACACAACCACGGGCACAAAGCAAAAAACCAAAACCAAATACAAATCACAAAACACAGGAACTAGAAAAACTGATACAAATGAAACACTAGGAAACAAATTTTACAAAATACAGAGGCAGGTTTTGAACAGATAACAAATGAGTTAGTGACCTCATACTCAGCACACTGAGCCATGCAGCAGTCTTAGGGAGCAGAAGAAACACACTAAAACTTTGACAATGGGGAGGACAGGATGGCCAGTGACACCTGCTGGCCAAACGGGGAGAAGACATGAAAGACTCGGACAGACGGGTGCTGACCCTGACAGGACCGTATGTGGATCCCTGAGGATCGGGTTGGGAAATACTGGCCTAATGTATTATATATGGCACTGTAGTTGTATTTAGAATATACAGAATAACAGAATATGTTTCAAAACTGAAAAAAGTACAGGGTGCCTTACCAGTATTTTATAGACTGCAGGGCCCCTATTTCGATATTTTAGTTTTAATGTATATATAAGCCATTTTAAATTTTTAACTTGATTTTTTTTTTTTTTTTTTAATAAACTTCTTAACCGTGTTGTTGCGAGACTGACAGCGTGTAGCATTACTTTCAGGCAGCTGACTTAATCAAAGCCATGAAAAAAAAAATGGACCTATAATGAGGAAGCTGGTACTTCCCTACAAATTCGGATGTAAAAACTGACATGCAACTTAATATTTCATATGTTCCTGAATTTGTCTTTAGCAAACAAACCAGACAAGAAATTTCTCTCTTCCTGTCTACGGTCATGAACCGCAAAGCTTTGTCTGCTCTATCTCTTTGTTTGATGTTTAAAACATCCGAGGACGGCCTGCGCATGTCTAAACCATCTAGCATTTAATAATGCCAGGGAGTTGAGAACAAGACTGAAGCTCGGAGGCAAACAGTATCTCGGTCAGCAGAGGGGCGCCGAGCGCCCCCGCCCCCTCATCTGCGCCGGAGCGCTGCTGCGGTCTCCTTCATCTCGAACAGGAACAGAAGTCGGACTCTCCGAGTTACGCTTCTCTCTATCCGTGCCGGACCGTCTCTCAACTCCTGCTGGGAGAGAAGCGCACTACGGAGCCCTGAAGGGGACCCCGGGCAAACATGAAGGACCAGAACTGTGCCGATGATATAAAGAAGATCCTGCAGGAGGCTCCTGCCGCACGGCAGACTCTCCTTGACAATTATAACAACCTGCACAAGGTCGCGGAATATTGCGAGCGCAACTATCTGGAGGTGAGTGACACTGTACACTACGGAGCCGTCCCTGCCTAAAGCCAACTAGAATAAAAGGTCTTAAATGGTGTTTCACTTTTTCGGTGATGTCATGTGACTGACTTAATTTTACATACACGTTTCAACAGATATATGCCGTATTTGGGTGCGCTTTATAAAATACGGTAAGATAATTCTAAACGTCGGTTAAGAAATATTTAAGAATGAATAAGAAAGCATGTCGACAAATATAAATGTTAACAGTAAAATGGTAGAAACATTCTGTGCGTAACTTGAATAAGGTGTGGGTGTTTCAGTACTCCACACCTAAAATCTTCATTTTTAAAATGTGTGCATGCCTTTAATTAAAATATTTGTGCGCGATGATAGTGGTGGCAAAATGTGCGAAGGGTCTAGAGATGATATTGGCAAAAAAAAAATAAACGTGCAGAGAGCTGAAAAAAGTGACGTTACGCTTTTTGTTATTGCGTCTTAATTTCCTTTAGTCGCGTCTTACAGTTTTAAAAGTGTCGCTTGATTCATTCAACAGGCGTCACTCAGCTGAACGCTAAGAGCATAAACACATTTAAATAATAAAGGCATTATGTTTTAGATAATTTGTCTTGAAATACCTGGCATCTAGTGAGAGTTGTTACACATTTAGAAAAAAGTATAAATGTTTTTAAATTATCTTTCTGGGGGCAAAATTTTCCCTGCCTGTCTGGGCTTGTCTCTTTGCCTGTGTTTCAGAGTTATGCGATTCTTTGAGTTGCTTGAAAACACACATGCTTGGAAAAGCCAGCCATCAAAATCATTTCAGGGCTAGAAAGAAACAGCACAAATAGTGTGTTTGTGAGAAGCACCTAATTTGCTCTGTACTCACAGAGATTGGTCAACCTAAAATATCTTAAAATATTTTCCCTAATAGGGCAGGGTTTTCAGACAAAAGAAAGCATTTCTGAAGTTCATTGTAACAGTTTGACTCTCTACTGCACTGATCATCAACTGGCGGCCTGCGGGCCGAATACGGCCCGCTGAGCCGTTCAATCCGGCCCGCGACTGGATTCCAAAATTGTGAGGATCAAAAAGAAAATAGTGGTCCAC
>JAODJU010000095.1:29427388-29437954 GCA_026776725.1 Gnathonemus echidnorhynchus | reverse complement strand
CCCCCCCCCCCCCCCCCCCCCCCCCCACTCCACCACCCGCCACCCTGTTTGTTTGAAGATTCTCAAAGGATCACACTAGAACATCAAACAGACGAAACATACAAAGGATACTGTATTTGGAAGATCAGATTCTAGAACTGCTATACAGTGGCTGATAAAACAAACTAGAAGTAACAATAAAAAGCAGTCATAAAAATATAATTTGCGGATCAAACACAAAATGGTGCGACGAAAAGGTGTTATTAGCTGTCAGACCTGCAGACCAACACATGCAGAACATACAAGTACATTGGAGTCTGTTTACAAGGAATCTAACAAAATCATTGGATCATGACTCCAGTAAATTTACCAATCAGCTGTTTAACGATTCCAAGTCAGACTTTACAGTGTAGTAACATGGAAATTAACTACAGGGGCTGATTTACTACAGGTCCTATGTGAATATATGAAAAACTGGAACCACAAGCAATTTTATTTACTTACAATGAGACTTCCAGTTATAACTGTGATAGGTACCCAAATATTTGGGTTTTGCAGTTTTTAATTCATGAGTTCTTAAATCAAACCATTTCAAAGAAAACTTTCTGGAAGGAGAGTATGACAAACATAGAACATAGCACAACAATTTATCCATCTAAAATGCATGGGATATTAAACATGTTAAATATAATTCAGACATATGTAATACTTGCTGTAATTATCAGGGCAATGCAAACAGAAAATTAATGCAAATGAGCTACAAATGTGTTGCCTGTAATCCTTAAAATAAAACATCCGACATAGACAAGTCACACGGGGAATGAGCATCTATTTCATTACATAAAGGAATCATGAATGCCTGTATAGACAAATCTACACATAAAGAACAAATCAGGTAACAAAACTATAGGACACTGTATAAAATGACTACATTCTACATTCTAAAAATGTTAATAACAAAATCATATATCATAAGACATTCAATTAAGTATTACAGGGCACAAACAAAATCAACATTTATTAAAAGTCATAAACTATGTCATCAGCATTTGCATTAAACCATCTATAGTAATAAGTGTTCCAGCTATATGAAATCACACCACTGAAGCATTAGAGACAAAGCATTTAAATTTAATTTGGACTAACATAGGCTACTCTCCTGACGATAGCATTCCTAAACCTTGTGATTCCTACAATCACACTGGTCCAAGTTGTACCTTTTTCAGATTAATTAAATCTTAGAGTGAAGCCAACACCCTACTAAATGAAGCCCACAGAGAAATGTTCCACACATAATGGCAGGCGAGAGAGATGTGTAAAAGGGAGAAGAGGTAGAGATGAAGGAAACGACAATCCCTTTTACGGCTGGTATAACTACCACCATGGCCTGCTCTCCTCAAACCTGCAGTGAAGCTCATGTCCTCGCTGACTCCATCTTAGAAAATCAGCCCCATCCAGTCCTGACCGCCTTTTGAAGGTTGATGCAACTTGTCCAGATGAGGAAAGCAGTCCTTTTGGCACATTTGCGAGCATGTGAGGTCATGCGAGAGCATGACTGCATGTCTGACCACATGCAGACAGGTGTCGATGACAGCACAGGGAATGAGGTTGCATATTTACAATTAAATATATTGATATATTATCAAAATTCCTAATATACAGTTTATTTCACAGAGATGGTTCATGTTTAAGCTACGCTTCAAAAGTATATACCAATTTAACTGAAGTCATAACATAAAAGCTGAGAAAAATGGGAATTTCAAGGTGACGACCAGCTATTTTGGACATGCAGGGATGTAAAAGCAACTACTACTCCTCTTAGTTACACTTAGGGTTAGGTTTTAATTACATGTTTGACCTTTCTACAATCTCAGCTAAAACCTCACAGTTGAATGAAACTGTTTATAAGTATGTAATTAATAAGTGTATTTTGCCACAAATATACATAACAGAATTTCTGAGTAACGAAACCACTTTACAAACTTTACACTGCCCCAAATGTCTGCCAGAGCTAACGTTACTATGGTTACCTGAAGGAAACTGGATCCTCCACAAAATGTTCTGTAGTTACACATTATGTACATAGCAAATGATAACTGATAAGATGAAGACACATATACCTAGTAACATTTTGCTGCATGAATACAGTATATCCGTCGAAATATTAGTGTAATGTTGACATTCCATACACCAATTTAACTATTTTCGATAACTCCATTGTGCATTTTTGCACAAAAGGCACTGATGCATGCTGGGAATATTCGTTTATTACGATTTCACCCTTAATTCACAGAGGATGGCCTTTAAAAATATATGTTTTAGTCTTCTCATGAAATACTGGTAGTGATTAAAGGTCTTGCTACAACCAGAATTAATTTGGTCCACGTTTTGAGATTTCTATCATGCTTTTGTTCAATGCAAACTGAATTGGTGATGGACGTGTATTTACCACACAACATTATAAAAACAACACAAATGACTCCTTGATTGATGCACATAATTATCACAAGTCTTAAAGAAAAGCAAGCTAAAAATGACGTTGTTGGTTCAACTCAAGAAAATATCCAGCAGAACAAATCGACGTTTAAATAAAGATAATTCAGAAACATAGACGCACATTTACACTCACTCATCTAATCGTCCTACGTCTTTCACAAATCAAGAACAAGAAATGATTATAATAAAATAAATACAACTAAAAGGTTTGAAAAAGGGATTTTTAAAAGTAATTTTTGGGGGTAGCCAAGAAGAGCGATGGATGGGATGCACAAATTTGACATCCACCCTGTAGAGTTCTGTAACATCCCCTGGGTCTCTTGGCACTGGTAAAGTAGTTCGCTTCGATTGACAAAGTCGGTCCCCTTGCAAATTGTCCAACTTACCTCACTGACTTGCCTGGCCTAAAAGACCCAGCTGACAGGAACCCACTGCTGTTCAACCCCCAGCTTCTCTAGTGCCCCCCGCAGCCTGCGGAAAGCACTCTCCAAATTGTCGTTGATGATGGTAAGGTCAAAATAGTGCCCGTAGGCTCGCTGGATCCTACCGCTCTCCTCCACTGTCCTCTTCAGCTCTGAATCCTGCAGGAAGAAACACATCTGAGCCAGAATACTAATCACTGTCAACTACGCTAACCTGTCAAATACGCAGGAACACAATACACAGCAAACACAGTATTCATCATTTACTACCCGAGCTCCCGAGGTTTTGGAAAGTGTCTTAAAATATTTGAGTACTTCTTGAAGATTTCTTGAAGCTAACCCTTTGAAAAATGGTAAAAACATACGGTGCTCACAGAACGTCTTGGGAGGCTTGCTTAATTCTGTAACAGCATTACAGATATACCAGTTTCATAAGAAAAGTTCATTGACAAGCAATATTTAACATATCTGCACATATCTTTCATACGGACATTTTCTTTTTGTTTCTTTTTGTTTCAATTGTTATTATTGACTGACTCATTCAGTTCTGTTTTTGCCATTTTGCTATTAATTGCAATTGTAGACTTTGGCTCTCAAAGGGATACTAAACACAAATGTTTGGTGTTTAATGTTATTGCAAAGGTGTGACTAATTAAAAAGCAACCAATGAGACTGCTTGCCAATGAACTTTTAAACTCAGAACAGTAATTTTACAACTACAATTTGGGTTTAAATGTATTAAACCCAAGGACTTGAAATTAATGTTTTACTTTAAACTACTGAATATTTCTAATGTGATTTTTATTTTTGTAAACAAAAAGTAATTTTTGTTAAAAAAAAAAACAATAAAAGAAGCTTCCCAAGACTTTCTGTGAGAACTGTATATAGATGTACAGATTTTCACACCTGAGAAGGACAGAGCCCTCTGTTTGTTACCATAAATACGTAGCAATAAGGTGACAATTAGATGTCTTTGGTGTTGGTTTGGTAGAAGTCTTTGTCACACCAAAACAATTGCAAGAAAAACAAACAGGCAACACTTTAATTAAGGACATGTTTTTAGTAATTTAAAGAAATGTATAATGCATTATAATATATTGATAAAGTATTAGAAACTTGGCTATAAATATTTGTAAAAAGGCATAACACATTATGGCCATATGCATTATAGATACCTTTATAATGCAGAACAAAGCATCCTTGCATGCTTGTACTGACCATTGTAATGCATGTATGTATAGTGCATTATGGATGAGAGCTTCACAGAGCATTCATAAAGCATAATAAACATGGCTAAAATGTGTCATGCCTTTTTATAAATAGTCATAGCTATGTGTATAATACTTTATGAATGTACTATTATTTGTTATGAATGTGTTTATAAATTACTAAAGTAAAGTATTACCAAAAAACAAGTGAGGAAAAATGTTCTCAACAACTGCTACTGGGAGATAATACAAATATAAATCAAGACTTTAGGGTTCATTGTCATCACATTAACCACACTGTGCTAGCAGAACTCAATTAAAACTCAAGGAGAAGCAATCATTTGACTCAATGAATTCGATATCATTTTAGCAGCCGAACCTACCGTCAGTTGCTTGGTGACAACTCCAGCCTCAATGGCTGATCGGTTCATAGCCTTCAGGACCTCAAAATCTGGGGCTTCAATGAACACCACATAGGGCAGGAACTCTGACGTCCGGAGAATTTTGAGAGCCTGCAGGATGGAAAACAAAAGATAATACTCAACATTACATTTGTAGGGAAACTTGACATGAAAATCTATGTATAGCTAAGGGGAGAGAGCCTTTGTCTGGAATGGACAATGGAATTCAGCACAATATCAAAGAAATGGATCAACTGAACAAGATGAGAGAGATATCTACATGTCTGTTCTCAAAGTGTCTTACGTCCCAAAGCTATGTTCATTGAAGGGCACCCTGACTGTGTGGAACACAGACAGGTCACAGTGGCTGTGCTGAACACAGACATGTCACACTGATTGCAGTGAACACAAGCATGGCACACAGACTGTAGTGAACACAAACATGGCACACTGATTGCAGTGAACACAGGTATGGCACACTGCTTGCAGTGAACATAAGCACGGCACACTGACTGCAGTGAACACAGGTACAGCACACACCTGCGGGTTGACGTCCAGGATGCATATCTTGCCAGACTCCACCACGTCATGTATGGAGCTTATCTTTGTGCCATAGAGGTTGCCGTCATACTCGCCGTGCTCCAGAAAGCGGCCATTCTTGATGTCTGACTCCATCTCGCTGCGGGACATGAAGCAGTACATCTGCCCATCCCTCTCATTTGCTTTGGGCTTCCTGGAGGTGTCTGTGCAACAGCAGATAGGACGAGGTCACAAAAGTGCAGTAATCATTGTTCTAAGTTTGTGGGGCTTTAACCAGGTGTGTGCGAGCTTGGTCTTAGATAATTGGCGACTATAACAACATCACATATAAGCTGATAGTAGTTTATGGGTCCACTGACGTGTAACTAGGACACAAAAACACAAGTACAGGATGATGATTGAACCCCACTGTGATTTTAGAGTCCATGCTTTCTATGCTGCACTGCTTTCCTTCCACACTCTATAGACATTCAGTCAGGCTAACCGGAATCCCTAAATTGCCCATAGCGAGTGTGTCTATGCTCCCTGGGGAGGACTGGCACCCTGTCCAGGATGCACCCCAGCCTTGTGTCCTAAACTGCCTTGGATTGGCTCTGGTTCCTTCACCACAACACACAAAAGGTAGTCGTAAAATGGATGGAAGAGACAAGTATGTAAAAGCCTGTTTAGTGACAGACCTCCACTTTAGATCCTACATCTACATTATGGAGTAAAGATTAAAACATAAAAATCAATTATACCATTTCAGACTTTTTAAATACCAATCAATCTCTTACAAAACTATAGGTGTTGTATTAAATAATCATCGGTAATTCATTATTTTTAAACTACTTCATAAATTTTAATTGATCATCGTTATTGCTATCCGTTAACAGATTTTATCACATTTTCCATTATATGCCAAGGATTCTTTTACATTTGGCTGAGAAATCCACCCTCCCCAACCCCAAGTCCTAAACTAGTGTTTCCCAAACTGGTCCTTGGTGCTCCACAAACAGTTCACATCTACTGGGAGCTCAGAGGGAGCAAAAACATAGACCGGCTGTGGGTCATTGAGGACCGAACTGGGAAACAGCTCCTACAGTACACAGTTCTTGCAAACCTGAAACTAAACCTGAAATACACTCACTAGACCATCTTTTAGCCTGTATCTGATCTGACCTGATTGGAGAAATTAATTAAATTAATTAATAGGTTTCGTGGCTCATCCAGCACAGGAGTGCCCCCCGCCTCATGTCCTCTGCTCACCGTTACTCTGTATTGCAGAAGCCTTACAGAAGCAGCTCTAGGTGAGAAATAGTAGTGATGGACAAAATGATGCATTATGAACCATTTGCTGAGCGCCATCTAGTGGGGTCAAAAAATACAGCAAATGGTTCATGCAGCATCATTTTCGTCCATCAGTAAGAAATAGCTTTTGGTATGGGAAGTGTAAAGGAGACGCGCCGTGCTACACTCACAGGGGATGGTGGTGCCGTACCGCTGCGGGTCTGACACCAGCAGCTTGTTCTTGATGCTGCGCCGGCCCACACCTTGAGCCCCGATCAGAACCAGGCTCTTCCGACGGAAGGGGGGCATCTTGGCAACTTCCTCGTAGATAAGCAGCTCATGCCGATCAAACTCTGAAAGACAGAGCAGTCACCTCTGATTACCAAGCCTTGTCATCCTTATCATTCCCTGGAATCGTGCATCCAGACAGCAATATATTTTTCATCTGGAAAGTCAGTTATGCTTGAATGCATATTTATTTGCACATTTGCACAGAAGATTATAAGCTCGAACCAGCATTCTTGGTTGTCAGGTACATCATCTTCTTTTTCTTCTTCCCACCAATGCCCGTACAGAGTGGACCTGGCAGAGGGAATTGAGATTTGTAAGAGCAAAACGCAAACTGCAGGAATGAAAATCCGGCTCCGTCCAACTCTGGGTCATCACACCCTTCACTCGGCTCCTAGAAGCAAAGGCGCTTCGATGTCACATCTACATCGCATCAGTGACCTGACTTCTCCACTAGGTGACAGTGTCACACAAGTCCAGCACCTCCACACTTGAGATTAAAGAGTTCAGTCAAACCCGTCAATCAAAATGTAGCAACAGCTGGGGTTTGTTGGATGGTTTTAATACAGACCAGCGGGGTTGAACCAGAAAATAGTGAAACATTATTATTATCGCAATAAAACACCAGGGCAATCAATGATGAAGAGTTTCTCATTTACAAAAGAACGAAAAAAGTGGAAACAGTGAATAGATGGGTAATAAAATCTGTGCTGTGGAAAGGAGCTGTCAGTGTTTCATGCCTTGTTACTCTGGGATTCAGAGTAATCAGTAACCCCTCCTCAGGGCAGGAACACTCAGCCAGCTCATTATCAATTCCAAATTCCTGACTATTACAGTTGAATGTTAGAAGACATCAATTATAACAAAAAACTGTAGTTATGAATAATCAGCAGGTTTAAGTAGGTCAGCCAAGCCGGTTTTAAGAAGCCCACTGATGGCCGTTGCTAACTCACACTTGCTGTTCAGAGGCTCTGGTCGAGCAGCGTCCAGCGTGGAGGAAACTCAGAAGCTCTGGGCTTTACAAAGGAGGGGAGGAGGCAGGTCTGCAGTCCATCTGCACCTACCTGTCCTCCTCACAGGTTCCCTGTGATGTCACAATCAGAGTTGCCCGCGTGCCCAGAATTTACAGGACAGAACTGAATATAAGCAGGTCTACGGACGACACCAGCGGCCAGCCACCGAGCTGAGCGGCACGGCGCCAAATATGCCCGCTCCGATGCCAAGTGCACACGTGGGGTAATGGCACCAAATGCTTCTTTAAAATAATGCCATGAAAAAAAACCTGGAGATAGACGCAGTAACTGACTAATCTATAACGTAAGATTGTTAAATAAAGTAAAGTCATCCATCGATATGTTCAATAGAGTAATGTCCAATCGTTAAGAGGCTTAATAAAATTTATCGATAGACGTCTGAAGCAGATGATGTGCGCGTTAATGGATGTATTTTACCACGTGTCCGGCATGTGGCAAGAACCAAAACAAACTGATCATGCAACATAAACCAATCGTAAGTTGATGGATTCCTGTACATGTATTTTGAAGAAGACAAAAAATAATCAATGATGTCATCACTGAGTCATATTAGCAATAGTGACTCCATGTTACAGCTGTGATGCAGAGCCAGCGGCTGTACCTCCACCTGCAAATTCCAGGTCCCTCTTCACAAAGGCCTTCCGCTTCTCCTCCAGGAGCTGGCTGGGGATGAGGCCCGCACTGCCCCCCTCCACATGGCAGGCCTGCGAGGAGCAGCATTCACCCGTCACCTCCCACCCAGTCACCCAGCTGAGGCGTGTGGCCGTGTGCTGAGCCACCAAGACCGTGTTTTATAACACAGTGTGTCGGCCGGTATAGTTAGCATTGCTAGTTGTCCATTTAAGTGTGATTTGCAGGCTTCAGCTTACAAGGAGAATGCACAATAAACTGAGGACTGAGATGGTTTAGAGATTCTGCAGTTCTGAAGGTGTTGATTTTTCCGTCAAAACTTCTAAAAATGAAGGCGCTCCAGATGAACAACTACAGACAGAATGAAGTACTGTGTTCTGCCCATCTGCTGAGTGGAAATGTCTGGATATGTTCACTTCAACAACTCTTTCTCTCTTCTGGGGATTTGATTACTCAACAAGGATCACTCCAGCAAGACCACTCCAGGAGGATCAGTCCGACAGCGCCACTCAAATGGGACCGATTCAACTGGACCACTCCAACAAAAGTGCGTCAACACTCCATGGACACTTAATCTGTGTTTTCCAAAGTAATATCACGCCTGAGAGTAAATGCATGCCTATCTGAGACGACTATCATCTTCTCTTAAACCTGCTGTGGTATAATGGTCCGAAATTGAGCACCATTAATAATCAAAGTTCACCTTGCAGCACTAGTTCACTTTGTAGATTTTGCATAATAGGGCTGGTTGCAGAGCAGAAGGCAGCCACATCCCTGGCTTTTGATCATCTCGGATACACTGTGATCACCTCCCCTGCCCTGCCCATGTCTCCCAGCATTGGGAAACCGTCAAGTTCAAAATCTTCCTTCCAAATGAGCAACATTTACCCATCGCTACCATAAGAATGGTGGCCTTGTTAAGCCAAATGGCTGTGATTGTGCAGTGTTTGAGTAGTGTTTCAGTAGAATGACATTAATCTTCTTGCAATGCATGACTAAAACATACATAAACTGCCTGGTACGGCCAGGGAGCTAAAAGGCAATGAAGTACATTAACCCACAAACTGTTTCCACTGTAGGTTTCATACCCGTCTATATAATACATTTACCCAAACAAGAACTGTGATGTGGTGTAACAGAAAAAAACACTTTGCCACTTTCATACTGTTTGCCACAACTGGAAATAGCTGATTACTGCAGTTTATATATAGATGCTTCTTCTCATGTACATTGTTATAAATTAGCAAGCTTATTCATTTTTTAATATTCTAGTTTCTATGCCTCCAGCATGAAAATTGCAGTGATCGTGTTGCACAGAACACCCAAAACAAGAAAAAGGTAAATGAATCAGGACAATGTTTTTGTCTTTTGTTAATTCATTTCCAGAAATTACATTCTCAATAAGCTATCTATTAAACACTCACTACATTTATATGTACACTAAGAAAATCAAATTATTGTGTTAGTCTGACTAAAACCGGACTTTTAAAGTACATGTAAACATTTTAGTCCGACTGAAATCATACTAAATCGAATTTCTGTTAATCGATTGACACCCAGATAATGCGGCTCAGACTCAAACCGGCCTACACGGGATGCCGGTCCGTCACGGGGAACACGGCTGGGGTACACCCTACACGGGATGCCAGTTACCCAGGGCCGCATTCAAACATACACTCTGGGCAGTGGGAGGACACACATACAACACAGTCACATGTACAAACACGCAGTATAGCACTGCCTGCTGAGCCACTGTGCTTCATTTTGATGAAACGCATTATACCATTAATTACAGAGAGCAAGACAGGACATCATAAACTATGACAGTTAGGGCCACAGGCCTGTGACCTCAGGTTTGCTGAATCAAGTCCCTGGAGAGTCCTGCTGTTGTTTCCTTGAACAGTGCACACTCCCTGAATGCTGCAGGAAAAAACCACACTCTACAATGGCTAAAACTGAGTTACATTAAATGTGTGTGTGTGTGTGTGTGTGTGTGTGTGTGTGTGTGTATGTGTGTGGTCCAGGTATATTACATTACATTGTGGGGACCATTTTTTCAGCCCCCAAAAGAGGAATTTTAGAAAAATCTGTGACTGCAATCAAAAGACTTAAAAATACCAAAAGATTTCTCTGTTGTTTGGTTACTTATGGTTAAAGTTATGGCTGGGTTGGGGTTAAGATTGTCATTTTTGGGATTAGGGTTTTGCCTATAGAAATTAATGGATGGTTCCCAAAAAGATATGAGTACCGGCCTATGTATGTGTGTGTGGGGGGGGGGGGGGGGGGGAGAAAAAAAACA
>JAODJU010000095.1:29414423-29427288 GCA_026776725.1 Gnathonemus echidnorhynchus | reverse complement strand
GGTGGAATAAAGAAACACTTTTCAGTTCCTGCCTTTCGTGAAGGAGGTGGCCAAAGTCTGACACTTCATTTTCTTTAAAGGTTGCTGCAGGATTCTGTGGGTTTCTCCGATAACCATCGTGACATCGACTAAGGTCAAGGCTGATGCTGGGGAGGAACAGAGATCATGATGCTGGGTCACTGGGCTTTTACCTGCCACCAGTTGAGGTCCTCCTGATTGAATATCTGGAGGATATCGCCACTGCTGAACTTGAGTCCGGCCTCCTTGCAGGGGATGAGGTTGTCGTGGGCAGGGTCATAGTCAAAGTGACACTTCACAAAGGCCTGGGCACAGGAACACAGATCAGACCTCAATGTCTGGCCTTACATTATATTTACCGTTACAAGTATTCACACCCTGTCATTCACTTTAAGATTAAACTTGCACCTGGTTTGCCCACAGAAAGGCATCTTCAGGAAATGCTATAATACCACAGTACGATGCTGTCTCTTCTAAAGACACTTGTGTGATGAACTGATATTGACTGTATATATGCCTTTTGACCAACTGTCCTTATTTATTTATTTTTAAAAATTGATTTAATTTTATTAGTTTTTTCTTACATTCTACAGTCTACTTTCACTTACATTATCCTTTGTTGTATTTACCCTTTTCAGTGAAACTAGACAAAGAACTTGCCACATAGAAGAATCAATAAAGTTCAATCTTATCCTTTCTTATCTTAAAGAACACAGCTAAAGCATCAGTACTTTTAGCTTGCCTGATTTAATCGTTACTCATAAAACAGTGATCAGATAAAACAGTGATCAGATAAAACAGTGATTAGATAGCAGCTCCAGTTGAACTGCATCACCTACAGCAGTACCGTCCCTAGCTGACATGGCACCCTAAGCGAGCATCAGCCCCCCCCACCCATCCCAGCGATAGTAAGCTTGGCTGGCAAGTCGGCCCCCCTTCAAAAACTGGCAAGCACCTACGTCGCCTGTAGGATTAACTAGCTGTGACATACAGGCAGTTTGGCATCTTTCACACCAGTATGAGGATCCTACACAAAAGTCCTTGCAAGAACCATTCACAAGAAACAGCAACTGAAGAAGGCAAGTAACTAAAGACAGAAGATGCAACACTCCCAGGGACAGTATCCATGACGACCAGAGCTTCTCTCAAGTGGACGCAGTGAGGAGTACAAGGGGTCGCCAGTCCCTGAGTCGCCCCAACCCCCAGCCAGGAGACAGCCCCCCTGGACATCACAGCGCCGGCACGGAGCACTGAAGAGCTCCTGTTCAGCGGCCACTGGCCATGGTGGGGGGGGGGTGGGGCGTTGGCTCGGCTCACCATCAGTCAGCGGCCCGAAATAAAGAGCGGAGCAGATGGCTGCTCCAACCCATATGCCGCAGGCTGCAGAAAGAGGAGGATCTTTCGGGGCGTTCAGTCAGGCTCCTCGCTCTGCTGGGAATCCAGGTTGGCGAGTCACCCGCGTGAAAGGAATGTATAAATCAAAAGGGCTTCACGAAAAACCCACCCAGCTTTATCGCTACATTCATTTACTATTATTTTCGATCTAAACTGACTTACGACTTATCCATATAAAGGAGGTAGTTTTTTTTTTTTGCCTGCAGAAAATCATTATAGCCCCAGCAACCAGGAAATGAGAAGCAGTGACCTTTCTGGAACATTCCACCGGCAGTCAACCCAGTGGCCTTCATAGAAAATGGTCAGTTCATAAGCTGCATGTTAACATAGCATGAAGGCATCTGGTTAATTATGATTTCATAAAGGAAGACATTTTAAAAAGAACAATTAGGTTTGGAGCAAACAGCATAGCTGACTGATAGCCAGCACCTTTGGTGGGGGGGCAGGTATCCAGTCCCGGCCCCCGCTGCCCCATCCCTTTCAATGACACCATTTCCACACCTTTAGAGCAGCCCCACCCACACTGAGACTGCCAGAACCTCTCCTACTAGGGCCCATTATGGGTGACAATGACAGATCTCTCAGACACTGTGGCTCCATTACCCAGAATGCTAGTGGGGCGGACGCAGAGCCAGGGATGATATTATCCCAGCGGCTTCACTCCCGAAAAGCTGCCAGGGCACAAACGCTGGAGCTCAGCTGCCACGCCCCGCGGCTCGACGGTAGAGGCAGGGGCGTGGAAACCCCCAGGCGGCCAGGCAGAGATCAGCTCTACTCCCACTGAAGTTTTCATGAGTTTTCATGAGCTCCAGAGAAAGATATGTGAAAAAAAGAAAAAAACTATTTCTGACTAAACCTCTATGAAATAACAGTCTGTAACGTCCCCCTGGACCACAGTCAGAGCTTGAAGTACCTCAGAGAGCTATACAAGTCAGCAAAAAATATGAGTCACTGTTAAATGACTGTATTTGACTATTTTTGTCAATACTGAACTCCACTAATACATTTAGGACTCTACTGTTTGAATTAAAGGCATAAATCGCCAGTGATGTGCAGACACCATGCAGAACTACAGCCAACCGCACGCTCATCGGAGTTACTTACACAAAAATGTTCTGAGAGCTGAAAGAAAAATGATTGGTTCAGAGAGATAACCAATCAGATTGTAGAGGAGATGGGTCCAAGCAATGTGCTGTCTGAAGGCTTGTTTTGCTGGGAATAAATGGTGTTTTCCGGCACTTGGCAGGGGGAAGTGAGCAGGAGGCAGGGGGTGAGGGGGGAGGCGCTGCTCACCTGGCGCGGGGTGTGTGGCTCCTGGTAGCTGGGCAGGATCTTGAGCACGACGCTGCCGCTGGCCTCCTTCAGCATCTCCTGCAGCACTTTGGGGTCATTGCCCACCTCCTTGCCGTTCACCTCCTTGATGATGTCACCGACATGCAGCAGGCCTTGCTGGTCAATCATGCCCCCATGAAGGATCCTGGCGATGACCAGCTCGCCGCTCTCCACCCGGAAGGTCACACCCTGCCACAGAGGAGGACCGCCTGCTCAGGTCTGGCACCAAACACGTCACACGGCACCCGCTGGCCACGTCGCAGGTCGCTGACCCCCCATATCCATTCATTACAGGGGGGCAGAATAGAAGTACTTTATTCGTCGCTGGGGGGACATTCTCTTCCCTCTCCCTGACACATGGACACATATACAGCTGAGTTCGGCCTTGGGGGAGGGTCACAGTGCAGGGTCACCAGGCATACAGAGCCGCTGGAGCGACTGAGGGTCAAGGACCTTGCTCAAAAGGCCGACAGTGACATCACCCTGCCAGCCAAGGGATTAGAATCGGTGACCTTCTGATTACGCAACCCGCAAACAACACACACCACCACGATAGGAAAAACTTTCAGATATCACGTGGCAAGGAACACGCCTAATTACACTAATATCCACTCTGTAATTATGATGATTCATCTCTTTATAATTTACATGAAAATATTTCAGCTCTTTTTTGTCCTGTATTATTTTTTTTGGACAAAGGTAAATAGGTATAAATAGAACAGGTAAGACTAAGGTAACTGGGCCAGTAGAATAGGCTGGAATGAAAACACACACACACCTCTACTGTGTCCATTCATTTCTCTGGGCAAAACCCTAATCCCGACAATGACAGCCTTAACCCCCACCCAGCCCTAACCTTAGCCATAAGCAACCAAACAAAATACAAGACTTTTGGCATTTTTAGGTTTTTGATTGCAGTCACAGATTTCTATAAAATTGAATTTCCCCTTGTGGGAACCAAAAAAAATGGTCCCCACAACATCACAATAACAGCTTATCACATTGTGGGGACATGTGGACCCCAAAAATGTAATCTATATCTCACATACACACACACACATCATTCCTCCTGTAAAGCTCAGAAATTAAAGCAATTAAAGCCGTAACATAACTAAACAGAAACAGACAAGCTACACAAGCAGCTATACACAAATCCTGTTGCAGACCGGTCTGAGTGGGAAGTACAATCTGGCTAAATGAAGATAGAGGAAATCTACAGATGACGCAGAAAATGACCTATGCGGACACTTCCCTTGAGGGCAGTTCACTGGCTGTGCCTCTGACTTCCCCGTGTGCAGCAGACACGGTGATCGGCTGTGACAGTGCTGGACCCATCTACCTGCCGAGCTTCTGCTCTGCATCTGACTTCGGTGAGGAGCTAAACGCTACGATGTCTGTCCGTATCACGTCTACCCTCAAATTCAGGCCCCTACACGTTCCCTGACACCAGCATTTTCTCATCTCTGTCGGTGCCTGGAAACATCTCCACATCCTGCTCGCCGTGGGGCTAGAATAACAGCAGCAATAATCAATCGCAAAACCAAAATAACCTGACGCAAATAGTGACGAAACATACATGCAGGACGTTTGCCGTTTAAGGCTACAAACTGGGGGGGGTCCCGCAGGTAACGCTGCAGTCTCACATCTCCCGCATCATGGGTTGAAAGGCTGCCGCTGGATCTGTTCAGTGTGGAGCTTGGATGTTCTCCCAGCGTTGCGTGGGTTTACTCTGGAGACTCTGGTTTGCGGTTAGACTCTACAATTACCCACAGTGTGGCTGTTTATGTGTGTGTGGGCCTTGTGCTGAACAAGCATCCCATCCAGGGCTCCCCCCTGCTGTATGCCCTCGGCTGCCAGGCAGAGACCACAGGATGGGAGGTAACGCCGCACAACCGAACACACAAAGGTGGTATTTATACGGTGCGAGCTCCGGGTCGTCTGTCGAGCTCACTGCTATCGCCACCGTCCTCCTCTTTTTACCCAATGAGCCTAAACACAGCTGGGTAAATGGCTGGGATGCACATAAATAGTTCTGACACAATAATAAATATCAGGCTACGCTGGTAACAGACTAGCCGCCTTTCCCATCGCCAATATGTCACGACGAGAGCATATGGCACTCACCAGGTGTTCCCCAGCCACTTTGCGGATGCCCACCATCCTGACGGCGTCGGGGGGGACGGGCTGATTGTTCAGGGCGGCATCCATGAAGGCGCAGGGGCTGGGGGGCGGGGTGTCGTAGCTTTTGGAGGCCACCGAGTCGTGCGTCTCCAGGAGGGACTGGGGGAGAAGCAGCAAGCACAGCCACATGTCCCAGGGCCCATGACACGACGTGTGCTCCGCGCTCTCAGCTAGCACTGTGTCAGTTAGCAAGCAGCGTCTGATGGTCAAAGGGGGGCGGATCTCGCATGCATTGTCATGCAAACTACCTAAAGTAACACAACAGAAGAATGATTTACTCTATCTGTTATCGTGCTTCAGCAGTCTTTGGACCATATTCCCCCTAAGGGCCTGTTAAGGAGAAGTAACAAATGAAGACCAGTCGTAATATGCTAACCGTTTTAAGCAATGCAGAGAAGAAAGGAAAAGAGAGGAAAATTAGACAAAACTGCTAAATCTGAAGAAAACAGCCAAAATTGTAGCAGTCATGAATATCATGTATATCTGCAGCACATCCATATGTTAGTACAGCCAGGGCAGGCGGAGGGACATTGACACCCTGGCAGATTCGGGGACGCAGCATTGACACGGGCAGTAATACATAAGGTGACATTTTGTCTGGGGCCCCAGAGTTTCTAGGAATGCCCCGGAGTATAACTTCAATATAACTTTTTAAAAACCCAAAGCAAATCACCAGTCATACTTAACAGAGACCAGAAATCATGCATAAATAAGCAAAACCATTTGTTGCTGCAAAGGGGCTGGGAAGCAGGCAGTATGATGTTGGGGAGACAGGCGGGATCCTGAAGTATCCAACGGAAGGACCAGCAGACGCCCTGCGGCTCTGCCCTTCAACGAGATAACACACCTGTGACTGAGGGTTTGCGGCATGACATCCAGCAGCACAAACTGATAAAAAGAGCCGCTTCGGCCAAAAACCATCGTCAGAGCAGCAGGAAAGGTAAGCGGCCGAGCCAGAGGATGGAGGAGAGCGTGTTAGTGTGAGCGCGCGTGTCGACGCAGCAGAGTGCGTCCGGCGCTGCCAGGGGGGTCGCGGGAGCCACGGCCCTTACCTGGAAGTGCGGCTCCTTCAGGATGCGGGCCAGCTCGTCAGCAGCCTTGCTGCGGTGGGTCAGCGGGGTGAGGTCCCTCAGGATCTCCTGCACCAGCTCCACATTGTTGTCTCTCACCGCTTCCAACTTGGTCTCCTCCATTTTCTCATGGGCCTATCAGGATCATGGGGGGAGAAAATGTCTCATCCATGTAAAACACCCCCCTCCCCCAAACACACACACACACACAGACGAGTGAGAAAACCAGGATCAGTCCAGTTCTGCTCTTACAGAGAGAAAGAGGAGTAGCCCCAAAATATTACAAAGCATGCCGTTGCTGTTTAACTATTGATTTTCCTTTGTCTTCTTCTTAGGCACATTTTTTGCTGCTCATTCCCACAGCTGCCTTTTCATTTCTGGTTCTTCGACAACTGGATCGATTTTCCCCTTTCAGACCAACGCTCATACTTGGATGGACGTTGATTTGTTCATAATGTCACAGCTCAGCCTTCAGAGAGCAGCTGAGTCAGGGCAGAACAACATGCATTAATTCCTGTTCAGAGCTATTTTTGGTCTCACTGACTCAATTTCTTTCCCCTAACAAACACCAGGCGCCTTCCACGCGAAGAGCAGAAAGATACAAGGCTGACATTATCGCAGAGACGTGTATAATTAGTCTGCTCCATCCTGGCTAAGACATATTTTTCCATCTGACAACTCAGGCACCATCCAGGGCAGAACTTTAATATCTAAGCAAAGCCTATCACCTGGGTGGGAATGACACACAGCCAATCGTATTCAGAAACACCAATCAATCACAAACCCATCGTGTTTTAGATATTACAACATTGCCAAAATAGTAACCTCAGTAAGATTACTAACAGCAAAACCTTCAGTAACACCTTCAGAGAGTATCCATGTTGCATCTAAGATGCATGAAGGCATCTGGGAAACATTGTATTTGGAGGTAAAAGTATTCCAGAACATCAGAGGTCTAAACACATTTTGATATATAAAAAACATACAGTAACACTTTACTTAAAGAACTCATGCAGGTATACCTTCATAATGCATTTTAAATCATTCATAAAACATTATGAACATGGCTATAACTATTTATGAAAAGGCATAAGACATTATAGCCATGTTTATTATGCATTATGAATGCACTATGAAGCTATCATCTTAAACGCACTATAGATACCTTCATAAACGCATTGTAACGGCTTATACTATTACATATAGGGCCAGTTTCCCAAACAAGGATTAAGCCTAGTCTTGGACTAAATTGCAGTATCAATGGAGATTCACCATTGAAACTCAAAGCTAGTCTAGGCTTAGGCTTAATCCTTGACTGGGAAACTGGCCAATAGCGTAATACACATGGCTATAATGCATGCCTTTTATAAATAGTTATAGCTGTGTTTGTAATACTTTATGAGTGCATTACCATGGTATCTATAATGCATTATGATGACTGCTTTAAGTAAAATGTTCCCAAAGATACTTATTGGGCCACATGTCCCCCCAACGTTGATGTAGCTTAAAAGGAGCTCAAAAGACTAGATTGTGGAGGCAGATGGAGGAGCAAGAGATGATGGGTGAGAAGCCAGGAGGCAGCAGAGACCAGAGCAGACAGTTTCCAGACAGCATCCCACGGGCTAGCTAAGTGCAATAAAGACCATCGATCACCACCACTGATTTCAGACCCAAGGTGCCTCAGGAGAAGAAAAATGTCAGCCTGGTCTGGAGCAGCCTCTTGAGAGGTTGTGTTGTTATTCCCCACAACGTGATTGGTGTCACATGGCCACCTTATTGGCTCAAGCTGCCAAGCTGAAGATGCACTCCCAGAAGGTCCAGACACTGACACTGCACTGCTCAGCATTTGCCATTAGAGCAGTTTATACAGGCTGATAATTGGGGATCAGTACTCAGGGTATTAACGGTCATAAAAGGTGATTCTGTACTGCAGCTGGAAAGAAAATAAGTGAATGGTACAGGCCTGATAGCCACTCTGCTCATCACAACTGCTGCTATCATCAGCCAGAAGGTTACCAGTGTCACATCAGACAAACAAGCCTTTAGCTACTGACTTCACATTAAAAATGACCTCTTTCACATTAAAAACTACCTCTTTAAAGCTGTTGGTGAGATAATGAAGTGCATTAACCAGTGACTCTCAAACCAGACATTGGGGACCATTGTAAGCTGGCAATAGTCCCAATAAAGCCCTTAATTACTGAGAAGTGATTAAGCTTATGAACTTATGGACTATACCAGGACTCATCAAATCTAGCCCTCCTTTCCAAATCCAGGCCAGGTTTTCTGTTCTCCCAGGTAGTTAGTTTAATAATCACTCATTCTGATTGGTCAGAGGCTTCACATCGGGCTCACAGGTAAAGGAAGGTTGGAAAACCAGCAGGACTCGGACCTCGAGTCAAAAGTAACAGTCACAGGCAGGAGACCATGTCAGAACTGAATTTTCAAAAGAATTGTGCAACTAAAATAAAATCTATTCCTTTAACCTCATTTTATTTTTTTGTATACCTCAAATAATAGCAACAATTTAGATAAAAAAATTGTTCAGAGAAACTGCATTATTAAAGATTCTACATAATAAAGTTATTAAGTACTACTGTATTATTATACAAAGGGATGACAAATTAAAATACATTTTTCTTTATTAATATCAAGTCAAATTATGAAAATAATTACATAAAAAGCAATCTAGCTTAACAGCACAAAAACCAATTTATATAATGGCTTCCTAGAAAATGGAGTCACCAGTGTGTTTTGTTATAATTTTAATTTAGGTATTTCTTACCATTTTAATTTTCAGCTTGAAATGTGACAAGGTCACAATAACAATACTGTGGTCAATAAAAATAAGGGGATATGAAGCCAGTCACTACAGCCAGTTATACAGCAGTACAGGCCTGTGCCACAGTAATAAGATATACTAAGGTGAAAGGATCAGACAGTTCTAACGACAAAGACCAAGATTCCAAAACCTTCACATAACACAGAAATGTTTCATAACACTTCAACACTGGCCTTTCAACACTGACAAGTCTCTACTTCATTTTCTCAAAATTCAGCAAATTATCTGCAGTACAAAATCTATAGGTTGGGTGGATGAGGGTTTTTACAAGAGCTAATAAACAACTGAAAACCCTGACTTGGAACATTTTAACAATATCAATGCCATAATATGTGATAGACGAAGAGATTGTTACAGTACATGTGACACTGTTTAACACGTGCAGGTGAATAGAATTCACATTCTGATATTATTCTATTGGCTCATTCACATTTTGGTATTATTTTATTGGCTCATTCACATTCCAATATTATTCTATTGGCTCATTCACATTCTGATATTATTCTATTGGCTCATTCACATTCCAATATTAGCCCCAAAGCTAATTGGAGTAGTCAGATCATATTAGATGTTATGAGGTAGAAGGCTTATCAAGAACACTGTTGTTTTGTGCTGCTGAACAATGTATGGTTTCCAAAAGGGCCATTAATGTCATTTTAGAGATATTTTAATTTATATAAAAGTACTAGACCTTTTAAAAAAAATTCTGAAGCCTAGGACAATTTAAAATGCTAGGTCTGGTTGCCAAAGTTTAAAACCCATTAATAAAAACTGGTCTGATGAATCGCCCTGCTCTATTACACTGAATACAAACTTTCATTTCACAGGCTGAACACACACTAACTGCAACTCCTCACGCTGCATTGATATTAACGGAAAGTCCAGGAGAGTCATGTCTCTAAACCCCTTGGCGCAGTAACAGCTGAGTGGCTTCATCTCTAAACTTCTCTTCGCCCATCTTATCGCGACTCAGAAGGCAGCCAGAAGACACGCGCCAGTCAGTCTGCCTCGGAAAGACACAGATAATAGATGCCCTTCCTTCACAAGTGTTACTGGCTGTTTAGAAGCAGGGAGACCACATAGATATAGGGTCTAGAGCTCCACCAACGCAGAGTCCCAAGGGTTTTGAATCAGGACATTCATCAGAAACTAAAGAAGATCCACTGAACCGTGACTCGGAAAATAAACAGTGTCTTACTCGGGCTTTTTCTCATCCAGCCTTTTCTTAAAATACACAGGATCTCTAACTTTACAAAATTCATTATCCGACATTTTCACTACAAGGGAATGTTAATCAATTATGCTTTGCCACAGGAAATGCAGTTAGTGTTTCCATCTCCTGCCAATAATGGCCACTTGATCTAGCCCCAGTTAACCCCAGCAACACTCACATTACGCAATGATGCAGACAGGAACACTCTGTACACTGGCACACATGAAAAACAAACTATTCCCATAATAAGGTGAATTGTAATTTAAACCTTGGTTTGTGTTTCACACTAATCTGCCTTTCAGCACAACTGCAATATTGTGCAGCATTTATGTCTGAAAATGCATACAGATACTGCAGTGTAATCAGCAAATAAGTCAACAGCACTATTAAGGAAGTGAAAAAGTGATTTAGGCAGTGGGGCATCCAAGACTATGCATTAATTATATTTATGTGACAACCTGACTATTAACTGGTGCTGGGCCATTTTTTTTTGTATGAACAAATTCTGTTTCTCTTAGAGAATAATCAATGAATTGGTTCATACACATAAATCACTAATACTAGGTTTTTCTTTTTTTGATTGATTATGCATTTTTTCAGTACATTTTTTTCAGTTCAATCCTTATTGCTTCAAACCTCTTGAATTTAGCAATGAAAGTTCAAGTAATGATGCTTATGGTGTTAAAAGTGCCTTCCATCTTTTAAATAATTTTGATTAATATCCTAAAATACACACCAAAGATTAGGAAACATGCTTAGTAATGAAACAGGTCCTGTATTTCAGATCCATACATCATGGAAGACGGCATTTCACATTCAGCAGAACATCGTTTCTTCAAATTCTTCAAAGCTTCATTTTACTGTTCTGTAAAGGTGCACTGTCAAAGTCCAAAGATGGCCTTTATGCTTGACTACCTTCAAGGGTATCACTTTCATATAGTATACTGGTGTTCCTGGCCAAATTACAATGTACTGATCGCTGTAACCTGTGTCCAGTGAATCAGCCATGACAGTTCTTAGGGTCAATTGATTCAGCAACCAAAAGCATATTGACTTTGGAAATGTGCCTGGATCTGTGATTTCTGGGGCTTGTCTCCTACCTCCAGTCAACTGTAGCACTATGATAAAACAATGTATTGAATACTAAATGGGTACCAAGCTAAACAATGTCAATAATTTCAGTTGGGGCCAGTCATGAAAGCATGATGACGTTTTATGGATGATAACATCCATCCATCCATCCATCCATTTACTGAAACCACTTAATCCCAAATGGGGTCGTGGGGGGACCAGAGCCTATCCCGGGAACAATGGGCGCAGGCAGGAACCAACGCTGGGCAGATGCCAACACACCACAGGGTGGATGATAACATATTCAGTGAAATGAAGTTAATTGCTCCATTCAGCTTCAGAGCCTCCATGCAATGGTATGGTCAGACAGGAAAGAGACTCACCACTGGGCTCTCCATGATGCCTTTGAGAAAGATGAGGTCCAGGTCATTGGCAGTAGTGGAGCTGGTACTGTCACTCAGGGTGTCCAGGACCTGATGCATAGCTACAAAGACAAACACCAATTATTACTGCGGCATATAAATATAATTCTAAAACCTTCATTTTCCTCAGAGTCTCACTGATAAGCATCTGCCTCATGCCTGAAGACGAAGTGACTGACAAAGATAAAACCAGGGCTGTCTTGTCTGTCTCCGCTTAGCCAGCTGTGAAACCACAGTGGACACATATTCATTATTGTGACTGTTAACTCAGATCTGCAAAGAATATAGGGAGTTTAAGGAGTGAAGCTCACCAAGCTCCACCAGGGTCAGCAGGCGTTTCTCGATCCCAAGAACGCAAAGATCGCACTTGTGCTCTTGGCAAGACCAGTCCTGCTGACTCGCCTCCCAAGAACGAACTTTGGACGCAATGAATCATGGGACTGGTCTCATTTGGCGAGAATGCAACCGATGTATTCTTGATATTTGGGCCGGGGCAAGAGCGACATCCAGGGATTTTCATCGTCCTCTGTACTTCTGTTCCAGAGTATTGCAACTGGTCTTTGGTAATGGAGTATCTAACGTCAAACGGGTACGCGGGAACTCAAACACGGTCAAGTATGCATATTGTGATTCAGCAAAGGATCTTCACTAAAAATGAGCATGACATCATTAGCATTAGCTTACAGGTCATCAACTCAACATCTCCAATCCATGTGCTTATATGACAAATGCAACTTTCTTCAAACAAAGGCACGTTAATCCACCTACATAGTCAGGGTCTATGAATAACAATGAAGCATCACCATGTACTCACAGACAGGCAAATATGCAACCACAAATGTGCTACAGAATACACAGGCCTTCAAAAATAGCTAAATAAGTTTAGTTGCATTGGGGAATGAGGGGTTTCACTAATTTAATAGTTTTAATGAGTTTATCTTTATACAGCCCCATCCCCAATGTGATTTCTCCACAGAAACCCAATATTCAGAACCGGGCTCCAACAAACATTTCCAATCAGTTTTGATACTGATCCTCAGCTGAAGAAGTAAAAAAGCTATTTATACATGAAGGCAAATGCTGCGTTGTTAGCATTGCATATGAAATAACGCTCTGGAGGCCTGTGGAAACAGGGCATCTTAAGGGAAGCTGCTAGTTTTACTGGGATTTTTGTGACACGCTACTGGAAGAGTTAAGGTCCAGGGAAAAGCAGGAAATAAGTGCTGAACACCAACTGCATGACTCCAGTGGCCTGCACTACGAAGCGGGGTTACTGGCTTATCGGGGTAACTTGTCGGATTTAAGGTACCACAGTTTAAAT
>JAODJU010000095.1:29376282-29405175 GCA_026776725.1 Gnathonemus echidnorhynchus | reverse complement strand
CAACACTGGACACTCCCCTGACCTGCAGCCAACACTGGACACTCCCCTGACCTGCAGCCAACACTGGACACTCCCCTGACCTGCAGCCAACACTGGACACTCCCCTTTTGGGGTGGCAGTTTCGTATGAAATTATTTGTGAAGTTTATCCTATATTTTGCATCTCCCATTCCTGTGACCTGTACTACGAAGCGGGGTCACTGGCTTCTCAGGGTAACTTGTCGGATTTAAGGTACCACAGTTTAAATGGACTTCGTATTCATTCACTTACATTTTGCCCAGACTACCTTAAATCCGACAAGTTACCCCGATAAGCCAGTAACCCCGCTTCATAGTACAGGCCACAGGTCAGCCAAAGCAAGTTATGCATGGTTGGAACTTCCTAATATCAAACCCGTGATACTTTTTTTGAGGGGGCACAAATAACTTAGTTACTCATTTCCTGCTCAAAAACAAATCATGAACTAATATAGTTACTGCATGAAATATATGAACCATCATCACTGATCCCTGATGAAGGAACATGGAATGAGTAAACAACTAGTTACTGGTTTAAGTAATCATGTGCTACAACATTATGCCCCAAATAAAATATTACCAGCAAACCTATTTATGACACCATTAGCCCCCAGCACCTGAGGCTGGACTGAGCATCACCAGAATGGGATTTTGGAGATGTTTATTGCTGCTATCACTCCAACAGCACTCCATCATATAGATAAGCTAATCTGTGCTGCCTGGAATAACTAAATCGCTGCTCGCTTTCAGGACTAAGGTAGACTCCAAGTGATTAGTTTGTCCAGTAGTAGGTTTTCTTTTTTCGATTCACTGAATAATGCAACAACAGGCACAATTAGACAGAAACCTGTAGCCTACAGCTTGCCTAAAGGTTCATTTTCAAGAGACTGGGAGGAAGGAATGAAGAGTATGCAAGGAGACAACATCTCCACATTGCTGAAGGATACATCTGTCAGATGCAGCTGCTTTAGAACGTTTCGGTCTAAGAGCACCTCCTCGTGAAGCAGGGCTATGACGGAACGCTTCAGGCAGAAGGACCGCCCTGGGCGGAAACAGTAATACCTAATGCACATTTAATAAATGAAACATCAGCAATGTCCTTTGCAATGAACAAATAAACCTTTTAGTATCCTGCAAGCTGAGTTGTGTTCTAAACATAGGCATCTTTAACAATACAGCGAAAGGAATGAAGAGCTGACCTTACCATTGCAACATGCTTAAATGGTTGCTATTTACTTTAATTATCAATTCCATTAGGCCTCCATTGGGTTATTGTTCGAAAGGCTTAATTAAAACTACATATTTCATATCAAAATGAGAAATTCATGTACTGAATGAGGAATTCAAGGATTCTAACCTGGTATGCGCTGTTCTAGTAATTTCCTCCATACAATTATAGGAGATTCATTGCTCTCATCATGACCTGAAGCAGCTTTTGTGATAGGCAGTTAATTGACTTGAAGAACATCTTATATCAAAAGCATCAAATTAATAATCACAGGGGATTGGAGGCCCTATTCAGGGGGCTTCAGACACCCTGTTTTTTCCCTAGACCCCCTGAAAAGTTATTTTTCTAAGTTCTAATTAAATCCAAAATAAATAGGGAATCGCCCCGTATTTTCGTACACATTTCGTATCCCCCCGCCACCCCCGCATCCCATTTTTCTTTTGATTGAAAGTGGTGAGCCTACTGGGCGCTGAGGCTCCCTAGGGGTCAAATCCCGAAATCACCCCAGATATATTATTTTATATCGGCTCGGTTCTTGAGCTGCAGTTGATTGTGGTTGTTTGCAAGATGCTCTGCAATTTTTTTATCATCCTGTTCTATTCAGATTTTAAAAGGGCGACAGAGTAGGATGGAACGTGTCGTATAATCATAACAAAGTAAATAAACTGGAAAGGAATCATGGTTACACCGTAATGTCGTAAATTTATCCAGTACCACCCTATAAAGAATATAAAAAGACATGAAATAGCGTCTGAATGTGCTAAAATTAATGTACTTGTCTAGTATAACCATGCGAGTAGCATCAGAGATGCTTGTCAAAGAATATTGCAGTGTGTGGAAATGGAAAGAGACAAGCCAGAACAGCAGTATATTGAGGCACGTCTCACTTTCTCAACAGCGGGGACAGAGCTGCGTGTCGCAGCTGAGAGTTGAGAGTGTTTTTCTTTGAAGAAAGGGGAAACAGCAAAAAACAATCATGGGAGTCTGTTTGTATCTAGCTTGTCTGGTAACACGGAATGAAGGATCTCAGGCTGCCTCAGGCACACGGACACACACACACACACATGCAGACACACACACACACACATGCAGACACACACAAGGACACACACACATGCAGACACACACAAGGACACACACACAAACATGCACACAACATTTAATAGAGTCCCAGCTCCTAAAGGAATCAGTTCTGCCCTGAAATAAAGGGAACATCATCAGCACGTAGGAAGAATATAAGGTTTGGTTTTTATCGCCGCTCCTGTTCTCACTGTAGCAGCTGTTACTGTTATGTATGCATTTATTTATTTAGTAAATGCTTTTGCCCAAAGAGACATTGAAGTGAGGATCAGAGAGCAGAGCCAGCCAGCATCCCAGGTGCTGCTGGGGTTAATGGCCCATAGTAACGGCCCCAACAATGAAATGATTACTCTGCTTGTTGTGGGATTTGAACCCATGACCATCCCGACATAGATCTCTACACTGCTTTGCTACACAATGCATTATTGTGTTATAGTTGCTCTTGTTAAATATAGTGCCAGTGGGAACATGGGCAGTTATGGTCATTACAACAATGGGGTCCAGCAGCAGCGGAACATCATCATGCTACCGGGCAGCATCTGAGGTCCATGCTGTGGAGGTTCTCTCCTCTTTCTCGCATCGGACCGGTGCTGTTAGCATTCTCACTGTTAGCATTCTAGCAAACACATGCATACTGTAGCAGGTTAAAACCCACAGCAGAATGGGAAATTTAATTTCCTTTAATGAGATTTATTGAGACAAATTATTCCAGCCTTTGTTAGTTATTGCTGTTCACTGAAATGTTCTAGCAAAAACACCAGCAAATGGTATGTTCATGCAGGCGCCTCCTCTAGATTGAAGAAACAGCTGCTGTCTGTTAACCATCCATCCATTTTCTGTAACTGTTTGTCCTATTCAGGGTTGTGGAGGGTCTGGAGCCAAACCCAGAGGCTATGGGTGCAAGGCTGGGAACAACCCAGGATGGGGCGCCAACCCATCACAGGGCACAGTCACATGCACACATGCCGCTATGGGCAATCTGATAACTCCAATTCACCTCTGCATGTGTTTGGACTATGGGGGGGGGAGACTGACTTACCTGGAGGAAACCCCATAATGACATGGGGAGAACACGTGAATTCCACACACATGGAGATAAGGAAGAGGCTTCAACGCTGGTCCCAGAGGTGTGAGAGAACAGCGCCAAGCACTGCGCCAACGTGCCGCCCCCTCTGGTCAGCATGTTATTTTATAAGAATCTTTTTTTCAGAAATCTATTTTCTCTTAAGCAGCCCCCTGTTAGGCATCATGAGAGACTCCAGCAGAAGCAAATGGCCAAGCAGTCACTAGCCCCAGATTGCTTGCTTTGCTCCATCCATGGACTGAGGCCTCTTTCTCTGCTTAGGCTGTGGTGAAACTGCGGGAGAAACACCCTCATCACCACGCATGTAGACACAGAGCTGCAGAGGAGGGAGCTGGGAAGAGGAGGTGGAAGAGGAGCAAAAGCTCACCAGGCAACACCAGTGACGAGCTTAGCGTCATTAGCATTAGCTTACGGGTCATCAACTCACAGCAGGCTGCAGACGTGTCTCCAGTCACTGTGCTAATACAACAAATGTGACTTTCCTCAAGCAAAGGCACTTTAATACAGAGTCATGGTACAACACTAAGAACATCCAGCTTATTGTAAGACAACAATCAGGCAAATATATATCCTTGGCCTTCAACATTAGCTATTAAGCTTAGCCACATCGCTAAAAGCTGACTGTCCAAAAGATAAACCTTTCTGGCCATAAATGTGCATAAGGAACTGTAGTGCATTAAACAAGGAGGGGGAAAATAATAATAGAACCATTGCATTAGTGACTGAGGCTCAGTGTCAGTTATGAATGGTCCATGTGATTTTCTAGTCAGCTGCATCACTGAGCCGCTTTTGTGGCTGCATATACATATACGATCAGCCTGGTCTCCCCAACAGACCAATAGGAAGGCCCCATTCGCTGAGCGTTAGCGTAAAAGACGAATCACATGCCCTGTTACTAATCAGCAGCAGTAATGTTTCCTTATCTTTTCTGGGTCATATTTGAGCCTCAGCCTTGAACTCCTAGAAGAACAGCATGCACAATCCCAGATGCTGCTCTTATGACAGTGGTTTGTTTTTGACTCCCTCAAGGCGCTCATTAATGATAATTACTGGTGCACAGCTAGTAATCCATTACCGTCATGATCCAGCAGGTCCACACCTGCACCCTTCCTGATGATTACGTGAGTGCTCCCTTAAGAAACTCCACATTTGCTACATATTAATTGGTCAAACTCTTCCCTGAACAAGTAATCTATCAACCGACAGCCACATTCCTTCCCATCCCAGCCGCCATCATTGCCATGCATCTTCTGGTCCAGCCAGGGGGCTGCATTGCACTCATCACCCTGGTATAAACAGTAGCATTTCCCCAGAGGGAGCTACTCATTACAAATAGGGACACTTGGGGGTGGGGGGGGGGGTTCACTTTGTTTTTTTTTCCTCTGCCAGCCCTGCTGCACGGCCAGAGATGAAGATAAAAATGATAAATCTTTTGTTTGCCCTGAGCACAGGTACATTGGAATGCTTCTCTTTGCCTACCCCATCTTGCACTCCCTAGCCTGGGGGGGGAAGCTGGAGGTTACAGACCTTACTCAAGGGCTCACAGACATGTGACTGTTCTGCTGAGGCCAGGGCTCAAACCGGCGACCTTCTGATCGCAGGCACAGAGACTTAGCCCGCTGGGTCGCTCACCACCTCCCGAGATGCCCGCCGCTGCCTGGGCACATCGCCTCAGCTGGCCAGAGCAGCTCTACCCTCATTTAGTGTTGCCTGCCGCCTCGGCTTGCCCTGCATCGTTGCAGATGCCACTCCCCTCCCAGCATGCCTCGCTGCGTTTCCCCGCATGCTGCAGTGCAGACGTGAGCAGCCTTGAGGACTGGTACCCCTAGTAAATTAGATTCAGACGGGTGCATTCCACTAACGACGTATCCATCAAGTGGGATTTCCAAACCTATATGGGCCAAACAAGGTTAAAAACCAACTAGCTAAACTGAACCTGCAGATAAACACTTTTTGTTTCTGGAACATGTATGAGACTCTTCTGAAAGTATCCAACCACACAACCAATATAACAAGTGACAAGTCTCACTGCAGCCTAAAGCGACAGTGTGTAATTACAGAGAACGGGTCAGCCCCCCACGTCTCTCTCTCCAGCATGTCTCTGCGATTATATTTTGCGGGCTGACAACCCACCCCACATACACACACACACACACACAAACACACACACACACACATCTTTCCCTCCCCAGCCGACAAATCATAATAGAGCTGGAGAAGAAGCCTGCTGACAGCCTCAGACTACAGCTGGCATCTCGCATGGCCCGTGGAGAGACATTAGCCCCAGTCCCCCCACCCTCCCTCACACACTGCTACCTGGCTCTTTGCACTCGCAGAGTCCCCATACTAGAATACCAATCCATTATATACTCTGCCCTGGGACTGGAAGTAAGGAGCAAAAGAAAATAGGGTGGAAGTGGGAGACGACGGAGAAGCAGCGAGCAATGCACACATTCCGGAATGCAGAGAACTCGATTTCTATATCAGGCATGTCCAGCTTCTTTGAGGAGATGTTTAAAAACAAGTTTTATGAAAAGGGAAACTCAAGGACCAGCTGGCGACTGTATTTATTTTGCAGTACTTATATGCAAACAGACGACATTTAATGAGTATGCCTTAAAAAGTTAAAAAGGCTTCATAAATTCCCACTGATCGTAAATCCCCATATTAAGAGGTATGGCGCTGTAGACAGTGTGGACTATCATATTCCAAGTGTTTAATTTAACGCTGTCATGTGGCAATAAAGTTAGCTGCAGTGCAGTAAGGATCTGCAGAAGTATGAACCACAGGAAATGAAGTAAATACTCAAAGAGGGCAATCAGCAACCACCAATCAAAAACCTGGAGTGAACCACACCGGGGAACGGGGACCAGTTTCCATAGTTACACAGAATCACCACAGAAAATCAGTTTGATTTTGACCAATTTTCCCACTCGTACTTGTGACCAGCACAAACACGCCCCCCCCCCCCGAAACAGCAGCACCTCAGCTGCCTCCATATCAGTTTTAGCTGTCAGGGACCTTCTCCTTGAATGCGAGTTAGGCTGCAGCTTCGGTTCACCCATCAGCTCAGCTGCACTGCGATGCGACTTACAAATGCAGCATCAAAATCGCACTGCAACTGGGAGAGCAAGCAGCAGACGACATAGCAAAACAGCTCGACGATTACGGAGAATTATGAAAATTATTGTGTGTCACCTCACGTTTCCAGAGCTGGGGGTCCGAATCCCCCCCCTGCTCTGTGTGTGGAGTCTCTATGTTGTTCCCGTGTCATGCAGAATTCTCCTGAAGGCCAAAAGCATTCAGTCAGATGAGATGTGCCATGTGGAATGGGCTCCAGCTTCACTGTCACCCTCTACTGGATAATCGGTTATGGGAGATGGAGGGATGGATGGATGGATGGATGGATGGATGGATGGAATATGCATCTGAGGGCACGTTTACTGTCATATCACTGCTTCACAGTCACTGGTAAACTGTCATGCATTTCATTGGCTTTTAGATCATGACATTTCCACAATCGCAAATATCTGGGAGCAGAGTGTCGCCCCAGCTGTGCATCAGTCCCTCCATCGGAGGAGACGCCTGCTGGAGGTGCAGCACAGATTCACATCCGTCTGCATCTACCTGCTCTCGCAGCTGCCTTATTTCGGGCCTGTTATGTAAAGACCCAGTGCCCTGGAAAAGACCATAATATTCAGAAAGGCTGAAGGTAAAAGAACAGGATGAACAGCAACACAATGATAAACCTCCCTTTGGGAAGCCTGAGGACTCAGACAGGACATTCTTGAGAAATGTCGTCTATATGGTCTCCGGGGGCCAACACCCCATAACGACCCGCTCGCTCGTGTTCAGTATCCCTGGCGCGGCACAGTGGGTCAGTGTGTAGCACCTCCGGGACTGAGGGGCTGGGATGCTGCCTTCAGCTCTGTGTGTGGGGCCTTCATACCTTCCCCACGCACCGTGTGGGTTTCCTCCAGATATCCAGGCTTACTCCAACCACAGGTGGTTTGGTGAACCGGAGTATCTAAATTGTAAGTGTGTGCCCTGTGATGGACTAGCCTCCTGTCCCTGTCCTGTGCAGTGTTATTATAGCATATTTAAGGAAATGCAGAGCTAGATAAATTACTGTTATTTGGACCAATTAACAAGGATGGAAGGAGAGTATCACAGACAACCAATAGATGTTCCATCTTTACCTCTTTTGTGAGTACTGAACCCTTTTCTTTATCTCTATAGATATTCACACAGAATGGAATTTACAGTTGAATGCCAGTGAGCATCTGCTATTGTCCACCACTCTGTACACGCAGACAATAGGAGAGCAGAGCCTTTCATCACTCAGAGAAGCAGAGGCACAGCTTCAGCAGCCACCTCCTGTTGCTAAGGGTCTGGGTAGGAGGATAGCGGGGGGTGGGTGCGTCAAGCTCTTCCCTGCTGTCACTGGGTCATAAGAGGCCCTATTTCAAACAAATCTGTCTTCCTGAGAAGTGTCCCTTTGTGTCACCCCCTCAAGGAAAAGCTTAGACTAATGATCTTGTTTAGCAAGCAACAACCAGTTTGAAAAGAACACAGGGACATTTGGACGCAACGCCCACAGGAAATAGCCTCATACCTCTTGTGAGGGTCACGTTTCGGGTTTGGATACTGAATGATGTGGTGATGTTGGAGCCCAATGCCAACCAAGATCTTTGGTTCAAGACTCACCTGTCTGCCAAACTTCAATTATATTAGGTAGTTTTACTGTAATATTCCTTAGTCAGTCTCCAGCTCACATTTGCAGGCACTGTCAGCACTTGGCGTCAATGTGGTCATTTTTTAAAATCAAATGACTGACGAGTTTTTATATAGTCAGACCCATTAATTAGTCAATCCAACCATAAAGCGATGAGATCAGTCAACAAGAGAGGAACAAATAACAGTAAAGGATGCGGCTGAAATAATATACATTTTTAGGTGTGATGGAGTTATTATGTCTGCAGATGAATCATAAACACACAATATAAAACACGGTAACAGCTAAGTACCAGCATCCATGAATAAAATATCCAAGTTTCCTGAAAGGAAAATCAAAAGTATGTATATTTTTGGTGCAAGCTAAGAAGAACACCTGCGATCTGATCCATCTACCA
Source organism: Gnathonemus echidnorhynchus (assembly GCA_026776725.1). Classification (NCBI taxonomy): domain Eukaryota; kingdom Metazoa; phylum Chordata; class Actinopteri; order Osteoglossiformes; family Mormyridae; genus Gnathonemus; species Gnathonemus echidnorhynchus. Next base: position 29,396,634 of record JAODJU010000095.1, on the reverse strand, counting down.
CAGGTCCAAGGACAGGAGAAAGTGAGCAGACGTTGGTGGACATTAGCTTGCATGCTTTCTCCTTGTTGTAGTCCATTCAGGTAGATTCTTAAAGGGGTATGTGTGGGTCCTCCAGCACCAGGAAACACATTCTTGACCCAGTCCGCTAAAAGTTCTGAAGAACATCATGATGCATGTTGCACTATGTGAGTATGGTGCATGGAGATCTGTAAGGACGATTATTTTGTCAGCATGGTGAAAAAACCGACCAGGCTGATATACTCTTCAGTATAGTGAGCAGATGAGCAATTTTCTGTCATAACATTTGTATAAATATTAAAAGATACATATTTATCTAACAGGATGTAGCAAATGTTGCTATATATACTAATATATATATATACTAATATCCAGGCACAAAATGTATATTCGGTAACACTGTACTTAAGGCTATGCTTTTAGTAATCTATAAACACATTCATAATGAATTATAGTGCATTCATAAAGCATTATAAACATGGCTATAAATATTAATCAGAAAGCATAACACATTATAGCCATGTTTATTATGCATTATGTCTGCCTTGTGAAGCTCTCATCTATAATGCACTATAAATGCAGTACAAAGCATCCTTAATGCTTAGAGTTTAGACTGACCATTATAATGCATTATAATGGTATCTATAGTGTATTTTAGATGAGAGCTTCATATAGCATTCATAATGCATAACACACATGGCTATAATGTGTTATGCCTTTTGGTAAATACTTATAGCCATGTTTATAATGCTTTATGAATGCATTATTATTCGTTATGTGTTTATAAATTACTAAAAACATAACCTTAAAGTGTTACTGTATATTGCAGGATATAAGTGGTATTGCTGCTGTTTTTAGTCTCATAAGTATACAGCATATTGAGCAGCAGGCTATGTGATTTTCCCCTCACTTTGGGGCATTATTACAGGACAGCATGCTGATCCGCTGACTACCTAATGTGACAGCATGTAATCAGTGTTATTCAGCTTTGCTTTTCTAAGAGCAGATAAAGTTCTGCCTTTTCCTGCCTTTTTATTATTTTCTATATTTTAAATTATCTGGCACCTTCGAAACATTCACAGGCAGAAGTTTTTTTTAACTTTACGTTGTATATTTAATAACATATTCTAGCACATCTTACTATTAGAAATCTGATTTCAACCCAAAATCCCGTCCCTTCCCCTTTCTACAGGAAACCGCTTCTTAAACATCAGCTGATTACCGAAATAAAGCAGAGAAAAGCAAAGTAAAATCCCCCCCCCCCAGGCTGCTTGTTTCCCCACTGCTTTCTGCAGGACTGTGTTGGATTCTTAGCTTTCCAACTATTTTCCATAAGATTATCAGTGTTAATGCTGACAAAGTACAGATTTCTTGTTGTCGATTTCTCGTAGCGACGACATACGGCTTTGGTCATGCAATACGAAGTTTGCTGCTTCACGATGACGGAAGTCGGGCGAAGAGTCAAGGTGAGTCTCAGCTAAACAGTAATGTTGACATCCAGAGCAGAGCGGGATGGGAGTGGCTGTCCCCTCGGGGGTGTCCTGCAAGGTGAGTCCCAGGCAACACAGCGGCGCCAGGCAAATTTCAAAATAACAACTGGAATATTAATGATTGGCTTCTACACTGCAGAAGCTTGAAATAAGAGAGCTGTGGATTAAGACAGCGAAAGGTAGGGGTTTAATTACAGTTTGGTTACATAGACAACACCCCCCCAGAAAAAAAACTGCCACAATAGATTATAATGGGTAACAACGTTCTGTGGGTGCTGTTCACAAGCACAGAGCATCTCTATGAAGCTGTCAAAACAGGGCCTTCAGCAGTTTGGATACAGCAACAGTGAAATCTAAAGGTGAAATACATACAGCAAGATTACAAAGAGCTGGACACGGACCTTGAGATCCTTGACATAGTAACGCCTCAGCTGACACCTCGCTTCAGCTGTCTGTTAAAGCCGTTTCGGTTTAATTGCCACCAGCGAAGAAACGCAACCATTCTGTCAGTATCAGTCTTGGCATTTGGTCCACCGTCTCGTCATTCAGAATCCCACGAAAACCAACACCGTTAAGAGCAACATCCCCGAGAAATAAAACACAGCCGACCCAACAAGAAAACAGAGGAAAACACAACCATCTGACTCAGGGAACAAGCTGTTCTCCGTCTCCCTGGACAATTGCTCAGGTTCCACATTGAATAAACAAGGTGAACATTTCCAGCAATGAATCTGTTGAAGGTGTTACTCTCAATCACTTCAAAGGGTACCCAGAGAGACCATGAGCGATGTCACCAGGCCATTTCTGACAGAAAGTGCCTTTTGTGTTTCATTAAGTGTCTGTGTTCTAAGTATAATGAGGCAGCACAGCGGTTGAGTTCCTCTTCCCTCGAATTAAACTTAATACCCTGGAACTTCCAGCAGCACAACAGCCGACTGCAGACTGTCGACTCACTCTAAGTTCCCACCCCCCTCAGCCACCGCCAGTATTCATTTTCTAACCCCAGAAACACTGTCAGAGAGAGTACTAATGCATTACATCTCCAAACACAGGCAGCTTTGACATGTTTCACTTAGTAGTAAAAATGGAATATTAAATGAAGATAATTTAACACAGCTGGGGGCGGGTGACTGGATCATTCCTCCACTAAGTTTAGAAAAAAATACATATTTTTAACAGCGCAATACAAGCATCTGTAACGTTCTTAATTATAGCGACCCCAAAGACGCTGAGTCTTACTTAAATGAGCAACAGCGTGTGTGAATTTAGGCGGCGTCAGACAGCGTGTAACGAGGTCGCCTCCGTTACCATCGCGTAATTAGTGTAAACGCAGCGGAGAATCGTTCCTTTATTAGCTACATGATTGATCAGCAGCAACACCTTTTTAGCCTTCAATTGAAGAGCAGGATGAGAATGCTAACACAAAGCTTCATCGGCAACAGCAAGCACACAGAGCACGGACGACGCGAGGGCTGCCTGGCAACAGCATCGCTCTCACAGACCCGCCCACACGCCGGCGTTTGTTACCTGGACACACTGACAATTAATGAATTAATTAACCACTAACCAGCTCTAAGGCAAAGGGGGAAATCAAACGGTGAAACGATCTGGGTGTCCTTTTAGGGTTCCGTCAAGAAACAATAAAAAAATAAATAATTTACGTATGTTGTCATTGGTTGCTATTGTTTTTTTTTCTGATGGGAAAATATTCTTATAAAAACCCTCCAAGGTTGCTGCTCTGAATGCTGCCCCCAACGCTGTGTGTTGAGTTTGCACCTTCGTGCTGATATCCCAGTTAGCATCTGATATCCCAGTTAGCATCTGATATCCCAGTTAGCATCTGATATCCCAGTTAGCATCTCAGGCAGCAGAAGAGAAGCTTTTCTGTTGATTTTATGAAGACCTAAAGATCTTCTGGAACTAACACCAAAAAAAAAAAAGATATCACTTTGATCATAGGTGATCGGAATGCTAAATAAGGAAATCAAAAGGTAAAAAAAAAAAGAGAGAGAACCCTACTTTAGTGTTTTTCACCTGCATTTTATCCTTTGATTGGGCCATTCAAGTCCCGTTGAGTACAGTGGAGGTGAGTTGCCCCGTGCTGTTCTACAGCATGGACAACACTGTCTGCTGCTGATACTTTTAGTCAATTAAATTAATCTCAGTGGGAATCTGTTACAACCTACGTCATGATGATAATAAGAATGACAGCAGTTCGCTGTCTATTACCCGTGCGTTCTGCCTGTGCTGAGCCAGATGGCCCTTAAAGCCAGTGGAAATCCTGTGAATTATTAGAGAAGTTCATCCACATGATGAGCGCGGTAAGCAGTAAAATCCCGAAATTCAGAGGAACACTCCCACCTGAGTCTTTCCACTAAAACGCTCCTGAGAAAATGCTCCCTCAGACCCCCATACATAATGCATATGTGCTGGCTTCTGCCGGAACAATCGTGACAATACTCAATGGCCTTCTGTGTTTTCATTATCGCTATGGCGATGGCGGTTTTCAGCAGCAGACCCAGCCCCTGGATACAGTGGCGGTGATGCTGAGGCGATGTCTGCAGAAAGTCTGAAGGCCACCATCCTCATCTATTGTGACCTTTTCACTGATTTCCCCACCATTCCCACATCATTCATTCCATCAATGACAGATACACGGGCTGTTAAGGCTCCAATAACCAATACAAATGTCTGAATATCACACACATCAGAAATATGTCATTTGTAATGGGCAAGAGATGGCAAACTGAAATGAGCTCTAGGAAGTTCGCAGAACATCATGCTGTACATCCTCTCGCTTGCATTTACAATTTGTGAGAATATATCTGTGACTGCTAGCAACCTTCCTTATGGTTAAGGTTAGGGCTGGGTAGGGGTTAAGGATGTCATTGTTGGGGTTAGGCTTTTGCCTACAGAAATGAATGGACCCACAAAGATATAGGTACATAATCTGTGTATGTGTGTATGGATTAGGTTTATATTATTTTATGGGGACCAAATTTCCCCCATAATGTAATAAAAACCTAATATTTTGACATTGTGGGGACCATTTTTCAGGTCCCCACAAAGATCTGTGACTGCAATCAAAACAGCAAAAATACCTAAAGTATTTTGTTTGGTTACTCATGCTTAAGCTTAGGGCTGGGTAGGGATTATAATTGTCATGTTAGGATTAGGGTTTTCCCCACAGAAATGAATGGAGAAATGAATGCAGCAGTCCCCACAAAGAAATAATTAAAAACTTATGTGTCCGTGCATGTGTGTGTGTGTGTGTGTGTGTGTGTGTGTGTGTGTTTGTGTGCACACGTGCATGTGTTCCCATTCTCCTGGGGGAATTTATCTTGTTGAGACAATCTACATTGCATTCAGATATTAAGCACTTAAAAGCTGAATATTTACCTCAGTAATTTATAATACATTTCATAGATCCAGTGAGATTGCTTCTGAAAGCGCTGCCTTGTGCACAGGGCTTGGCACTGCCACAGGCTCTCGTTTTGCAGGCTACTTTACACCTCAGGTCCAGCTTCACAGGGTGACCACATCCCTCACTGCCCCAGCCAGGCTTCCGCGGAGCCGCATTCTCACTGCTGAAGCCAGTTTTCCCGTACAGAAACAATGCTGCAAACTACATATAATGACGCTGACATCCACAAACCGCCCACAAAGCTGACCAGCAGTGATTAAGCAGATGGATCATCGGAGCAGGCCACCCTGCCTTCGCGATCGGACCTACATACAGTACATCCACCTACTTGTTTCATCTCTCACGCACTAAGCACAACCCTTAATTTTATTTCTGGTACCTATAAGTCATTTCTGTCTTACCTTCCTCTGCCTCTATAGAGTAAACAAGTAAGTCCTCCTTTGACATTTGGCTAAAGTTTAGCTGGGATAGATGGTCAACTCTCAAGCACCTGCAGTCCCTTCTTCTCCCACTTTTTGCTGACCCCTTGCCCACCTGCTTTCAGCTCCAGGCTTTCCGAGGAGTTCTGGGACTCCGCCTCTTCCAGCGAGAGCCGCCTGGGAGGGCTGCTGGCCATATCACGGCCAGATGTCAGCGAGCGAGCGAGGCAGCACAGCGGTGCAGCTCCTCGCGCTGCCTTTGTGTCTCCCTCTCTGCCTCTCACTTGTGTGGTTTGACTGAGCCTCTCTGCCCGTCTCTGACAGACGAAAAAATGGGGGGCGGAGTATGATGGGGCTGGTGGGCGGGGCATACTGGAGGAGCCAACCAATCACGCGCCCATCATTATTATGCTGGGAACAGCCTTGCAAGCAGGTGTCATGAACAAACAGACAGAAGGATGCAGAAGCCATGGTGTTATCTCCCCCATTTGCTTTAGATTAAATCCGTTCTAAACTTGGACGTCACGTTAAGGATAAAGCTGAAGTAAATTGGTTATATTTTCAGGGTTCAAACAATCGATCTGATATAATACTGTGCAATTAATTTCAGTTCTACATCCAAAAGCACTGAAAGCTGACTATGAATTACTTTAAGTTTTTTCTGTACACTATTCAGATGATTCTGTCCAGTTTGATGCAAGGTCTTCACTGTCTCTACCAGAAAACTCTGTAATTCTGTAAAGGGTCAAACCCGGAGGTGCTGAGGTCTCTCTGGGAGATCAAACTTAAGAAGAGTCACTCTGGCTGGGCATCAATAACAAAGAAACTTTCATTGCTCCAAAACACCCAAACATTGAATTAAATCAACATCATTTCACCTTCGATCAATTTAAATGGACTGCAGCTCACAGTTTCATCCAACATCCTATAAACAGTCTTTCAATGGGAACACCGAACCGAATTGTTTTCAAAACTGCATCTATCTGGTTACAGAGAGGTTCCATGGAATGTATTGTAACCCTGATGACAGCATATACCATTTGACCTTACTGAGGCCCTCCTTTTGCTAAAATGACATTAAAAAAGCCTTTACTGGAAGTAGATGGCTACGAAAGCAGTTTATATCTTGGGGGTAATGACATTGTTTTTAATCAAAAAAATCTCCAGCAGCTTCCCAATAGCAAACATTGATTCAGATTTCAATGACAAAATGAACGTAGTAGAGTTTCATTGATAGTCTTGAAACTATGCATCACTGGCATTGCACTAAGAGCTGTCATTATCAACAAAATGTCTTCCTTAGATCAACTGAGATTCTTCTTTTAAATACACTATGTACTGGCAAGTTTGCCTATGGCCAAAATTATGGCTATATATCACTACTACTCATCGCTTATTGTCAGGGGACCTGGAGTCCATCCCAGGCACAAAGATGAACAGGAGGTTGGCCCGTGACAAGGCACATATATCGACACACTGTGGGCAATTCAGAGACACCAATCAGCCTGGACTGCAGAAGGACACCAGAGAACCTGGATGAAACCCAGGCAAACTCCACACACAAAGCGCAGAGGCTGAGTCCAAGCCTCTAAGTCGGGAGGCGTGAGGCAGAAACACTACACACTGAGGCACAATGCTGAGGTCCCGTCTTCCGTAAAACGGTTAATATCACTGTAATAATGCAAACAGAAGAACAGCCACACTCGTCTTTGGCAACTTTGGGGAAGATTGCCAGTCCTTATCAACTAAAGATACTACCTAGGGCTGTCCAGACCTTCATACAGGGAAACTTGTTTCCATGCATATTTTTAAGGTTTTTTTATTCCTAGGAATACAGCAGGGATGAGGGAGACTATTCTGCTGCTGTCAGACTCATTTTTAAAAACATGGTTACTCATTTTCCTCTTCAATATGGCAGTGCTGAGCAGTGACATGCCCATAATGTTAACAATAAATGGAAGCAATCATTGGCAGAAATATTCCAATGCTTTACAAGGACTGACATTTACAGATATCTTTGGCAACTGGCAAAAATTTCGCTACACTAAATAGTTCTCAGTCTCTTTAAACAACATATGAAATATATGCACTGAGTGCTTTTCAGTTTTCCACGCAGTTCCCAGATTTCAAATCATGTGCATCTTAAAGAGATCGTGCCATTACAAGAATAAATTTAAAGAATATTTATCTGTGACAGGGCTCTGCTGGACAAATATAAGCACTTTGATATTCATTAATATAGAAATGGTCGCTGATGTGTTTTAATATTCGTCATTCCAGCCTACACCACTGCTGGGGCTGCAGGTAAAGAAACTTGGAGAGTTGAACTGAACTGCAATTATTTATAAAAAAAAAATATGTATATATATGGCTGGCCGCTGACTTGCATTTTAATTAGATTGCACCAGTCTCCAAAAGCCATAAACGTTATCATCTGTGTGGCTGACATCAATCACACAAAACGGATTGGCACCTTAAAATTAAAATTAAAAATTCAAATGGAAAAAAAATAATAAAAATGAGTCAAAGGACTGATGAGCTTTATTGGGACACTCTTTTCAGTAGCATGTTATCTACTCAGCCTAATCTACATTAATCTGCATGATGGTTACGTGCTGATTTGGGAGTGCTGCTTAAACTCTGTTCTCTGCAGCCGTCCCGATTCCTTTTCTGTCTCCATAACTAGCTGGTTTATTGAGGAATGCTATCAACACGACGCCTATCTACAAATCAGTCTCAGTTCTTGATTGTAAATTACATGACGAGTTATTATTAAGATATCCTTATGCAGACTGCAAGTCGGCATAGACTTTGCTCTGGTAGATGGTAGTTTCTTCAATCATACTGTTAAACCAAACGCCAGATTCTGATTCTGATACTGATACTGATTCTGATTCTGATTCTGATACTGATTCTGATACTGATTCTGATTCTGATACTGATACTGATTCTGATTCTGATTCTGATTTAGATACTGATTCTGATTCTGATACTGATTCAGATTCTGATTCTGATTCAGATTCTGATTCTAAATTTAACATAAATTGAGCATTAATTGAAGAGTGCTGGCCAGTGAGCACAGCAGAGGTGTCCATGGAATAAGATGATGCAGATTATGCTTGAAGAAGATGGCAAAGAAACTATATACAAGGCACCTCAAGACCATTCACCTTATGAAGAACATACATCATAAATGTTTATGTAGGGCAAGAAAGGGTAATGGGCAGGAGACTGCAGAAATCAACCAATGAGTGTCTAAAATAATTCAGGTGGAAACACTGGCCATTAATACCGCTAATGGCAGAAGCTTCTGTGAACTTGAAGCAGTTCACTGCTTGGTAGCAGGAAGAGCAGTCACCTTGGAATGAGAATCACTGAAGCGGGACACCCCTCGAGCGGAAGGAAAGGTGATCTACACCGCGAGAAGCTTCTCCTCCTGCAGACTTTTCGGTCCGATCTCAGCGCAGAGAGCTACATCAGAATAACACGCCGATGTTGGCAGACAATGACACATCAAATCGACGTTGCTGCTCACGTAGTGGGAAAAGCCCCAGAAGAAACGAGAATCGTGACCGACCTGGCTGGCTCACAGGCCGTACGGCAGCACGCGTTTCTGACGCGCAGAATGCTAACTCCGCAGAGTATGTCTCATGGGGTCCTGCTATGTGGACGCTCTGCCTGACATGAAAGACCCCCAGATGCGGGCAGACTAGTTAAACAGCCCCCACCCCCCACGCTCCTGTTACTGCAGGTGCAGAGACACAGGAATGGACCAGAAACAGGCTAACGCTCCAGTGTGGGTTCACAGCCTGTCGGCCTTACAAATGCCAGATTGCCCAAAGTTCAGCATAAATATTACCCAGAATCTTACTGTGGAAGAAAATGGCGCTGGTTCCGTTAACAATGAAGTGTGCTCAAAGCACCGCATTTCTGAAGAAGGTATCGATGTGAAACACCTTTCCGGTACCTGTATCCGGCCTTCGACCGAAACCTCTCATGCAGAAGGAGTCTGAAAGCAGGGGCTGTGTATGTATTAGCGGTATGAGGGGGCACCGCGCTCTGTCAGGGGAATGTGAAGGTGGGGTATGAGGGGGCACCGCGCTCTGTCAGGGGAATGTGAAGGGGCCTCCAGCGGCAGCGAGAGGAGCACCCTACGAACACTGGGAGATGAACACAACGTGCAAAAATGAAACTGAAACAAGAAGATCCTGCTGCCCCTGAAAAGTTTCCCCAAATCCTCACATGTGGATGACGGACTGGTGGAACATCAGTGATTTCTCACTCCATAGACATGAGCTGCTGGGGAAGATAGATCTGTGTCTGCCTGCGATATCGGTGCCCTCAAAGCTAGTGTTCTCAGCTGACAGCCTGTCTTCCTATTCAAAATATGCATGCTACCTAACAAGCTACCTGTAGCCTAGAATAAATAAGGACACTAAAAAGGGAGACCTATGGGTAGACAAGTCAATTGACTGGCATAATAAATTGCCTCTGTATGGACTAACTATTGCACTGTGAAAAATTACTGCACCATAGCAGCATCCAGTAGCCACTATATAAGCCATTCAGCTGGACATAATCACACTATAATTTGTTCTGTCCCAGCTAAGGCCTGCCAGTGTGTCTGATAATATCAGCTACATTATCTGCAAACAGACTTTGCTGCTGCTGCCCTGTAAATAGGGTGTGTATCTTACAATGGGGTCGGCTATTCTGTCACCTGGACATAAAGGCTGTATCACTTCTTCTATTTATTATCCTGACGTGTCCCTGGTAACAAACATTTTTCATGCATCTTATAGCACTACAGAAGTTATACCGTTATACCATGAAGCTACCCAATTAAGCATTAAGGTTACATTTAAAAAGGAAATAAACTGATAAATGCCTTTTGATAAATTCTGACTACATTGTGGATGAACATTTTCCCATGGTTAACTAATCTGAGATGAGAACTAGCTAGTTATACCAAATAAAGAAATCCCTCCCTTTGTGATGAGGAGTGTCTAGTCAGTGTGTAGTCTTTGACCGTTACTAACACCACGTTCGCTGTGTACCTCAGTGCCCTCTGGCTGTCACACACTGAACACTCAAAGCTGCTAATTTCACACTGAAAGGAAACACTCAAGTCTTTTTCTCAGTTTCTTAGTTTTCCAATGAATGAATTAAGAATGTAGCGACTTTGTCAGAATTGTGAATTTGGCAAACAGTGAGACAGAGTGACAGGTTAGATTCTGACTGATTTCACATTTGGAATTTCCCTTGTGTTGGGGGTCTAACCATTTCATGTTCTTTTTCTAGCTCAATGAATTTCCCAGCACTCTATGAAAACATTATAACCTTAATGAAAGACTGGAGAATATCCCCCCCACCACAAAACTAATTTTGTTTACAGTACACAGGTTAGCAAAATGGATCATAATTCAGATTCTTCAGAAGCGACTACTAGTAAAGCGTAATAATAATCCAGTTTTTCTTAATAACTTAATAACATTATGTAGGTGTCTATAATACTTTATATATGAGGGTTTCATAGAGCATTCATAATGAATTATACATGACTATAATGTGTTATGCCTTTTTATAAATAGTTATAGCCGTGTTTATAATACTTTATGAATGCATTATAATGCATTATGAGGGCATGTGTGATGCATTATAAAGGGGGACTTCATAGAAAATGTTAGCGTATACCTTAACATAACATAGCAAACATTATACGATAATACAATTATAAATGTTTATTATCATAAAATGTATGTTGTTAATGTATATTAAAGCTGGGGATGTATGTTTGGATCTTAAAGGGGCAGTTCCCCCAAAAACTGAAAAAAAAGTTGCGTTTTTGTGAGGCTTTAGGGCACAGTGTGTATATCACCGAGCAGAAGATACAAGCATGAGCAGCCTGGTAATATCATCTGTGCAGTGATACGACTGGGGGGTAGACTTCAGTAGTAGTTGCTTCCTACAACGTCTGTGATTTATCTTGAGTAACCAGGTCATTATTTCTGGTAAGAGACATTGCTGTTGGATTTTTCAAATGTATTTTTGGCACTTTAAGCACTACAGAAGGAATGTCATTCACTGCCATTATATTTGAGAGAAGCCTAAATTTTTAAATGAGACCTGTTCTAAAATTAGCACAACTCATGAGTGAGCAGCATCTAAAATAGTCATTGTTGATAAAATCATAAACGTGATCAGTGTCTTCACATAGATGAGTATCATTAATCATTAATAATACTATATAACTAAAGGTAAACTGAGCAGATTTGTTATTTAAGAAGAGTGTTTCAAATTGGTAGCCCTTCGTATGACTCAGTACCCATGAAGTAGCTCTCAGTTTCAAAAAGTTTGGTGACCCCTGCCGTAAAACGTAACCTTTTCAGTTTTGGGGTGAACTGGCCCCTTAAGCTATACTTACGTGCTGTCTATGAATGTTCTCTGAATGCATGATGAATGCATTATACAGTTAATGTAAAGCGTTACCAAATAAAGTATATTTTCAACAATTACCAACAACCGCTCCTCTTTCTAACATAATATGCTACCATTACAATGAAATGCATGGTAAGACCTTTGACGTTTGGATAAAGGGGAATCGGTGTATTAAAATCAGTGGATGCTGAAAGCCATTAACTAACAGAAAGTAACAAAATGAAACAGCTCACAAAAAAATCTTAGTACTAGTATGTCAACCTTTAAACAGAGGTCTGGGGAAACTATGGGGGGTGGACGGGAGGGGGGGGTAAGCAGGATCTCATCTAGGGTACCAGAACAGCCAGGACCAGCCCTGTACGGGTGAATCTGGAGCTGGACTAGGCCTCTCTATATGTTCTGTGCCTTCAGATGCCAGTCCACGACCTAAATGAGGGCATCTGCAGGGGATACAGCAGGTGAAGTGTCAGAAAATCTATGAGGAATTACTCAGCTTGGCATCAGCCGCTTCAGAATCCACACAAAGGTTATTCCAGTCTGCACTTTCCACCGGCGAATTCCCCAAAAAGCCTCACGGTAACTTGGCACTGCCAGATCTCGGTCAGACAGCAGCAGAAAGCAGGATAGCAAAACCCCGGACCTGGTTTTCCCAGGCAAAACAGAAAAGGACCATGATGAAAGAGTCCCTTTAAATAATACTGCATGAAACATAACCCCGACAAAATGGAGGAGATGCATCAAGTCCGTTTGTTATGAACGTACGTCTGCAGTCTGATGGGATGCCTTTTCCTGCTTCCTGATAGTTCAGCTCCAGCCCCCATCTCCCCAGCCCCATCAACAGCATGTCCGCTTCACATCACCATGTTCACATCACCATGTTCATATCGCTGTGTTCACATCTACCAGAAAGCCCAGAGGAAGGCCAGCCCACCGCTCCTCATTTTCACTCACATAACACTTCCATGCTTCTCCATACCTTTGCAGTTAGCCTCCCCAGGGAGCTTGTTATGTTTTCCTGTATGACTTTTACCCTACCCCCCCACCCCCCAAAATTTTGTTCTAGTCTTTTCTACCTACTCCGACTGCCCAAACTGTATTATATTACTCACTGCGATATGTATAGGCTAATGAACTCTGCTTGTCATGTTACTTGATCCTTTGCCAAATACCTTGTGACGACGGCTTTGTTGTATTTCAGGAAAGGTGCAGTATAAAAATAAATTTAATATAATTAAACTGAAGGGCGTTTGTTTTTTTTCTTCCCCTGTCAAACTATCTCCATTATTTTTGTGTTTGTGTCACATCGACCCCATCCTGGTCCAACGCTCATCTTCCTAGACTGCAAAATGACACTGCAGCATCCAGTGCACAGCAATTAGCTACAACAAGCGGATACATAAATAGCGGGCTAATTGCTTGATTTATCCATGAGTTACAGCAGTTTGATGTCCTGTTCATGGAGATAATGGTATTATTCAATGCTATTTGCACCTCTTTGACTGTCACCATTTCGCACTGTTCCACAAATACTGCAGGTATATTTCTAGTCTCCTACTTTGTATATTGTGCATTTCAGCACTTGTCCTTGTGTGTCTCTATATTTATTGTCCTTTCCTTTGCATAGTGTATAGGCTGTACTGCTGGCTAGCTGAGGTGCTGCTGAATGACATTTCATTGCTCTTTGCAGTGACAATAAAGATTCTTATCTATTTATATAGCTACCTACAGGCAGTTCCCAGGGTATGAAGGAGATCTGTTCCCTAAATCTGTCTTTAAGTCGAATCTGTAGGTAATTTGGAAAAATCATGATATAGTACATAATAATAATTATTATAATGCAGTAATAATAAAAGTGACTGCATACGGTACAGTACTGTACCTCGAGCCAATGAACCGCTGAAGCCGCTTGAAGGTCTATTTGCCAGTGTCCATTATCACAAGCCACTGAATTTAACCTGAAGTTTTTATACAATAGGTTTCATGGCAGTCAGTTCATAATTATGAGTCGTCCATTAGTTGGATGTTCTTAACCCAGGGACTGTCTGTATTATCCATCCATCCATCCATCCATCTTAAAAGTAATATATAATTAGAAAAAAACTGTACTGTACCCAGACATTTTGGCACAAAGTAACAATATACATTAAATTAGCTTTTTGGAAGAAACAACAGTGGGCTGCAGCTGTTAAGTCAGATGCCAAGCACTGTATGTGACTGTGGCCCTACACCCTCCATCAGAGACACCACTGCACTGTCCTGAGATCAGTGCCAGCAGCCCTCCACCCTCCATCAGAGACACCACTGCACTGTCCTGAGATCAGCACCAGCAGGAATAATGCTGCACCAACATTAACACACAGCCCTTCTATAGGTGGCCGTATGGGCACCGGATGCACCAGAATAACCCGTATGACCCAAATCTGGCTTACCTTCCAGACCAAGTGCCCCACCCCCCCACAGAGCCACAGTGGCAGGTAGCCCATTTAACAGTACTGGGCGGCTCTCCCTCTGCTGGACCACTGGATTGGGAAAATGAAGGACAATGCTGACTCACCAGAATCGGAGCTGGCCGACGCCACAGGCATGTTACCGTCCTCGTGATCCCAAATTCTGCAGGAAAACTAAACGGCTGTAAGGAAAAAGAGACAGATGTTATAATGTCTAGATAAACTTCTGCTCCAACAGGATAAGCATACATTAATGACAGGTACAGCACCCATGACTGATAGCTGGGCGTATTTGTTTTAACGTGAATACTGTGTGCGGACAAGTGACGGAAAAAAAAAAATTCACATATCAGGAATGTTGCTTCAAGCTAATAAAACTGGAAAAATAAATTTCGACTATAAACTATATGACAAAATACTGATGAAATTTACTTCACTTTGCTGAACTCAGACAAGAGCTCCCCTGAAATATCTTTATAATGATTTATGTAAAATGCTGGTTTTACTGTTGGAAACTGGAAATGTATTGTCTGAATAAATTTCTTTGCTAAAGAAAGGATTACCTTAGTGGTTTCTGCCTTGAATATTTGGCTGGATATCTTACTTTCACGGCACCTAATTTTCTTAATAATCCTTAGACAGTCCAGACATTACATGCCTTTGCTGTCTGTTGCTAAGTGCAGCCTGTTCAGCCTTTCAACAGCTAAAAATGTTATATATATATATAACATTCAGATCCCAGATCTCTCTCTGTATCTTAATTGCCTTATAAATCCTCACTGTTAGGCCAAGTAGCTGAACTCCGTAGGAAGCCAGTGAAACCTGAGACACAGTCCTTTGCAAGGCCTGTAGATGTTAGATTAATTATCTGGAAGCTAAGTCACCTCCCTAGCCGACTCCATGGCAAATCCCTGGCAAGAGCTTCTGGTTTCTCTCCAAATGTCCATATGTGTTCTACTTGAGACATTGCGTAACATCCCCGCGTGATGCACTACCCAATAAAACCTTGTGTTGTTTTCTAAGGTCACACAATTTATCTGTCCTTCAACGAACATCACTGCTTTGGTGATTTGGAATCAGAGCGAACAGAAGAAACCTCTGTTCACCTTTTAACTGCCATTCACAATTCTACAGTCAGCCCTGCATGTGGGAACTGGGATGTGGACCAGCAGATAGCCCCAGGACTTCTCAGATAGTCATGCCAAAGGACTTCTGAATATCAGGAAGCTTCCCTCCAAGATAGATACACCTAGGCTCCCTTTACATACTGCATGACCCTTAATAACCATCACCATTAATCTGCATAATATACTTTTTTATAATGACGTTTACAGTCATCCTGTTGGTGCCCTCTTTTATGTATTTTATAATGTCCGCTCTACACAAGATCTTGTGTTATTTACTGTTTATATGCTATTTTCATATGAATTTAAATTCAAAAAGCAACAGCTATGTACTGCTGGATGAAATCCATGCAGCACTGAACACAGAGAGATTAATTAGCAGCACAAATATATAGTTGCTAAACACAACAGAGGTGTGGCCTCAAAAATGACCACAAAAGTGAAGCAGCACCTCCGTGAACCAGTCTCAAGAAAAATTGTACATATTGAGCTTCACAAAGCTGGAAGTTATAGCAGGACTTCAGTTCAGAACTTGTGTCGAAGGCCACTGCAGCAAAGAGACACAACCCAGCATAAGAAGCACCATCTTACAGTACTGAGCTCAGCCTAAGGTGCAAACACTGATAACATCTGATTTTTCCATAATCCAAAATAAAAATTCTTATATACACTCTCTAAACATATACAAGAGAGAATGTGCGCCTTATTTTTTCAGGTGTTCCCTAGACACAGGAAAACCGCAGGTCTTCCCAGAATGCCCTGGCAAAGGGCCAACTTCTGCACAATGTTCCCAGCCTAGAAATCAAGGGTGACCTTGGACCTAACACCAGCTGTCAGTGTATAATAAAGGATGCAGAAGCTTCTCTTCTGAGAGTATCAGCTGCCCGCTGAGCCAAACGTCTCTCAGACACGCACTGTAATTATACATCGAAGTCCATGTTTCCTGATTCTTGAGCCTGAAAATCCTAACAGTGGAGTTCTTCTAATAACAGTTACAGAGTCATCCTCACCTTTGGTAGTACTTTGCTGAATATCATTTACATTTTTTAATTGCTTCTTTTTCCTTTGTTTAGCTGGTTCTTTATCTAAAGTGGCTTGACCCATTGATACTGGAGGGTGTTTTACCACACTGGGGACCTGTGCACGATTCCCACTGTGCCACATTAGCCACCTGTGGAGAGGCGAGGCAAGAGTAAGCTGGGTCTGCTGTCTAGGCATCTGGGTTCTGGGCGGAATCAAGCGAATGATGCTCAGCTCTGAGCATGTGACATCACTGGGTGAAGCGTGCAGCATTTAGGAGAATATGCACACCAAAGGAGGTGTGGCCCGATATTCAACATGAGTACCGTATGATGAGAATAAGGAATTCTGGGGGGAAATTGGGGAAAAGCACTTTGGTGAAGGTTTCTGAAGCAACACCACTGCTGAGATGCTTAGGGGTCCATCCTCCCAACCATCTACCTCCCAACAAGAGTATGACCACCCTTTGCACCTTGCTCCTCAAATGACTGCAGAATGTGTTTTAGATGCAAACAGCAACCAGTTTTAAAGGCATATTCAAAAAAAAGAAAGACAACTAAAGGGACAGTCAGATAATCATCATGATCCTAAAAAGGAAGAGAAATGCTTTGCAGAGAATCACCCAGACCCAGTCCCAAAGTAAGGGAGACCTTCAGTCCAGAGTCTCTCCTTCAGAGCTTCAACAAGGAGCCCTGTGACTCTTCACTACCCAGCTGAACCCCAGCCTCTGAATTCCAGTGGTCAACACCAATGTTTGTTTTGTTGCAAGTAGTCACTCTGTTGTCACCCAGCAGCCAACCATAGGTGACTGTGACTCACAGTGCTCTCAACGGGCGCGAATCGACATCAACACAGAAAGCTGGGAGTAAGACCTGCCAAGCTTCCTGGGGACTGGGACAATCAACGACCACTGTGATTACCTGGATCCCAGCAGATACTCCTTTCACACACAGGGATCCAGAGCTGATGTCACTTCAGCTCAGCGGAACCTGCAATTTGTTATCTCCACATCAGGCCTCTTCCAGAAATCTCTCATTCACACAGAGATGTGAACAGACCACTACAGCGACCTTCCTGCTAGTAGCTGGCGAGCCCAGAGAAGTCCAGTGCAGGATTAGGGTCGGTTGTGTTTGTCTCACTCTAATGGCTAGAGTTAGAGTATCTCAATGCTCAAAGTTAGACATGGCTATGAGTGATTCATTCATAGGAGATACGGCGACTGTCTTTCTCAGAAAAAACACCCAGGTCAGTAAAATGTAAAGACAAACCCCCAACCTCCATAGAAATCATCCCTAATTCAGGAACATGAGTAACATAACTTGTTCATGTTTACATTGCATTAAGGCATGTCTGCCATATCAAGATGTGCACTGGACCATGAGTGGTGGGTGACTTGTATGCAGTTACTACACAAAAAAAGTTAATTCTCCTGGTCTGCTCACATAGACTGAGCTTTCTTCTGGGAGAATCTCAGGCAGCTGAACACAAGAACAGGATTTTCCTGCAAAGTCACATCTGGAAGTTCACAAGAACCTGTGGCAGACCTGGAAATCAAAGGGATTCAACACGCACGTTCAGGTATGTTCACAATGGCAAGGTGTCCACACCAGAGAAGCCAGGCAGCGAGATCCTTCAGTGACAGGTCCATGAAATTTTTTTGTTACTTTCAGAACCAGAGAGAATTAAAGAATCATAAAGGTAAAATTTGCACAGTAAAAAGTGAAATTTGTATTTTAACTGAAATTAAACTTCTTTCTTAATTTTTAGCTTAATAATTAATTATCCCTTTTTCTGCCAGCGATTTCCAACCAAAATGCTAAACTGAAAAAAAACAACGAACAAACAAAACAATCAAAACCAACACTGAACATCTGACTAATCCAGAAATTAACATGAATATTATAGCAATGCGAATGATGAGAACAGTTACGTTTTATTCTTTCCGTCCAATACTTGTGGCGCAATAACAGCGGGTAGCCATCGGACATGAACGCAGTCACTGCGGCACGTCAGGACTTTACATCACAAGCTTATCTTGTTAAAATGAAGCTGCATGTCACTTCCTCAGCTGGGATGTAATCATGCAGACATCAAGCGTGTCGTTACTGCGCTGCGCCCAGCCAGACGCACTGGGAGCCGAGACCTCGGCCGGCAGACGTGCTGCTCCACCTGGGGGTCCCTACTGATCCCCCCACGGTACTAAAGCCCAGTGGTTTCACACCAGCAATCAGAGCGAGACATTCCCCCGGTGGCTGGCAGACAGACACGTACCAGAGACACCGCGATCACCAGCTTACCTGGACCTCAGGTGGTGCTGCAAGCCTATTATCATCCACCTTTGATTCATGACTCCTGGTGGCCCAAAGCCACAGGAATCTACCAAAATTTTCATTTCATTGCATTTGCATTTGGGGTCCACAAAATTAAACATACTCCTTAAACACGTGCTGCTCAACAAATGAAGCTGAAAGCTGATTTAAAACACCTATATTTTATTTTTAAGGGCATGTTTGCTTAAATGGTGAGAAAAGCTGGGAAATATTTACACTATTAACATACACCAATCAGCCATAACAAAACCACCCGAGTAATATTGTACAGCCCCCCCAAGCTAACAAAACAGCTATAATCCGTCAAAGCATGGACTCCTCTCTGAAGGTGTCCTGTGGTATCTGGTACCCAAGATGTTAGCAGCAGAAAGTAGGGCCTCCATGGAACAGACTTGTTTAGGTAACTGATGAAGTTGCTTTCTTTAGGCTCCAACTCACATTCTCAGTGATCAGCCTCTCAAATTGTCAGTAACTGTGGTACCTGCAGTTTGGATGGGGTAGTCTGTGTGAAGCTAAGCAAGATTTAGTCTGGCTAGTGTTTGAATGGGAGCCCAGTTGGTCTGTGAAGATCCTGGTGCTTTATTGTAAGTCTAAGTTTCTCGAACTTAAAAAAATCTTAAAGCGTTCTGATCGAATTTTTCCCATAAGAAATAATGGAAAACCAATTAATTAATTACGCCTAAATATGATTTTTTTTTTTAAGCATTTAAACACAAAATGAACAGAATAAAACAAGAAGAGCATTTGTTTCCTATTGGCTTTCAAAACGATAAAGATCTTATCCCAACATTACCCCCGTCCTGCCCCGATCGTCAGCTCCTTCCGTGTGCCACGCCCCCTCGTTAACCCCGTGTGGGATCCCCATGTGATCAGCTGTTTCTGCTTGTTGTCATTAGTCCTCCGTATTAAGTTAATAGTCATGTTTCCACCGTAATTGGTGGAGACCTCAACCCCCCCCCCAATGTTCCAGCCAAAATTATGCCCTTTTTCCCCTATTGGCTGAAGAGTTTAGTTACACGCATGACGTTTGTATCTCAGGCGTAAAATGTAACGACTAACGGCATAAATTGTAGAAATGTACTGGAGTAGAAAGTACAGATAATTGCCGCAAAATGTAATGGAGTAAAATAAAAAGTACGTAATGTTATTTTTACTTAAGTAAGGTACAGATATGTAAAACTGTACAAATACGTCGTTACATTGTGCCACCGGGAGGGAGATTCGAACACTGGTCCTCGGGTTGTGAGACACCAGCGCTAACCCCTCCTACTATCCCCTGTAGGTAACTGATGTAGTTGCTTTCTTTAGGCTCCAACACATTCTCAGTGATCAGTTCTCCAAATCGTCAGTAACTGTGGTACCTGCAGTCTGGTCTGGGTAGTCTGTGAAGCTAAGCAAGATTTAGTCTGGCTAGTCATTAGTCCTCCGTATTAAATTAATGGTCATGTTTCCACCGTAATGGGTGGAGACCTCAACCCCCCCCCAATGTTCCAGCTAAAATTACGCCCTTTTTCCCCTATTGGCTGAAGAGTTTAGGTACACGCATGACGTTTGTATCTCAGGCATAACGACTAACGGCATAAATTGTAGAAATGTAGTGGAGTAGAAAGTACAGATAATTGCCGCAAAATGTAATGGAGTA
>JAODJU010000095.1:29355935-29374004 GCA_026776725.1 Gnathonemus echidnorhynchus | reverse complement strand
AGCTACGCAGCCCCATACACAGCAAGCTGCACTGCACTGTGTGTTCTGACACCTTTCTGTCACAGCCAGCATTAACTTTTTCAGCAATTCGTGCTACAGTAGCTCTCCTGCGGGGTCAGACCAGACGGGCTAGCCTTCACTCCCCGTGCACTTCAGTGAGCCTTGGGCACCCATGACCCTGCCACTGGCTGACCAGTTGGCCTTCCTCTGACCACTTTTGGTAGATACTGACCACTGCATACTGGGAACACTCCATAGGACCTGCTGTTTTGGAGATGCTGTGACCCAGTCATCTATCCATCACAATGTGGCCCTTGGCAAAGTCACTCAGATCTTTACACTCAGCCATTTAACCTGCTTCCATCACATCAACTTCAAGCACTGACTGTTCCCTAATATATAGTGGTACCCTTGACAGGTGTCATTGAAATGAGATAATCAATGTTATTCACTTCACTTGTCAGTTGTTTTACTGTTATGGCTGATCGGTGTATATAAAAATAGTGTTAATATGTGTAATTCTTAATCTTACAGTACAAATTATAATGCACAGTTCTGTTTCATTGGATCGTTCTATGTTCTGTGTTCATGGTATTCATGTCCATCTTCTAAAAGCTCTGTTGGCTTCAGTCAAGAGCACACATGTTCTTCTCCAGAACCTTAGGCTGCTGTGACACCATGATGGGCCCCATGTTTCCACGGCAACAGGAGCCCACAGGTGTTTCAGACTATAGTGGCTATAGTAAGGAGATGATCAACACAGTGGGGTGCAAAAAATGTGGAACCGCATTCAAAACTTCACAACACCTCGATTGTATCTTAGAAAAACTAACATTTTAAAGAGTGAAGACTGATCTATACTTCAGTGTAAAATCTACACATCGGTAGCAACGTAGCCACATAGCCTACACTAAAGCCTGTAGTCTGTAGTTACATTTCCGGGGGGGTGGGGGGGGGCTACAGTGTAGCGTATGGCATAGGGTATGTGTATGTGGCTACGCTGCTACTGACGACATAGATCAGGGCTATTCAGGTCACGGTCCTCAAGGGCTGCATACTACCGAATTTCCAGCCTTCCTTTACCTTCCTTTACCTGTGAGCCGGGTGTGAAGCCTCTGGCCAATCAGAATCAGTAATTATTAAACTAACTACCTAGAAATCAGCCTTGAGATAGAGCATGGAAGGGCTGTGCTTGGTTTTCTTAAGCCGGTAAACATGGAATTCATTCACTGGACCCCAGCAAATGTTTAACTGCTAGTTTCCAGGTGTGGGACACGGAGGTTAATGCGCGTGCTCCGGGTGTGGAGTTCCACGCGCGGCCCTCGGAGCCCGCCCCCAGCAAGCTGAAAAATCAAACGCAAAAGAGCGGGGGGGGGGGATGCTGGGGAGAGCGCTGCTGAATCTAGACAAAATATCCAGCTTGTTGCTGTAAACACACAGCTGCATCCGTGGGAATATTCACAGCGGTATGGTGGGCATGATCTTCAAATAGCCAGGATGATAAATACAAAACAATCGGCAGCCAGTTACTGAAAGAAGCCACACTGGAGGCCAGAGACTCCATTTCCCCGCCTGCTGTGCATCCTCATTAATCCAGCTAAGCATCAAATGGCTTCCTTTTAAACCTGATTCTTTTACAAGGACTGATATGACTGCCTACCTGTAAGTCTTTAATGGAAAGACTTAATTAAGCTTTTATTTTTTTTATTTTTTATTTATTTAGCAGACGCTTTTACCCAAAGCGATGCATGATCGAGAAAGCTCCTGGAGCATTTGGGGGTCAAAGGAGGCCCAGTGATGACATCACTATGCCTGCCATGGGATTCGAACCCATGACCTTCTGACCATGAACTCAGAGTCTTGGCCTGCAAAGTCATTGCCTGCCCTTTCAAAAACATTTAAACGGCTATAAAGAGAGAGCTATAAGAGAACTAGGGGTTTCCTGGCTCCTCAGCCATGAAGATCTTCACCAAGTCCTACAGGTCATAGGTGAAGTCATTACGTCACTGGTAGACCTACGACGGAGCACAGCTGGCAGTCCGCCAGGTGAGTTTAAGCCGGCCAAGGGGTTTCTAATGAAAGCTGGCCAAGGTTTCCCCTGTCCAGGCAATCCCATCAGTCTAGGGGCTTGTCGAGCAAGAGCAGGTCAGCAGCCCTCTGGAGCTGTTTCGGTGGCTGCAATTGACAGTGGTTCTCCCGCGCTGCCTGGGGGCCAGATGGCTGGGGGGGCCAGTCAGGAGAGCGAACAACAGCGACGTTTCCCAGGGAAACAATAGGGGGTGGGGGGACGTCAAGAACAGCTGAGCGTAAGACAGAACCAGCAATGACTATGCAGAGGAGCACAACGGAATGAAACAAGGAGAGATACAGAGGAAGGGTTTCACTCCAACAGAGATTACAGAAGAACATTTCAGGTCCTTCTGCAGTCGTATTTTAGATTTACTATACTGCAAAAGAAATGTTTTGTGAACTCCTCTGTTTAACTAACATTTATGTTTGTACTAGTTAGCATTCGTATCCATTACTTTACATCACTGATTTTACCAGCTTAAGGTTGATAGCTGAATAGCTAACATCATTGTTAATCGTGAATACAAAGCAAGATTAGTTTGTAACTTGCTGACAATGACATTTGCCTCACTATCAATACGCCAAGCAAGTCCATTTAAAACAATAAACCACTCACTGACGATTATGTAAAAATAGGCTTCTCTGTGTGGTGCTAATGCTGTCTAGCCACCTTGTTTTAGGTTCATTTTAAGAAGTAGTTTCTTAGAAAATGCTTAGTTTCACTATCCTGAAATATGGATTTTTTTTTGTTCAAGTTTTTCATTGAACAGCAACACCACACAGACACAGACACAGACACACACACACACACACACACATACATACATACATACATACATACATACATACCCCAGATGACATGGTTTTGTGCGCTGCTGAGCCTGTAAGCACTGCGGGGACCCAGCAGTCCAGACCACTGGTCTTATCCACCACTGGATTAGCATCACTGGACTGCGCCTGCATTTCCATCATGCAGCTACGCCACAGGAACGTGAGCAACAAGCAAACAAGTGCTAATCCACAAGTATCCACTGAGTGACGTCTGCATAGCCTAAAAATCTAAAAATAATCCGCCCCCCTGCCCTCCCCACACACACAGGTTCAGCTCCTCTCATTACTTCACAGGAGGAAGTGATCGTATCCAAGACAACAGCAGGCAGTATTCCGGCTTCCCCCCCCCCCCCCCCACTTCACCATGGCAACAAGGCAAAATGTGTAATAATATGGAGTAAACTACAGTCTTACACAACACAGCAGTGTTAAAATGTACTTTCGCAGGTTACCAGCATCTATACGCTTTCATCTGTACTATATATTGTACAATACAAAAAAATGTTGCTCCCTGCCAATCACAGCAAAGTCTGGTCATGTGACACTGGGTGATGCAGGCAAATTTCAGCAGAACTGGCTTAAATGCCAGCTTAACTGTCCAGGTCAGTGGCTCATAAGGAACACTCAGCCTTTTTCCTCACAAACTGAAATTTCGAGCACGGGTGCACAATTACGCAAATTAGATCATCTGCCCCACAATCACTTCGTACGACGGTTTGTCCAATAACCCAGCATTCCCAATCTGAGGAGGCGGGGCTTATTCGTCTGGCGGCAAAACCCTCTGTGCATCAGATCCCAGAAAGCTGCATTCAACTGAAGGCCATGCAACCTTCCCAGAATTGACCCCTTCACACAACATTACCCATAATCGCTATGGTAAACATTACGCACTGTGCACCACCAGTACACTGCAAGGCTGCACACTGTGTAAATCACCAAAATAAAGGGAGAAGGATTAATAATCCGATTTTTGCCCCAGTCAGCCCTGCTTCTCTGCCTTGTTAGCATGCACTGACTTAAAGGTACTGCTGCATTTACCATAAAGATGAGAGAAGCTTAAGCCACTGGGCTCACTACCTCAAAGAACAAAGTCACAAACCACGTACCGTAGCACCCAGTTTACAGGTTACCTAGTTACTCACAGGTGTGTGATGAGCATTAACAGCTCGGCAGTGACGTGTAACTTTCCATAAGTACAGGGCATAAGGACTAAATGACACACCCCCACTGGACAACCAGGAGCAGTATGGTTTTCATTTTATACTGATTTCCACAACAAAAAGCAAATCTTCCCAGTTACCAAGACCGCATTTAGTGTAGCAACAAAAGTACTCTGTGAACGGCAACTGTGCATCCAAAAAATAACTGTGATAGATTCTAGCATCCTTCCACACTCCTACAACCGCAATAAGGCCATCGTTTCTGCACAGAAAGTGTTAACAGCCAAAACTCACACATGTGAAATACGGAGCGCTCAGCACAATGCTAGAGAGAGTGATTCCAGCATGCCTTAAACTCACTATACATCTTTGATAGTCTGTGCTCATGAATATTAATACACCAAAGGCTTTATAAAATGTGATTTAGTGGCTCCAAGCTCCTTTCATTTCAGAATATTATGTGTTATTCTGGTTTATTGCAGGACTAATGAGCTCTAACTGAAAATGGCATTTCCCCCAGGGTTTTCTGTCCCCAAGTGAGGCCATCATAGGAAAACCAAAACAACACAGACCAGCTCCTGCACGTTTTGCCAAAGGCCCAACTGCATTCACACATCGAGTCCCTGTTCCCGCGATGCTCCTCGTATCTGCTGCGGACGACTGCACACCAAATGCTGGCTGCCACATTTCTGAAGCTTCTGCTACCAAGGAATCAAGCCTTTCCCCTTTCTCACGCAGCATTTTACCACCAACTGGGCACCTCCTAGTCCTCTGGAATCATGGGAAAAGAGACACTCATGGTGTAAAAATTATGTACGTGTCAATAATACTACTAAATTCCCATACAAGCAAGAGGTTATAGACCGTATGATAAAACACATTTTATTACTCCTGAAAGCTCCAATAAGAACATATGATGTCATCCAACGGTGTAAAAAATAAATATAATTTGAGTGAATTTAATACCATGGCACACATGTTCTTATGCTCAAACAACAAAAACATAAAAATTAAATGTAGCCAGGAGAAATAGTTTGCTCTGTCTGAAAATCACACACACAATTTCGTTACCAAGAGAGTGGCCATCTTCATACATAAGGACGGGGGAGGGTGAAATGCAGTTAGCCCAGTAGCAGTAGCCTTAATGATCACTACGGCAACACGGCACAAGCAGCAACAGAGTCCCTGTCTACCCAGAACTGCGCGGTCACACGCAGCTCCAGCAATGCAAGATAATTACTCCAGTAAGGAAAAATCAAAGCCGGGGCCAGCAGAGACGGGGGAGGGGGGTCCTGCGCACGAAGTCGGGCTCCGTGCTCTCTGTCCCCACACAGCATAGGTCACGGCTCGGCGTACTGTCACAAGTGGAAAGTAACCAAATAAACCCCGATAAGACCGATACGGCACCTGCAGGACAAGCTGCAATACAGGCACCACCACGCAGCCGTGCAAATGTGCCAGTGGGTGACCGTAATTCGGAACTTCGGTCAGCGCACCGGCCCAGTGATTACAGCCAGCGATGTTACAGCGTAACGCGTAGGTGGAACAGCGAGAAAAGGCCCTAAGCGAGCCGGAGCGCTGCCACTATCACCCGGGACCTTAAAGGGATACAAACAGATAAGTGCAAAACAGAGAAAGCAGACAGGCGAAGTCCCCGGTGTTACCGGACAAGCACAGCACCAAGAGTTTCAAAATTGTTTCAGCATATTGTGACTTCAGTAAATGTTTAACAAGATTAAAAACGAGATTTTTAAATCATTTACTACAATTACATGACATTTCCTACACATTTGCAAATACTACGCAGTATAATATAATATAAAGACAAAACGCACGGTGTAAACTGAGACGCCCACAGAATAAAACAGCTATCTCTAATAAACAAATGACGTTCTGGTCATTATCCATATGAGAGATCCTGCTAAAATCCAGTGTACATACATATATGTGCCTGCTGTATAAGTACACGTTTGCTGCAGGTGTGGGGTGAGGAATCTTTTCCTAATAAAGGCATGTGTGAGTGATCAGCCTCGCACATCACCTGACGCGAGTACGTGCCTGGAGCTGGAGGAGAGCCCAGGAGAGCAGGCGAGGATGGAAAGCTGTGTATGATAGCGCCTTTAACTGCTTAACCTACTCTCAGGTCTTAGGCATCGTTTTGGGTGGCTATCAGTCTTATTACGGCCATGCAGAGAAGTTCAATCCTCAGAGGTCAACAGTGATCACATCTCCCTTATTTGAAACCGAGGTCGATGCGCACAGCAATTCTTTCCAAAGTCCTCCACCTCATTCACGTCTTGGGCTCATCCCACCGAGAAAAACCACGGGATGCCGAATTTAACATAAGAGAGTTCACATCATAGTCCATCTTCGAGTAACAGCCAACTATACAATGGACACAGTCCTGGTATACATTCAATGACAAATTTCTTGACATACTAAGTCTTCAACAAAACACATTCCCACGTCCATACCCTTTGTGCAAAACGACACACAATAGCATTGTCTAATGGCATCGGTGTGTGAATACGAAGCGATGTAAGAGGCGATTAATTTAAAGAGCCATTCCGTATTGTTCACGTACTGAAACCGACGCGGTTAATATCCATTACCCGTAAAAGGGTTGAATTGCGGGGAATCTTGTTCCAGTCCAGCTTGTTAATCAGCCATTGTCCTTACGCGAACTCGAAACACTGAAAAGCACATTCAGGCGCTAAATAACCCTCCGTTGACGGGATAAGGAGACCGATCGTAATCATATGCACACATTATTACAAGGAGAATAAGGGGACACCATCCGATAACACACTACTCCAAATAAAGCGTCGCAGCACCTCCTGAGCAAAATGAGCATTAAGACGGCGCTCGGTCACAGTCCGCGTACAAGAAAACACCCAAACCGCGCGATCATATTAATACAATTATTTAATTTTAGCCTATGGCTTAACGTACGGCACACCTATTCACAGTCGCTCACCTGTTCTGTCCAGCGGTCCCGTCGCTGTCTGAATCTTATTCTGGGTTTATAATGCTACTGAAATGTCAAATCGCGCTTTAGTCGCGGCTCTGACATTAAAGGGGCAACTGCATCCCTGGTGCCGTGCGGACCCCACCAAGCATATTGCGCCTTATCACGTAGAAAACACACTGTCTGATATTTTACCTAAAATATAAAACGTGTCTTTTTCATTCCAGTAGCAGACGTATAGTGTAAATATTACCAAATTGCAGTTTTGACGTTACTAATCTTATACATCTAGCTATCTTCGAAGTGCATAGTCGAGGTGAAATATTATACCAATTCATCCATCTTTCACCCGCTTATACTGATGTGGGTCGCGAGGGCGGCGGGGGGGAGTGCTGGATCCTATCCCAGACGGCATAAGGCATAAGGCTGGATAGGACACACGACACGGAGTGCAGTCCATCGCAGAGCACATGTGTAGTCGCACATTACATGCGATTTTAAAAGACCAGTGCGCCTCACTGCATGTCTCCGGCCAGTGATTGAGAAGCCATGGTACTCACACATAAATCGCGCAGAATATGAGGACTCCACACACCCTGGAGGTGTGAAACAAGAGCGCTACCCAGTACCCACTCTGCTACCCCACTTAACACTTAGGTGCATTAAAATCCCTAATTATATTTTCCCTGTAAAACTGGATTGCTCTACATTAAACACATTTCACATCCATTCGTCTTCCAACATTCTTGTCCCACAAAGAACAAGGATGATCCAGGGAGCAGTACTACCGACTAAGCCACCGTGCCACCCTAAATCCAGACATATATATGTGCATATTACCATGGGTCCCGTAAAGGGAGGTGAGAGGGCCTCTGAGCCACAGGGGCTCTAACAAATCTGGCACATAATTGGATTGGTCTGGGTTGGGGGCTCAATATATATTTTCGTGGGCCCCAAAATCTGTAGCGGTGCCCATCTATATAGCATGGATCCTGGGCAGGATGCCAATTCATTGAAATTCAACAATGTTTTCATTTTTAGATATGAGGGAGACCATGTGATTATTCGGGATCAGATTTTCTGCTATGATCTCTGATCGTGAAAAAACACAACGCTTGTAAAAACGTCACAGTTCTTACCTGTGGATGTATTTACAGTAACGCGATATTTAACTGAGCGTTTTTTAAGGTCTATTGAAGCCCTTCAAGCAATTCTGCAAATCCTCCTTAAAACCGGACAGTCTAATTTAAACCAGGATGGCCAAGGGAATAACGTTAACACAGGTTTGTACCACCTACGCCTGCGCCACAACCTCGCTATTGCACAATATTATACAAACAGCACTTGTGCAAATGAATTAATTATAAGGGTATTTCAAACGCCATGTTGCGTTTCCTCGCTTTTAAGCGCGTTGACGTCAGTAGTCGCAGCTGATATGAGCCGAGTGAAGCCTTGAGCTTCTCTTTAAATGTAGCAAGCCTATGTTTTTAATTATTTTATAAAACGTATGCTTATGAAACGATTATAGGTTTCCTTTCGGGGTACCTTTAGCACTTCACTAGGTACATTACCACGTAGTTGTACTTTATACGGATAATTTATATCTGGGCTTGGAGAGTATATGTTGGTTTCTATAAGAACGTCTACGCAGTACAACACCCAAAAAGTTAGGGCAATGCTTCTAGAGGGCACTAGCTAAAATATTACTCTAATGCACAAACACTCAAAGTTTAAGTGTTTTCTTAATATTAAAATATCATCAACATTATTCTGATATAAATTTCACCCCCCTGGAGTTAGTCAGCTCCTAGCCAATAAATCTGTCTTAATAAAAGTTGTTTACAAATACGCATTAACGCTAAATACGAAAACGCTAGTTTCCTTATAAATGAACCAGGCAATGTGTTGATATCTATCCATCTGTCCATCTTAATTCTGCACCCGCTTCTCCGGAGCCTCTCCCCACAGCTACAGCACAAGGCTCAGCGCAAGTGTGGATATAGGTTTCTAATTTGTACAAAAGTAATTTAAAATGGTAGGTATTACAGGAAACCTAACCAGGTGTTCCATATAGATAGCCAGTGCCTTAATCCTTTTAATCTTTTAAATTAAACTTTAATTAATATTTAATTTAATTAGAATTAAAATCGACTGAAAGTAATTACACTTCCTCGTGTATTTTAAATTGTAGGCTACTACTGGCCGACAAATATTATCCGACCTTCAATATAATCTAATAACATTAGTCAACTTCAGATTCTTCGCATGGGTTATGAGGAGTCTGAGTAATTTTCCCATTGATGATATTGCACGAATTGTACTGAGAATCTTCCCAACTTGACTGAGCCTCAGCAGACGCAGAAACGCATAAGGGCTAGAGGGGCAAAGACGTCAAGATTAAGAAACTCATTGCAATCTTCGATTTTCCACCAGCAGAGGGCGCATATCTTGTGCAAAATGAAGGGATCCAATTAAGTTTTTCCCTTAAAAAACGCATTATAAAATTATAACATACATAAGCTGTTCAGACTGGAAGTGTTTTTTAAACGACTGCAGTCCGGTTTATCGTTGTTCTACATGTACACATAATAGCTCCATAACGTTCTTGTTGTACATCTGGCATTAAATGAAAGAGCCAGAAATGTTCTGTCCCTAAACCAGGGCCCCGTCAATCTGATAGGCGACACTGGCGGCCGCTTTGGGCACCAACTTCTGAGGGAGCATCGCCTTGCCAGCCAATTTCACTTTACCTCGGACAGGGGGCGCTGTTAGCGATGCTCTCCTAGGGCGTAACATTGGCTTGGACCACTACTGCCCTCACCACTATTGTTAACAAATTCACTCTTTATTGGCCTCTGATAAAGTCAAATGTGTTTTATTTTCATACCATCCATACATCCATGAGGTGAAGGTCCCGCATTTGGGAGCTATAGGACCACAGTGCATCATACAGATGAAAGGGGTTTACATGCAGTGTTGGGTATTTCAGGTCCAGAAGCTACAAATCTGGACCGAGATTTAGTTTCTACCAACCACTTGAGTTCCCGGTGACTGTGACTCTTTATGCTCTAGTTGGTACAACTAATTGGTAGAAACAAAATCTTGGTCTGGATTCGTAGCTTCTGGCCCTGAAATGCCCAACACTGGTTATATGTACATGGAACTATATACAAAATAATAAAGCACAATGGGTCGAACATTAGGCTACAAAAGACAATGTATCGCAAGTAAGGACAGGTTAAGTGCAACCACACATGATACATACACAGGGTGGCGTTTAAGTACAGAAAGCAACCCAAGAAAATACATACAGTTTATGAAGTGCATAAACCCCAGAGGAAATTGCTGTACAATGCTTTTTATGCTGCAAATTTAAGTATATCAACATTTTCATGATTAATTATAATTTCGTATACTAATCATATATTTTATATTTTTGTACCCTGATTATGCAAACACAGGGAGTGCTTCACTTATCTTGAGACTGTTATCGCCTTGTAATGACAGCTCTCCAAGCCAAAACAAATGAGCACAAACCTCTTTACACACTTAGTAATAAACTATCATTTAAAAAAAAAAAACTTTTACACACTCAGTACAATAGTCATCATTCTTTTAATGGAGTCTCTCCCAGGCAGCAAAGGCCCCGCCCTGGGTAGGATGACAGTCCATCACAGGACACGTATGACCGTATACACACACACTCACAGGAAACGTATGACCGTATACACACACACTCACACACATATATAATACAGTCTGGAGGTGCAACAGAATTTTGCCGTCATGGTCAAAGGGGTTCTGATTGAAGGAAATCACTGATATAGAAAACTGACTTCAAAGAATATGAAATGATAAAAAGACCGAATTCCTTTGAGATTGAAAAGCTTTTATTTATGGATGGATGGATGGACAGGTGGATAGATGGATGGTACAACTACCCAATAATTTAATTTGTAACATTACTTATTTATATTTGAAATCCAAATTGCAAATCCAGTATACAAGAGTATATTTTTTCCGTGTAGAAAATTAATTCCAGTCCAGCTGTGTGCTGTTCATGTTTCTCTTCCACCATCAGTGATTTCTTGAGATTCCAGCATCAGGAGATGTGAAAGCTTGTGCTGGAGCTTCTGCTGCACATGCAACTCACTTTATGTGTGCTGCTACACTCACTTTATGTGTGCTATTACTCTCACTTTATGTGTGCTGCTACACTCACTTTATGTGTGTGGCTATACTCACTTTATGTGTGCTGTTACTCTCATTTTATGTATGCAGCTACACTCATTTTATGTGTGCTGTTACTCTCTCTTTATGTGTGCAGCTACGCTCACTTTATGTGTGCTGTTACTGTCACTTTATGTGTGCTGCTACACTCACTTTTTGTGTGCTGTTACTCTCACTTTATGTGTTCAGCTACACTCACTGTATGTGTGCAGGTACACTCACTTTATTTGTGCTGTTACTCTCACTGTATGTGTGCAGCTACACTCCCGTTATGTGTACTGTTACTCTCACTTTATGTGTGCAGCTACACTCCCGTTATGTGTGCTGTTACCCTCACCTTATGTGTGCAGCTACATTCCCTTTATGTGTGCTGATACTCTCACTTTTTTGTGTGCAGCTGCATTCCCTTTATGTGTGCTGATACTCTCACTTTATATGTGCAGCTATACTCCCTTTATGTGTGCTGATACTCTCACTTTATGTGTGCTATTACTCTCACTTTATATGTGCAGCTATACTCCCTTTATATGTGCTGATACTCTCACTTTATGTGTGCAGCTACACTCACTTTATGTGTGCTGTTACTCTCACTTTATGTGTGCAGCTACATTCCCTTTATGTGTGCTGATACTCTCACTTTATGTGTGCTGTTACTGTCACTTTTTTGGAGGCCAAACATTTAATTGCCTGGTGTTTGGAAGCTTCCTCTTCAGCATGACTGTGTAGGTTCTGGGTACCATCAGTGAACCCAGATGCCTTGTGGGACGTATCGGATCACATGCAGTAACAAAGCAAGGCTGGAGAAGACCAACAGGATGCCAACAGTGAAGAAAAAGCAAAGGAAAGTTGTTTTTTCCTTGGACCCGGCGATAAAGCAACTGACATAACAGTGACAGGGTCCGTGCACAACAAAATGAGGCAGTGGGCTCAGGTCATGCAAGGATCACACACAATAATAATAATAATAATAAGTTGTACATTCTTTGCAAACAGTAAACAATCATTTTAAAAATGGGAATTGGTTCCATATGAAACAAAGTAATAAAGTATTACGGCCCGGCTGATATATGACTGAGCATAAAAACAAATTCAAAGCATAAAGGAGCAGATGAAACCAAAGAGACCAGCATGCCGTCTGTGTGCAGTCCCCTCGCCTCTCTTACTGTGTTAAATTACTGAATAAACAGACAGAAATTGATTTTGTGACTTACCAGGGTTTCCAAATTCCATGATTAACAGTTTTTTTTCCTTATTCTATCTTTTCTCCACGAAAAAACTTGATTGCACTTCATTTCAACAATTTACAGCAGCACTAATGCCTCTGCAATTTCTTCTACAAAAAAAGGCATTTTACCATTTAGCTGTTTATATAAAATGCCTTACATTTTTACCATAGTCCCAGTATGTTCAGTCAGCGTTTTACACAATGCCTTTGAAACAGGTTTTGGCTGAAATAGGTTTTCGGATTCCATTATAGCCTTTTCCTGTGTAATCAAACATGTGAATTAACATTTTAAAGTCAACACAGGCACCCAATCACAATAGTAAATAATAATAAATATAACCAAAACAATTAACTAAGTGTTGATATTAAACCAAATCTATCAATACATGACTGCTGTCAAGCAGACCAACAGGTCCATGTGATATAGAGATGGGAAGGTAAATTTGAACTTTATTCTCTTCCTGGAGAACAATGGGGGGGAGGGGGGGGGCTGTGGTTGGGGAACTTTGAAGGCATGGCTCTGGTCAGACAGCAGTAGCTTGGTGGCATCCTGCTTTGAGAGGGGACAGAGATTAGGGATGGACCTTGGGGCTTCATCATCTGGCATTACCCCACCCTAGAAGTTTGTGCCCCCCAGACACACATATACACACACTGCAAAGCATCAGATGCAGTGACGTAAAACACTGGAGCAGTGGAAACATGTTGTGATGGACAAGTGGGTTTGGTGGATGTCTGGAGAACATTACCTGTCTGACTGCATTGTGCCAACTGTAAAGTTTGATGGAGGAGGGATAATGGTATGGGGTTGTTTTTCAGGGGTTGGGCTTGGCCTCTTAGTTCCAGTGAAGGGAACTCTTAATGCTTCAGCATACCAAGATTGGTATGGAAAAATCTCTGCTTCCGACATTGTGGGAGCAATTTGGAGAAGGCCATTTCTGTTCCAGCATGACTTTGCCCAATAGCAAGGTCCATAAAGACGTGGCTGGGTGAGTTTTTGGTGTGGGAGAACTTGACTGGGCCTCATAGACCCCTGACCTCAACTCCATCAAACACCTTTGGGATGAACTAGAATGGTGATTGTGAGCCAGGCCTTCACGTCCAACATCAGTGCCTGACCTTCTGGATGAATGGGCAAAAATTCCCACAGACACACTCCAAAATCATGTGGAAAGCCTTTCCAGAAGAGAGGCAGCTGTTACAACTGCAAAAGGGGGACCAACTCCATACTGATGCTTATGGATTTAGAATGTGATGTCATAAAATTTCCTGCAGGTGTGACAGCCAAGTGTCCCAGTACTTTTGTCCATATAGTGTACATGCACAAATCAGGACTAACAACATGCAATGTTTTTTTTTTCATATAGAAGGTTGTGCAATGTTCCATTATTGCTGCGTCTGCTGCTTCCAAACATTCAGCTCCTGCTGCTATTTATTTTCAATCATACGATTTCTGCTGCTTCGAGGCATCTGTAGATCTCCATTTTTGTATATCTTCTGCTGATGAAAACACTTATAATTATTACTGTGGTGTTAGTACATGACTTATACTACTCCTGGTTATAGAGGCCTAGCTGGGAAAAAAAGCTTTCTTGTATTGTGAGCCAATGACCTTTGACGATGCCCTGATTCATCCAATTGAAGGAAATCCCTCCTCCCTTGAGAAAGGGATTGGCTAACTCTCCATATAAAAGGATGTCTGGAAGGTGGAAAAAATATGATGGTTGTAGTGATGGAATGCTGGGAAAATGATGTATTGAAGCTGATTCATGTTTGCAAAGCAGGTAAGATTAGAAACAATGTTCATGCTGTGTTCAGTATTGTCACAGGAACATAGAATACAAAATTTGATAGTGTCACACAAACAGGTGAAAGCTTCGCTTCATGCACTATTCTGAGGTGTTTTCAAAAAGTTATTGATTTTGCATCAGTTTCTAATTTGCCGGCAGTGTGTGTCCAATCCCAGAACTGTGCCTGCGAACTTACGATCCAGATCCAATTTCTCAAACGCTTAAAAAGTCAACCTGAAACATCTAAAATTTGATTTGAGAGCTTGTTCATTAAATAAGGAAACGTCAATTGGAAGAAAAGAGACGAGTGTGATATGAAGGTTCCCAATGAACATGCAGTTCTTATTTATAGATCTTATTTAGGGGCTTTGACAGAAGCATTGGGTGCGTTATTTCATTTTGTCCAGAAGATGTCAGTGTAACATCAGTCTTCAAAAGCTTTGAACCTTTTTCCAAATAGATGTACGTGAAGGAGAGGGATGGTGCAGGAGTGGCTGTATGTGTGGGGGTCCAGAGGCACCTCTGGGGTCCTTCTCAATATGTGTACTTGACCTTGCTTGTGCTCTCGCGTATCTGTTTTCCGTCATCTTCCACTGCTGAAGACCATTTCCGATACTCAAGACCAGAAGTACACATGGACGGTAAAAATCCCCGGATTTCATTCTTGCCCTGCCCCCAAATATCAAGGATGCATTGGTTGCCAAACAAGACCAATCCCAAGATTCATTGCGTCCAAGTTTGCTCTTGGGAGGCGAGTTGGCACGGGCGCTCCTGCCAAGACCACAAGTACAGTCTTTGCATTCTGGGTATTGAGAAACGCCCCTGCTCTCTCTGGGCTTTAAGCTGTGCTGGGAACAATCCCACTCCCTGGCTGGGGCAATTAGTGGCCACCAGCAGTGTCCTGTTAGCAATCCGCATGTGCAGTTTCCAGGCTGGCTGTGAGGAACCTGCTGCTGCTGACTGCTCTTGTGTGTTGCTGACTGAGGACTGTTGATGCATAGCAGATCCCCCGGGGATCGTGTCACACACACACACACACACACAGTTGAGTCTAGTTCCTCGTTCATGATGTGAACCAAGGTCGTTTCTCAGCTTGTGGTGTTCTCCAGCATACTTTGCATCTGCGATCACCCTCAGCACAAACTGAAACTGCTCATTTTTAAATGAAAATAGCACTTCACAAGGGTATATCTTTGTTTTGTTAAAATGGCGCTGTTTTGTCACAAACTCAAAATGGTGTTGACAATTTCGGCAGAAGTAAATGAAGGCAGCATGAGACTAGCAGCTGTGTCACTGCTCTGGCTGACAGATGCTTTAGTGACACTTCTGCACCCATCCTATAATAATCACAGATGATATGAACATACTGGATGCCATTGTTAACCGGTCTGGTAATAAATACCAAACTGGGAACTGAATACCAGGAATGATGAAAGCACTCCAATGGATATGGGTCATCATGGATCAACACGCCTCCTTCACATCTAGCTATCTCATCTTTGTCTCTTGGATGAGAGTGCTCACCCACCCACTTTAATCTTTCCATCTACTCTTATCATTGTCTCTTAGCTTAAGAATACCACTGAATTATAAAGAAAAG
The DNA here is from genome assembly GCA_026776725.1 of Gnathonemus echidnorhynchus. Classification (NCBI taxonomy): domain Eukaryota; kingdom Metazoa; phylum Chordata; class Actinopteri; order Osteoglossiformes; family Mormyridae; genus Gnathonemus; species Gnathonemus echidnorhynchus. Next base: position 29,358,130 of record JAODJU010000095.1, on the reverse strand, counting down.
CAACATGTCACCTTCAGATGGTCTCTCTAGATGTTTTCACTCATGAAACATTAATTAACTTGAGTCTATCTATAGTGTATTGAGCTTCGGCCTTATCGGGCTGCTAATCAGGTTTGCACAGATCACACAATAACATGGCAAAGGAGCACCACACACTATTGCACTGCAGAAATTTCTAGATGGTTCCAGAAGGATATTATATCATCTCTAGCTTCTCTGTTTCCCATTCGTACTGTTGTCAGCTCCTGCGGTGGAACATTACTGACATCCCAGTGTTGTCCCCAGTCAGGTACAAGATGTAAAATCTCTAATCATAAATGCATAATATGATTGGTACCCTGTTCACTCAATGTCATTTGAAAGAGTTTTTATTTTGATGTGCTCAGGTATGCGAATCACATCCTGAGGCAATACAGCAAAAGTCTCTTGGTGAAGATCAGGGGATGTGAATGAGCTGGATGGATGTGAGTGGTATAAATTAAAGGGATGTTTTCTAGCTCAAAGATTATGTGGGAAGCACCAAAAATGCATATGTTCCCATGTCTTAAACTGTTCCAGGTGGCAGTTGCCTAAGGAGTTTGAGTGTAGAGCAGTGCTTCCAGCCCTCTTCCCACCCTCTCCAGGGTCGACCCTCCCTTTATTAATTGCCCGCCCTTTCCCCTCAGCTACATCCACATTTCATTAAGAAATGCTCAGCATATGATTAGCCCCCCACTCCGCCCCCCACCATACATATACACAATCACCTCTTTTACTCTTGCACCACTATCTGCGACAAAGGTTACAGCCCCCCGTCACAAAGACTCAGAACTTCTCAGACTGACAGCAGTCTGTTAGCCGTGCATATCCTTGTGTCGCTTTTCCTTCATTTAGGTGCTCAATGAATCTCCATTCAGTAGGACAAAGAAGTTTTGGGGGCAACTGACTGGTACTTTAAATCCCATAATAAATATCACAGTGTTCAACCACCTGGACAATAGGTATGAATATATGAACAATGAGTCATACAAGGCCGCTGTAGTTCATTACCACCTACGCCCGTGGGGCTCTCCACCTTCCTATGAATATTCAAGGAAAATCGCTCAATTTTAGAACTTTCTTAAGTACATTAGTACTCTGAAAGTTTGAAGTAGCCCTTCAGGTAAACTTAAGTATCATATCTGGGATATTTAGTGATATGGCGACACCTTGTGGTAGAATAATGTGAGGATGCGTCAGAAATCATCCATGTGATTTGAATACGGAGCCAAATTTTTTTATTTAAAACTCAGTCTTTTGTCATAAAAACTTCAATCAAGGTCTTTTATGTTTGACCTTTAAACTCTTTGCACTTCTGTATCAGAGATTTTGCCGGTCATCCTCACCTATTTACTGAACCGTAATCAATGAAATACCCCTTATCTTCAACAGCTCACTGTGGCGTTGTTTCTCTTCATTGACAGAGGAGAATAATTTAAACAATAACATAACAGAGGGTGTCTGGCAAAGGGGGGGGGGTCACTGCCCTGTTTCCCTGTTTTACTCTCACCGCCTCCCTCATGTCTGTAAATTTACCCACTTTATTGGGAACATCATTCTAATACTGGGCCTGGATCCCCCCCCATCTCTCAAAAATGCCTGAACTTTAGGAGGGAAGTGTTGGAAACTTTCTATAAAGATTTTGGTTCATGTTCACATGATTGCATCATACAGTTTATTGCAGATTCGTAGGCTGGAAGTAGGCATTAGGAGATGAGTAAATTGTGGTTATAAAGTGATGTGCATGGTCAGCAACAAAACTCCAGTAGTAGTGATGCAAACTAGAAAAAGTGTTTTGAAACATTTTAGAACCTTTGCGATACTTGAGTCAGAACATGGCCCTGAAGTCTGTATTAAAATGACGAAGTCACATGAGCATGCTGAACAGGTCTTCATACCGACATACTGTCTAGAAACATTTCAGTTTTTTTTTTTGCTTCACTTGGTCTCAGTCCAAGCACAGTTGTAAAAATTTATTTGTTAATAAAACATTATAGAAGCTCAGTGCTGAAGTATTCTGCCTTCATTCCTCTGTTGTGTATAGGCTCAGGGGGTCTGGAGCCCATGGGCACAAAGCTGGAAACAACCCAGGATGGGGCACCAAACCATTGCAGGGCACAGTCACACAGGAAATCTGGTAAGTCTAATTAACCTCAGCATGTTTTTGGATTGTGGGG
>JAODJU010000095.1:29342575-29355835 GCA_026776725.1 Gnathonemus echidnorhynchus | reverse complement strand
CCTCAGCATGTTTTTGGATTGTGGGGGGGGGGGAGGGGCGGTAAACCAGAGCACCCAGAGGAAATCCCATTAAGACAAGGGGAGAACATACACTCTCCAGACACGTGGAGCCAAGGTGGAGACTCGAACCCGGGTCCCAGAGGTGTGACGCAACAGCACTAACCACTGCACCACCATGCCACTCCCTATATATATATATATGCATTTTTAAATATAATTATTTTATAATTATTTTAACATAAAATATAAAAATTATAACAACAATAAAATTGTACAAAATCTTAAATGTAGCTCAAATGTGGTGGCAGTGTTTGTTGAATATGTCTTTCCTAATACCACATACATAGTTTTTGTGCACTTCTCTAAGACAGTGTCCAGGGAGCAATTTTTGGCCACTAGATGTTACTGTAGGCCTGTAGGGCAATATTCTCCACGTTTTGAAACATTGACACTTTTCTCCCAATCAGTCGTCTCTGTTGTTTCCATCTCTCAGAAACGGCATTTACGCCCTCAGTACCAAACGGGCTGTGGATTTTAAATGATCCTCGATTAGTACGAGTGGACACAATGTGTCAATATGAAAACCTTCCCCACCTCATTGCCCCAGTACCACCAGCCTGAACCATTTACAAAAAGCAACGTTGGATCCATGGATTCATGCTGCTTACACCATATTCTGACCCTCCTATCTGCTTGTGGTCTTCAGCTGTTATAGCCCATCCACCTCAGAAGATTTTTTTTTTATTATTATTTAATGAATGTGATTGGCCGATTAGATATTTGCACGAGCAAGGAGGTGTATGGGTGTTCCTGGAAAAGTGCTGTGAGTCTATATTCTCTCTGTGTTTGAACAGGTTTTCTCCCACAGTCTAAGATTACGCAATTAAAAAAAAATATTGTGTTTGTGCCTTGCATAAACCATTGTAACCAACCATTGTATCCAACATGTTCTCTGATATATGCCATGTGCTGTCTTTGGATGGATGGATGGATGGAATAACACCTTTATGGGAGCTGAGGCTACCTTCATTACTGAGTTTACTTGTGTATAAAGCGTTTGATCGTACCTGCAATATGTGTCAACTTTGCTCATTCATTTTATCAAAAGTCCAATTTAAAATGCCCAACTTATAATAAGAGGAAAGTGAGAGGCCTTTAAGTAAACGTTATCTATGACCATTACGAAAAGATTAAGTAAATAATTGTCTTTAATTTAGTCCACTAGAGGGCAGACCAAGGAAAGAAAACAATCTTTGTTTTTGGTTTTATACTGGAAAAAAGATCATGATAATTATTTTTCTGTTTCAATTAATATTACGTGTTATAAACATTGGAAAATTCCATATTCTTCGTATGTGCGCACTTGAGAAATCTGACCTGAATGATTAAGAATAACTAACATACAGGTACTGCTGTCAAATGAATCATCCATCAAACTTTAATTGCACATAAGCATTTGTCCAATACAAACAAAAAGAAAATTCTCTGTAAGATATAGCATTTATGACAAGATTTACTTCTTTTTAATTTATTCTATTATGTTAATAATAAATTATGTACAATTGTCTTGATATGACAGGAAGCAGGATGGAACGAGAGAAGAGGCGCGAGGACAGAGACAAATTGCATGCTTCGAGTGACAGGCCACAGTCTGGTGACGGTCAGGGGTCGTCAGGGAGCTGCTGCTTGATCCACCAGATGGCTCCCTCAAGCAGAGCGGACACAATGAGCGGAACGCCGAAGAGGGAGGGGACCAGGCCGGGAATCACCACATGTATGAGTCGTCGGATCTGGGTGGAAACAGACAGAGTCTGATCAGAGGAGGATTGCGTCATGGACAAAGCAACCAACCCGCTCACTGGCGAAGTGGAGAGATACGAAACAGAGCTCCTGAACATAGCGTGCAGGATTGTGGAGAATGAAAATAGTTTGAGTAGAAACTTCTGTCTCTGAATTAGAATCAGGTCCTTAAGAAGTATTCACAGAAAGCTGCAACAAATGATACGATACGAAATGAAATAATTATGTCAGAGTTAAAAGCCAACACTTCCACCTTGCAAAATTCATTCTATCTGACAGTGAAGAAGCAGGTTGGTGCTATGTAGGTGTTCCTAATAGGGGGCTGTGAGTCACTAATTCATTGCAGACGTTCCAAGAGCTCGGTAAGATGCTCCTGCCTCTCTGTCGAGGTCTCCTTCATGAGCTCTGACTTACATCAGACTAATGAGCGTCCAGCGTGAAATACACCTTTGTGAAAATGAGTCATCTTTAAAAAAATTACCGTATGCCTCACTCGCGGAGATGTGTCTTGGGTTTACAGCCAGGCAGCTCAGAGAGACGTTACAAGCTGCAAGCCTGTCTAATTACTGAGTGATGTCCTGCTTCTCTACTGTACCTCCTAAAGAATCTCATATCAACTGCCTCTTCCCATAGGTGGCATGTTCCTGGAAGTATTGTTATTCCTGGATAGTATTTAATGGGAATTTTATGGCACAAATCTGACAGAAAATATTCCAAATAAACTAAGCAGGAAGCGGATGCATCATGAAATCATGCTATAGGAGGGTGGGCAGGCAGTGACTCAGTGGGCGGCTCTGTCGCTTCACACCTCCAGGATTGTGAGTCCCGTGTTTGTTTGTGCAGTATGCATATGTTCTCCTTGTGTTTGTGCTCCAGTTTCTACCCAGGATGTGAAAACATCAAGCTATGCAAACTGGAATGTCTAATATGGAGAGGGCAAAATGTAAGTGTGTGTGTGTGTGTGTGTGTGTGTGTGTGTGTGTGCTGGACTGGCATCCTATGCAGGGGGTCCCAGGAAGATGGGTGGATAGAAGAAGACTGCTAGCTTCCACCTCTGAACAATGTTCTTATGATGCAGACCAAGGACGAGCAGATTTGTGTCTGAATTGTTAAGTGTCCCTCTGCTTTTCCCTTCCCAGGTCCTTTGAGCCCCTGTATACATGGTAATCCAGCACTGATGTGTGTAATTATGTTTCCCTCTGTGAATGTATAACTGAAGTGTCAACTGGAGGGTAAAAATCCTTATTCTTCTGGTCGCGCACCGATAAAACGCCTGAAGCCAACCATGGGCACGACAGACACAGCTTACCGTGATCGCTGGCTGTGCTCTGACTCGTCTCCGAACAGCAGCTCCGCCATCACGCCCTCAGGGGTGGACCTCTTGCCATATCTAATGAGCGAAAACAAGGCCAGCCAGACTCAGGTCACTAACAGAGGCCCTGGAGACAGGGCGCCGCTCCACTGGATGTTGTGACTGTAGCTGTGATGCTTAATGGCTTAATAAGGACACACTTGAAGGGCTCTTTTTCATGCTTTCAGACACGTCAGAAATACATTAGATTCTGTAGAACCTAGACCCTAATACTACGAAGCACAGAGTTCTTCAGTGAGAAGACACACTCTACCACATGGTTCGTTCTCAAACACGCTGCTCCACAGTATAGTCATACTACTCTGTGCACCGAAGAACAGATGAGGAAACGCAGACATGCATTACACTAAAATCTCAGCCCACCGCCCTCCCCTAATCAGCAGCTGTTTATATGCGCTGTCATCAATGCACATCTCCTACATGAACGGAAACCCCATCGTAGACAGATATCACTGCACCTTTTTTTTTTCACTTTCGTTCAGTCGCAGTCAGCAGCCCAATTATTCAGCGTAATAATGCTTTTATCGTTATTATGAAAATGTCATTTTGCTTTAATTTGGCTCTTAACCTCTCTAAATGCTTCAGAGAGCCAAAGTCCAAGGAGCAGAAATGTCCTGTCCTCCTGCGAATATCGATTCCGCAATTTTAAAATGTTCCGCATAATCATACTGGGTATTCAACCCCAGCCCACTAAGTTAACCTGGCATTTTGCCGCCTATATGACGGATTGTCCTTTTGTGTGAAAATACCAGGGTACGAGACTCTCCTCAACAGCCCAGCAGCACAGTGACAGGTACGGCCCCCTTAATGATGGACCCCACTGTCTGTGAGTCTAATAGGTCTGCGTGCCATGTGTTCAAGGGGAAATCTGTCAGATTATACACATACACACACACACACATACACACAGGTTTGTAATTATATCTTTGTATATCATTCCAATGTCTCCTCAAGTTAAAAAGTAACAGGTTTTACTGCACAAAAACACAAATTCAGACTTAGTTACATTTACGTACACTCTGCTCAAACTTAACACAAGACAACAACTACAGAGATACACATATATAGATATGTAAGGTTAAACTTAAATATATACATAGAGATACATAATTACAGATATGTGCACAGACACAGACACACAGACACTCTCAGCTTGTGGACACAAAACCACAGTTGAACAACGGCCACAACGACAGGATATAATGTCACTAAATGCCTTTAATTCCCTCTTCCCCTCGAGGTGCGAGTCTCCTAAGGTTTCATCTTACTCCAGTGACAACAAGGAGGATTCGCTTCCAGAACTTTCCATCAAGATGCTGGTTAATGGAAGGTAATGTTGTTTACGGATCTCCAGCTGACATCCTGATAGTAGCCGGGGTAAAGGGACGTACAGAGAGCCAGCGGTAATGGGAAGCTTTACATGTCGTGAGGAGCTGAGTGTGGCAGTGAAGGTACGTCACACAAAGGTCACATGGCAATTTGAAAAAAAAGAGTCATATCCATAAAGAGAAAATAAACTCTGATTTGTGTTTTCTGGTGAATTACCAATGGAAATTACCTGTGGAAAATTCTTCCATATGGGTCATTTCAACCATTGACCACCGCCATGCACCACATCTAAACATCTAGGCAGCGTTGTGTCAAACGTGTCCTGCTACTAGGGTTCAATAGTCATTATTAACTTCAACAACAGTGTTACTGATATTTCTTTTAAAAAGTAAGCAAGTATAAACTAACTAATGCTGGATATACGTGTAGCAAACTGATTTTAGTATTGATATCCTTTCTTCGTCTGGCAATCAAAGCTTTCCCAGCTGTGTGTCCCATGGTACCAGGGACAGGTTGTGCCCCCCCCCCCCCAATTAGTGCTAAGAAGATGGATGATCTCAAGATACGGTGTGAGGAAAGATCTAGCATGTTACAGAATCAAGAGGCAGCAAGCGCTCAATTTTCTTACTTCTGTGGGCATCTCCAAATGTACTGATACACAAAGGACACAGACTGTGTCGGATGTTGTGTGTTTGTTATATATCTACATTTAGTTAAGGGAGCAAATCAAAAAATATTGTTTTGAATTCAAGTTTCAGATGTATTTGCTATTTTTTCTCACTTCTGAAAGAAAATTCTACAGTCATTTTCTATACCTCTGTGAAAAATCTATTTTATGTTGTTCTAAATACAGTGATTTATATTCGAAGCAGATATGAAAATGTATCTTACATATTTGCCTGATCAAGGTTAGGTTATCCTCTTCATAGCAACACGCAGCCTCGTAGCTCAGATATAAATAAAAATACATGTATATGTCTTTACGACCGGACATATTTTTACCCTTAAAAATTGCTTAACTGTATAATATTAATGACAGCACTGACAGTAACCCGATACTGGCATGGTATTCCCTCAGAGTACTGCATGACATTTTGAGATGCTGTTTAAATGTAACTCTTTCCATATTCCTTGGCCAGCTAATTATATGGCCTATAATGGAAAGGATGATTACTACGGTGATTATTTCACGGCTGCACCTCCCATCGGGGACACCGGGTATTTCCGTGATGGGGATTCGGGACGGCAAAAACTTAACGTGGCCAACCCCAAAGTCCAGGGCCGATTATTAATCCCACTCCAGTCCTGATGGTGACCACTGCCACGTGCCATTTGTAAGTTCAAGGAGCTGTTTCTGCTGCCGGCCTACCTTCCAGTAAGTTGGTTTAAATAACGATAATAGTCCACCGAATAAAACTAATGAGGTCCTGAACAAGCACCGATCCCTGCTGTCAAACTCATTACAGTCCAATTATGAAAGGAAATGGTTACTTTTCCGTAAGTGGTTTAGGTGTCTAATGGGAGGGGCTCTCACCTCTGTCTCGTAATGAGGTTGATGTAATGTCTGAGAGCAGAGTAGTATTTGGCCATTTCCTCGGGCGCCGCGTCCTCCCCGGGGTTCTCCGGTTTAGGTGGGTAGGCTTCCACGAAGGTGCCGAGACACACCAGCACGCAGAAGACGAGGGCCACGAGGACGCTCCAGGGTTTCAGAACAACAGCCATCTGCAAGGACAGCAAGGCACTGTAAGGGGCCCATCGTGCATATACTGTACCTATACCGCTTTTTGTTGTCCTGTGTTTGTCACATCCTCCAGTCTTCCCGTGATGATCTTGCGATGCTGACTTAAGGAAGTATTTCGAAAAAGTCGCACGTCGTTCTTCATTTGCATGCATACGACATTATACTCATTTAAACACGTGGAAGCTACTGGAAAACATAAGCGCGCTAATATTTATTTGTTTACGCGATCGCTCCTTCACAGGAGGCGTAGATTTCACAGATGGTGTTTGTACGTGGTTAAAAGGAATTTCCTTCAGTGAATTAAGCTATAAGGCGTCCAGTGGCAACATAATGTCGGTGTAATGCGATTTATTGATCTTTTACACCTCATATTATCATGGCAATGCCTTTACTAAGTATTTTGTATTAATTATATGAACGTTAAAAGGTTTCAATTTAATAAGAAGCACGACAAAACGTTTTTCATTTTTTCATTTCATTAACATTTCACCTGGGAAATATCGGCATAAACTTACCAAATTTATCTTTATATATATATATATCTTTGTCTAAGACAGATTATATAGTCATTCATATTGAATTAAGAGTTATTAAATTAATTAACTATATTCTGCAATGAATGTCGCGGTGCAGAGCTGTCCATGGTTCTGACTGTCCTTGCGCGTGCCCTCTGCTTTGAAATAAATGAAATTAATGGAAATGAAAAATTGGTGATTATGAGATATCTAGTAAAACACGGTAGTCTGAATGAACTCCTGAGTCTGTTTATGATGGTTTTTCATATTCCATGTGCTGGTCTTTTAAATAAATAAACGTCGACATACTTCTGTATTATCACTGGTTTGATATGATTCCCGAATTCAAATGAAACGGCAGAAACAAAGCGCGATATACTTACTTTTGGAAGGGTTGGAGTTACAGGTGGTCGGTAAAACAGCCGGTGTTTTCTGCTGCCCCGGGATCTATTGCTTCCAAGAGGTTTGGTTTCTCAGTTGGCGAAGTCTTGGTTGTCTTTTGCTTTTGTTTTATTTACGCCTAGCATTCAAACTGCAGCCTGTGTTTCTTCTACTCAGCCCTGGAGGGCTTTTATACCTGCTGCTGTCTCGAGGACACAAAAAGGAGGGGGTGGCTGGGGTAAAGTAGAAGTGGGCGGAATCAGCTGATGATTAATATCTTAGTAATGCTATCTTACGCTTCCATGGCACAAAACAAAAAAGCTTTTCGAACAGCAACAGTGTAAGAACCTCAAAAGAACAGCCTGTGAAATGATAAAACACGAAATGGCTAATTCCATATTTGAAGAGTTTTTATTGTTCGGTTTATTATCCACCAGAATAAGGGAATTTGTGGAATTTACCTTTGCATGCGTTTCGTGAGCTGTCGGTATTAGTTTAGTTTTAATACGTTAGTCGGGGACATCGATTTATTCATCTTAGCGTACAGGGGGCCCATATGAGCAAATGGATTCTTAATTTTAAAGAGCGAAAGTATGCTGTCTTTTCAAGATATGCTGTCTTTTCAAGAAATTCTGTCTTTTCAAGGATGGATGGGTGTTCTTTTCAAGTTAATCGCACATAGACTTACTTATTAAAGTATTCAATACTGAAAATATTGTATTCTTCAGATTAAGTTGTTCCGAAATGATCCCTTTAAAAACCTGTGGAGCCTTGCAGTCTGATGATGATGATGATGATGAATGTTGGGCTATTCCGTTCCACGTCATCGCACTAAGTAACGCGAAATGATATCCTGCGTTTCAGCACTACATCGAAGTGTAATTATTATCACCCGTTTGACCAAATGAAATAATTTGAAATATTGTTTAAAGATTGCATGTACGAAATACCGATTATATTTCAGTGTGGTTGAACCTTGTGTTAGCTAATCGGTCAGCATTCGTTTTATCAGCAGCTGACTGGAAATAACCGTAGACAGAAAGGTAAACCTAAATACAAATGAGCCAGAATACGACTTTTGAGTTTGAGGTGGCTAAAATACTTAGAAAATTCACTGCATTTCAGTAAATTGTTTACTTTTTAATCCAGTCTAGTTTGAAAGGAGTACCTGTTCAGCGTGGCGTAATTAGGCTGCACGTGTCAGAACCGAAATACTGAGTTGGTTCGTACAGCTGACACGCCCACACCAGATGCTCTCCTGGTTTAATCAAATCAAAAAAGTTAAAACATAAGAAAAATGGCAAGAAAAAAAACCTAATTTTCGATATTTTACATGTGTTAAAACTTACAGTCTTTTATGGGGATCGTCTAAGACTGTATTCAAACAACACAAATATTCCAGTGTTCAATTCCAGGTAGGGACGGTAATAAGCTGTTGATATTTGCTATAGTATCAGAAATAAAATAAATAAAAAACTTTGCCCCAGACGGTATCCTTTCCCAACGCTCAATAATAACCAGTTTAAAAATCTTCATTACACTGAATCTTTTTGGGAAGAAACAGTTTGCGGTTAACACATAGCATTAACTAAGCCGCAATAGCAACCTAGAGAAATCTTAAATAAAACCCAGACCTCCGCAATGAGAAGATTCGGACACATCACTTGCTAGTTATTTTGCTTCACGTAACGTAAGTGGTAAGATAATTGTGCTGCTGTGTGGTGTGTTAGTGGTAGCAATTGGTTATCATTTTTCTCAGCTGCTCTCAAAATATCTTGATTTACATGAAATGGTAAAAATATCATGAGTATTTTATCGAGAGAAAACAACTGTATTAAAATGACAAGTTATTTTGAAAAAGTAGTACAAGGGAAGACCGTGCACTCAGCTCCCACCACAGAACTTCGAAAATAAGTTTCCCTATTGAATGGTCTCCTCGGCGACACTTAATAGGTGCCTGAAGTTCAGCTGCCGTTCAGCCATATGGTGGAGGTTGCCGAACTATTCCTGTAGAATATCCAGATCATTTAAGAACAAATAAACGTGTTTCGCGACTTTCAACTGGACTAAAAATCTATATGCTTATCGACTTAGCAGACTAATTTAAGACAAATGCAAATGCAGGTCCTCTTCATCACTTCACGTTGTTTTGCACGAAGAAGTCTGCAGAATCAAAAAGAATCTACTAGAGGGCGCCAGTAATGTATTTTCTAAAGTCACTCCCATGTCCAGAAAAACTTCAGAACCGTAAAAAGGACAGCAGCCAAAAGGTTCGTTCCACTCGAGGAAAACCTGGCACATTTAAGTAAAATATGTATTTGGAACTGCTAAGTAAAGCCATTTTTGTGCTATTCATATATATAGACCTACTGAAATTCATTATTGGAAATTACGCCAAGACCCTTAAACATGAATTAAGGTTACATTATATATAAGTAAGTCTGTTATCTGGATCTTCGAGGGAAGCGTTTATTGAATGTGATTCGTGATGAATGCGGCTTGGGACAAGTGCATCTGCTAAATATTAAGTAAATGGTACCGGCTTGTTGTTGGCCTCAAATTGTCAATTGTGAATGCCTTCTTTTCTTATCATTGATGCAAATTAGATTAATATGGCCGACAATAATGTATTTAATGGTGGCAGTGTTTGACTACATTCCTATGCAAATTGTATAATGTCATGTGCTTTTCCTTATGCAGTTCCATCCGTATATTTATATTTTGATAAACAAGACTTGTTTACGTAAAACATTAAACAAAAGCGGACAAAGACGCGTTATTCTATCTATCATGTATTGAAACGTGTGGTTTGTATGTCTTTCAGATCAGGGAAAAGGTGTAATTGCCAATTTGATACGTTTCACACAATTGCTGTTTGTAACAGGGTAAGCAATGATATCAAACATAATAGGCACGATATTTTAATCGGTTTATATTTGAGATTCTCAAGCAATTTTTATGATTTATATTTCTTAAGCCGGCAGAAATTAATCTTGTGAATCAGGAAGAGCCATTGGATATGCTACTGCGGATGATTTCATTAAGTCGGTTTGTATTAATTTCCCATTTGAGGGTGTTAAATGGAGTTAATGATACGCACATTGCGTAATTCGAACCGCGTGCAACGTCCTTTGGGGCAAATTAAGATTAGAATTAAAATCAATATCGGTTCATTTTAACACTACCTACCACCCACTGCTGGATCAAAAAAACAGGTCAAGAAAAAAAAATCTGCCCTTTCCTTCATTCTTTATGTGGATTGTGCCCATCTCCATTGGACGGTGAGTAAAGAAGGAAGGAGGAGATAGGGTGATACCGCGGGTTTTTTGTTATAGACGCTTCACTGAATAGAAGCTGACGTCACTTTCAAACGCTGACAGTTAATCAAGAGGTTTTTTGGTCGTTAACGACTGTCTCGATACTTTGGGTGACTTCTTCCTTGACACCGTTATAGCATTTTCATTTCCTCCCAGTGCTGTAGGTTCCTCCCATGTGTAGCGCAAAGCCTGCAACAATTTTAGCTAATACTATCAGTGCTCTATGTACAATAACCGCGTAACCTGCAGTTTCTGAAAAGGAAATTAAAATAACAATACATATCCTCCAAAATTTCACGGTATTCAAATTAATAAAGTTCCCGTGGCAGGTGGATGTGTTCATAAGTGCTAGACATTGACATTATTATAATTTATTTTACGAAAGGTCGTCCAGTTCTGGAGTATCCGATCACGTCAATCATGTTTTATTACTTTGTTTAGGAGTGCCTGCCGCCCACATAACCATTTCACGTTGGATGGGGAGAGAAGAGTGTCCGCTCACCCATGTCACGAAAAATGAGAGAGGAGGTGCGAAGAAAATGAAAATACATAGAAAATGAGGGAGGAGGCGCGAAGCTACCGCAGATTAAGGTATTAAAAGAGTCTGTTTTTATAAATAAGGAAATAATAGTGAGAGGATTCAGTGAACATGTGGGTGTCTGTATTGCCAAGAATGCAACTGATTTCCGATGCCTGTTATAATGAGAATCTACCTAAAACATGTAATCGGCGTAATCGAAATGAAAGTATCGACTTTAGTCTGCAGAGGGCTAGTTATTGAAAGAGTTTAATCAATAGCGCAGGATACGACGGAAGGAAGTGAAGGGTTTGTTTCGTATATTTAAAATTTCACCTTAATCTTGACTTGGTCATAGCTGAGATATGGTGCGCTGGGCATCTCCAGATCACCACTGTCAACAAAACATGATCCAGAAATAAAGGTTCTAATCCAGTCTAAATAAAGGTTCGAGCGAATCAGATAAAGCTCATTTCAGTTGATTGTAAACATCTTAAAACTGAAAGGTTGTGCCTATTAAAGAAGATTCGAAGAACCAGCGAGCACTGAGAATGAAAGGGCCTCACAAACAACCTGAAAACCGCTACATTCATGTGTAATTTATGCCTGTCTTATTTGTTTGGGTTTTAACTCCGGGCATCACATTAAGCAATCTGTGCAAACTTTAGACTTTCATGATGTCATACACTATAAATTAGAATCAAATGGAACACGTGGTACATATGACCAGCATTGAGGAGACTTTGGAAAAGGCAAAGTGGTTTATTTCTTTGGCCCGATCATCCATTGTCAGTAGCAATGCTCAGTCGTAATGTGTAACAGCCTATGGCTCGTGGGAGGTAAATATCAGTTGAAAAAGATACATTTATGGCATCTTCTATTGGGTGGGCATCAGATGGTTTCAATATAATCCATCCAACAGCCCCCACCTCCCTTAGCTACCTCAACTCCCACTCTATGATGCATTTTAGATTAGTCAGGTGAACCTGAATCCTGCACACCCTTAGAAAATGTGTCACCCTCTCTTTATGTCCTCTCTCCATTGACCCACAGTCTCAGGATCCTTTTACTCAATAACCCCACCCCACCCCCCTCCACCCCCATTCATTCTGCTGGTAATAAGTATTACTCACCCCTTGGCAAGTCTCAGCCATCGGACACTAATTGCTATTTTGTGGACAGTTTGACTGCTGGCCTTGTGCATTTGTGTCAGGGAGTTTTTTTTTTTAATTTGGCTATTGTCCTTTTCGAAAATTGCTTGACACATTTTCTCACCGGAATCTGAGTTGAAATGTTGAATCCCATACCGAAGCATTCCCGTTCACAGGGGGCAAGGCTCTCATTTTCTTGTCGATAAAACTGCCTAATATGGTAACTGTGATGTCGATAAATAGTTCATCCACTCTGATCTTACTGCTGGTTGCTTTTCCCTGCACACCATCCATCAGAAATGGCCAGTGCACCACTGAATGCTGGGAAAAGCCCCTGGGCTGATTCATAAAGACGTATTAGACATTTATTTTACAACACTGAAAAGAACAAACACACAAAGAGAAAGTAGCAGTACATTTTGGCAAAATAAATTAACATTACTGACACTTCCATTTGCAAATTTAGTCTTAAGTAAATATTCAACCACATTTTATTACAGAATCCTGCACTGTGCTACTCTTTATAGCTTCCTTTGACTAATTTTGCAAATTTGCCTGTAAATTTGGGCAGTGGTGGCTTAATGGTTAGGGAAGTGTGCTTCTAATTGAAAGATTGCAGGTTTGAATCCACAACCAGCAAAGCACCACTGAGATACCCTGAGCAAGGTACTGTCCCCAAGCACTGCTCCCCAGGTACTGAATTAGCTGCCCCCTGCTATGTCACATATGGGTTAAATGCAGAGGACACATTTCATTGCTGTGGTTTGTCAACACTGATCACTAAATTCACTGTCAGATGTCACTGCCCAGTGATTCTGAACTTTTAGTGTCTTGAATCCAATCATATACCTCCCAGATTGCACAGTTACACAGAAAAGTGTCATTTGGTATTGGATATTTTTAGTGACAATATCCTCTGTTTATAACTGCTTATCCAGTGCAGAGCTTGGTCTGGCCAGTGTTAGCAGTGCCTTAAAACAGCCTGGTTGTGTTGGGTATATTTAGGAAGGTGTAGGGGTGATGTCTCCCCTATGGGGGGAGAGGGACTTCAACCCTGGTTCTTGGGTTTATGAGGCAGCAGTGCTAACCACTGTGCTATCTGGCCACCCCCTCCTACTGTCTGCTGTAGTTAACTGA
>JAODJU010000095.1:29308909-29339388 GCA_026776725.1 Gnathonemus echidnorhynchus | reverse complement strand
CCTGCTGTCTTCTGCTGTGCTCTTCAGCTATAAGTAGATTGTACAAACTTGCATGAGATAATGCAGCAGAAATGGCCACAGAGTCGGATTCTCACGATGTCACGCTTTACTCTGTACGACTCCGCCGCGAACACGCGTTCACGTCGACGGATTAACATTCCTCCAGTGCGCCCGTACGGCCAGCCGACAGATTTATTTATTTTCAGTTACTGTAGGACCTGGACCACGGCCCAGAAGGAATTCGTGGAGAAGGTGTCAGATAAATACATCGCATTTCCGTGACAGGAATGCGGGGTCGCGACCCCATCCGAGGCCATGCATGCGCAGGGGTTACGGATTCCCAGCTGCGAGGGGCGTGGCTTCCCCAGCCAGTCGGCTCTCACACAGGGCTGCTGATGCAAGCCGACAGCCTGTCACCCCCCCTCCCCCCCCGGCTATGGGCTGCGTCGGCACCTGCGGGACTGACAGGCGTCGCACCCACAGGAGCGCAGTGATGCCTCGTGCAGCCGCCGGAACTGGCCTTCGTTGGGCCGGCGGCATCCTGTCTGCATGCACCAGGTGCCCATCGCCATGGAAACCTGCATTTGGAGCCTCGCATACATCTCTGGGCTCGCATCCCTTAAAATGGCTTCCAGATTACGGGGCAAATGGCAGAAGCATTGCCTTAGAAGTCTTGGGATTTTCCCCATAACATCGCCCAACTGTGAATAAACCACCGAAACAATCCAGCCGATTTATTCACTGTCACTTAAAAGTGTTTCTCACAAAGGGCTTTTCATAAAGTACAAACCATACAGCAGACATCTCCGGCTGACGTGGTGCAAAGAGCCAGTTACTTACTGATGCAATAGAAGCTAATAAATTGCTTCAAGGCCGCATTAGAAACTGTTTTAATTGGATTTGAGCCCCAACCACCATGACATGTTCTATCCTACAGGAACTGGGCTTTGACCACATCTCTGCTTCACGGCTTCTTGAAAACCATACAATCTGGCAGCGTGCAGCTTTTATGGGCTGTACTGAGACCTGTCCGAATGAACGTTGGCCTGTTAGCTGGCACATCCGGCCCCAAGGAGCGACCGTGTCAATGGCGCTGACGCTGACAGGGAGGTAAACACCCTGCATGGTTAAGCAGGGGCCATCTAACCAAGGCTGTAATGTTAAGGGCCCGGTTGAAAGGTTAGGGCAGCACCAGCAGCGGGCATGAGTGCACTCAAAGCAAACCTAGACAGCTAGGAGCCACAGCCATCAGGGGAGAAAAACAGAGAATCGCCATCGCACTAATGCTAAAGGAGCTGTGGCGGAAGCTGACCGGCAGCCGCGGGTCAGACTACCGGGAGCCGCGGGTAAATGCCGCGCGGCGTTCCGGCTGGCGGTCTGCTTCCGCCACAGGCATTTACCGGCCGCTCCCGGCAGTCTGACAGCCAATCATTGTTATTGAAAACATTTTTTGGAAAAGGTTGCGGCGTACAGATGTGCTTTGGTTTCCATGCCAACGGATGCTGCAGTGATTTAATTACACCCCCCAGCCCGACACTTACAAAATCATCAACTCATTCCATTATTTTGGAGTTGGTCCATCCATCTTCTATATCCACTTGAGTGATGTAATGCAGTGGGGGTCCAGATTTTATTTTGGAAGCTGCAGGCACAACCCAGGATGGGGCACCAACCCATCGCAGGGCACACTCACACACACACACACACACACACACTCACGCACACATACACACACACTCACCATTCAATGACACACGCACACCTACAGGCAGTTTGGTAACTCGAATCAACCTCAACATGTTTTCAGACTGTGGGGGAAAACCTGAAGGAAACCCCACAATGACACAGGGAGAACATGCAGACTCCACACACAGAGAGCCATGGCAGAGACCTCAGTCCCAGAGGTGTGAGGTGACAGTGCTGACCACTTCATCACCGCGTATTCAGGAGTTACTTTCCATAAAATGTTTCTTTGATCTGTGGGGCACATTTTGATGGAAAACCGGTGAATGTTTTGAGGTTTTCTGCAGTCAGTGGCTCGTACGGTAAAGCAGACTCGCATTGTCCCCCTGAGTAATTACAGGTAGACTGGCCGGCCCCCCTTTCTCACCCTGGGACGGCTCTGCGATGCCTGTCAGCAGCTTAATGACAGGCCCCCTTTGTGAGGATCTCTGCCTGGGGTCGCCGGTGCGCTCTGCCAAAGCCGGCCATTTAGGGGCAGCGGGCAGCTTTTGTTCCTTCACAAGAGCGTCATCATCAGATGCATCACGACGCCTTTCTGTCCTCCCCCGCCTTGGCCTTTACGGCGCCGCTAGCCACTCGCTCCCGGGGGGACTCGTATCTCGGTGCCGTCTTTTCCATAAGAAAGGAGTGCCTCTGTCCCCTTAAGCTCACCTGCCTCACACCACAATACCCGAGCACTTAATGAGGCGAACTCAGGAAGCAGGCAGTGTGCTGGCTGGACTCCTGCAGTTCAGCGGGTCGTCTTCTGCGTCGGACTCTGGGTGTTTACAAAATGGCTCCCGAAGACATTTAGTCTGCACATTGTGTCTCTATCGCGTAAATAACTTGTCTTACTCTTGATCCTAAATACCTTAAAAAAAGACTTGGTTACGATTTCCGACGTATCTCCAGTCTGGCTTTGAGTGTGCAAATGCACCATAACTGCTGATTCTCACTTGGCCTTAGAATACCGAGAATACCACTGAAAAAATGCTTTGAAACCCAGAGTTTATTCATCATTTGTCAGTCAATAAGAACGAGCGGGTCTATGCAATAGGGAACATGCCGGTTATCGGCTGTTTACATCCTCATTTTCTTGTGGATTCATTTCCCACAGCTGGAAAATGGAGGTTCACAGGTCCATTTGTCATGGTGGATGGGAACCACAGAACAGACAGACACACCCAGCAGGTAAGTTGGTGGCCCTAGTGATGAGCTCGTGTCGTGGTTGTTGGGTGAATCCCCTAACTGACAGGACAATGCCTGTTGCAGAAGCCTAGCTTGTGATAAGCTGACACTTCAGTTCTGACTCATTCCAGGACCTTCAGTTGGTTGTGGTATAAGCCAAACCATCCTTCCATTTTCTATAATCGCTTCTACTGTTCAAGGGGGTCTGGAGCCTATCCCAGAGGCTACAGGTGCAAGGCAGGAAACAACCAAGGATGGGGTGCCAACCCATCACAGGGCACACTCACACACACCGATGGGCAATTTGATAACTCCAACTAGCCTCAGCATGTTTTTAGTCTGTGGGGGGGGAACCAGAGCACCTGGAGGAAATCCCACGATGGCAGAGGGTGAACATGCAAACTCCACACACATGGAGGCATGGCGGAGATTCATACCCTGGTGCCAGAGGTGTGAGGTAACAGCACTAAGCACTGCACCCCAACACAGCCCCACATGCCACACAAGCTAGTAGCTGAGGGTGCAGGAACCGCAGAGGATGGGGGGGGCGTGACATTTAACTTCATTCATCCCCCAATAAATAGACCTTTGTATTCAAATTATTAAATTGTGTCCCTTCCCGAATTTAAACATCTTTCCTTCACCATTGACCACAGGTATAGGGGTATGCACATTTTTAATAATGTAACCCAGTAGGGTACTAGTTCAGGTCCCAGGAAGGGCCTTTCTATTGTACCTTTGAGCAAAAGTTGCTAAACAGCTTTTTTTTCAGTTCTGATTGGTCAGTTTGGTCAGGTAACATTCTACACTAAAATACGTAATACTACAACAATGCCGTTTCATGTATAAGAAAGTATCAAATAAAAAAAAAACTGTTGCTGACCCACCAAAATGTCTTTTTGTAATAGATATCCAAATAGCGACGGGGATCAATGGAAAAGCTGTTCTTCTATCCCAGTGCTTAAAGATTTAACGTGAACAGCGCTCAGGGGGAAGATCTACAGCAGGCTAATCCTTGACGCCTGACCCAACTAAGAGAGCATTTTCTTGTGTACCGTCCCACAATAAAAGATGTCGTGGTCTGTTTAACTGGCGGAAATAAGATCCGGGGGGGGGGGGTTGGGGGCTATTCAGGTGACTCCTGCGAGACGGTGTGTCGTGGTCGGATGGGTCTATTTTGAGATGTCGCCACCCGCTGCCGTTCCAGTGAGCGTGAGTCCTCGGTACACACTTTAACATTTTTACAGCACCTGACTCCTTCCCCTGAAGACAGGCGATTTCTTCTGATGAGGGGCAATCGGGGGGAAGCTAATCCGCTGTCAGCCTTATCTGCCCGGGCCGAGGCGCCCTAATGCGCGCAGAGTGCTTTCCGGGCAGCTCAGCCTGTTTGTACTGCCTCTGCCTCCTTGACCAGGCCCTGATAAGGGGGATCAGTGATACCTGCAACCAGCTGGCAAGCTGCTCCTGGCCTGTCACTCAAAACACGCAGCTAATATGACTGCCTATTTTTACTGCTCCTCCAGCGGTGCGTAAACGTCTTGTTAGAACAGACCTATTACAGTCACACCTATTTTCAGACATTAATTTCTGAACAGACTGATATTAATAATCCACGATGGTCTGCGTGATTTTGGTGTAGCTTTCTGGCATGATGGGTAATTCACGTTTTAAAAAGCTGCATTCACTCAACTACTAATTTGTTTATTAAAATTATTATCACTCTAGATCACTGAAAGCCGAAGTTAATATAATCTTATAATTTCAACAAGTCAACTGTAGGGGAATCGGTGCCCATGTTAATCCCAATTCCTGTGTATGAGGCCATGAGGAAGTAACATGTTACTCTGCTAACTAAATCCTACATACTATGAGGTAAACAAGCCCCAGTGATACACAGAATGGTTTAACACAGAAATCACATTTAATTTATATTAGTTGTACTCAGGTAAAAAAAATGGTGACATTACAAGGATCAAAGAAGGTATCCACTCAAAAATATTTTTATGCAAATGGTTTTAACACTGAAGACATCGGTCTTTGCGCACAAAATTGCATAGATTTCTGAGGTGGCTGGTTTATGAACAGCTTCCTGCGAGGGCGTATCTGAGACCCACTGTTTACAGGCATGTGTGTCCTTACATCCTGAAAATTGGAGCTGAAGTAAATGATGTAACTTTCAAGAGTTTCAGCAGTGCAACTTTGCATTTCATATATTCCTTTATCGCTCTCGTGCTACAGCATGAGGAATTTCCTTAGCTCCACGCGGCTGACAATCCTATCACTCCATCATGCAGGGTAAGGGGTTTGCTCAGCCCACCCTCCGTATTTCAACACAACACTCCCACAAGTGAATTTCCACACCATCCTCCATTCCAGTGTCTCCTCCATGCTGACCTGGCATATGAATGACGTCATGCGATCTAGTTATTCGCCTTGACTCACAGTGGGGCTGCTTATCTCTGTGGTGCCACAGCCTGTGCAGGTTTTCTCTGTAACTCGCTAGTAGCTGCAAAAATGAGAGAAGGCCAAATGAATTCAATTTGTGCCACAAAACGTCCAGTAAACTCTGAAGTGTTTTGGTTGACTGTGAAGCTGTCTGATAGTTGGCCCGGCTGATCCAGCTTTGCCATCCAGTACGGTTGACTCTTCACCCCGTGACTCTCTCTGTAATTACACAGCTTACTTATCATACTGCTGTAGCATCTTCTGTCTGTTCTCAGCTCATTTAAAATGCCCATATAGCAGTAGTACAATTCTAATATTCTTTACAGCCTTTTCCTTAAAAAGATTCATTCAGAACACTATTTATAAAATTACATGTAAAACAATGGTTTTCAATCCTGTTCTTGGCGGACCCCTCTGCTAGAATGTATTCATTCCAACCCACACTGCTTTCAACCTGCCACACTCATTATTAGCCTATTAAGGACCATATAAGGCTGATTGGTAGGGTTGGAATGAAAACAATCCTCCAGGAATATGACTGAGAACCACTGATGTAAAAACACAGGCAGTACATAGCTGTAGATCTCCATTACAGCAGTTATGCACATGCACTTACATATTGTGACCTCAAATTGAGTATCCTTGACCTCCTCTAAGGCTCGTAGTTCGATTGTGGTCAGTGACTGGCTTCAGCTTCCAACACGGTGAAACTGACTGATGCTGCATCTAGTCTCCCTGTTATAATGAATAAAAATAATGCTGATTTTATTCAGTCAATGGAGTGATGCATTCATGAACTTTGGCTTAGACATTACATTCATAAGTTGAATTTATAATTAACACTAATGACAGTTAAAAATAAACTCTCTGGGAATAGATACTAAATCTTTAGTTACTACTTAAAAACCATTGAAATCAGTTTAAAAAAAATTATGGAACAATTTTGAACTTCCCAATTTAAAGAAGGGCTGCACAATATCACAACGTGATATTATCGCGATTTTATGGCACATGTCCAATAATCACCAGGGCTTTAGATATTGGGCGTAAACATTTGTCCAGACGCTGGCTTTTTGGTGCTGTAAGGATGTTTACTTACAGCCACAATTTGGTAAACAGTTTAGTAGTGCGTCTAAAATATTAATAAGAGGCATATTGTGACTTATGGAAACCTCGCCCAAAAGTTGATAATCTGTATAAATTTAGTGAATCTTTAACCCATAAATCCATAAACAAGGTAAAATGACGTCAGTATTGTGGTAGTACTTTTTCACCTGTCATCTAAAATCCTGCTGATTATTGCACGTTCCATATGATCGCAATGTGATATTGTACAGAACTAATTTAAATTTCCCATTTGACTTTAATAAATTAATTTTGGTGTCTCCTGCAATAAGCAAGACACAGAAGCACATACAGAAATGAAACCACAGTTCAACAGTTAGCAAGACTGCAGTTTCATTGAGTTTTTCTCATTAAAATGATTACTGCAAAAAGCGCAGAACAGACAGTAAGAAGGCAGAAAAGCAGTCAGCTGCACTGAGAAGTGTTAAGGCCTTTTCTGCTGTGTGGAAAATGTGCTAAACTACTTTGTTTGCGTGGTTCCTTAGATTTCAGAGGCGAAGCACTTAGCCTTTGTGGGCCTGGAGCAGGCAATGCATAGCCATGCCAGGACCGCGATGGGGGCAGCCAGCACGCACGAGAGCCATTTAAGCAGTCCAGACACTTCAGAGGCTCCCTGAGCACCTTCTCTGCCGCATATCAAGCATTAACACTGTCTGCTGCTACCTCACAGCATGGGACCTTTGCACAATACAACCTAAAAGAAGATGCTGGCTTGGGAGCAGCAAGACTAAGCTCAGGCTTCTAGATAAATGCATAAATTTGTAGTCCCATGTAGCTATTCTGCCTGCCTTAATATTGGTTTTATATCATTGTTCCAGCCGGGGAATAATCCAAACCTGCACTTCCTATTGTGGTGCTGGAAAATAATTCAAGGCCCTTTGTCTCTTTGCAGCATGGTATCAGAGCAAAACCCACGTCATTGTGCGTAGGTGCTAAGCATCCGTCCAGTTTTCACATGCTAATGGCATCTACAGCTCCATGAGACCACCTGCTCCCTAAGGGTCAAGCAGGAGAGTTTTGTGTGCTTTAATGTCCAAAAGGGGGAAAAAATCCATTTGCACCTTGTCGATTCTCTGAACCGCTACCCGTGTGATGTGCACTCAGTCTTCAGAGTCACTGCTTGCTGACCGAGAAGATGGTTGCACCTTTCCTGTTTTAGCAGTTCTGCCTTCAGACCTCACTGTCTGGAATGATACCTCTAAGACGAAGGTCTTGGGCTCCCACATCACTCTGCCCCATCTAGGCACCAACTGTGCGAATGTTCCGTCTATATCTGCAGGCTATATGAATTCTAGTGACGCTCGGGCTGCGAGACCATGACAACCAGATACCTGCAACACCAGCTATGTATTTTGCCAGCAGACCCTCAATTGTCCTCAACTGCTGCAGAAGTAGAGTTCAGCACTGAGTCAGAGACGGATCTGAGAGACTGATTTATTTCTTGTTAATATGGTGTGTCTTTGCCCTGAAGAGTTTTTTTGTGTTATACCAAATCAGACAAATGATTTTAATCTCTGAGTAAGAGGCTTATAGAACAAGCAGCCTGCAGCATCCCTCTGTATAACAGAGCTGCATGTCTTCCTTGGTAATTGTACTCATCTATCTAGGGCCTGAGAAGGGGGGCTTGTATTGGAGTATCGGACTGACTCGTGACTACACCAGTGGCACCAGACGATCCGTCAAGCATACAAAATACTTCCCAGCATAGTGTGTGTTGTCTGTGTTGGTTCCAGAGTGGTCCAGCCAAAAGCGAGGAAGGCCCACTTGAAATTTAGGTCATTTCTTCATTATATCCCAGAACAGACTTCCTCGATATATTAGCGTGTCAGATATCTCCTGTGTCATCCACTTCAGCCACTAACCAACACCTCCTACCAGTTGGAAGATTGATGGATGGATACCGCCTGCATGGATATTAAAAGAAGCCTGAAGAAATTATCTTACTAATAATTTAAGCAAAACTGGAAATTCGCAGAACATGGACATGCCTATACGTGAAGCAGGGAGAAAGGTCTCTGTGCCAGAAGTGCAAAGTAACCCAGTATGTCCATGATCATGTAGTCAAGGGCTGACAGGTGACAGGCATGACCTGGCTCAATGCTCTCCTGCATGCAATCCAATCAACTCCCTACACCGCTGACCAGGCAGTTTCAACGCGACGGGGCTGCTCCTAATCACTGGCTCCTCTATTCTAGTGTAGAAATTGAGTTTACCTCCAGCTGTTTGCAATTTGTTCTGCACTGCTACTGGCACTGATCTTGCTGGTTTGGCGACACAGCCTTGGTAAAGGGTGAAACGGAGATGAAATATGTCCGCAGCAGCAAAACCATTCCGTTCAGTTGTTGAAGTTTTAACACCTTGCTCCTTCTGTGTTTTCCGAAGGTAGGAGTGACATACCATTTGTAGTACAGACACCAGGCTTTTGCCGGTTATGGAGGATGTACCTTGTGCAAACTTATCTCCAGCTAGGAGTCTGCAGGAGGGATTGAAACCAGTCATCAGCCTGGTTAGCTTTTAATTTCCCTCACAAATATTTTGTTTTTAGTTCAAATTAATGTAAAATTGACAGAACAAATGTGCTGAGGGCATATATTAGTTTGCATTATTTCTCTTCCCCAGAAAAATGTAGTTGGTTTTGTTTAGTATAAGTAGCTCATTTCTCAATGTATGTTTGTTTCTCCTACAGAAAACTGGAAATTACTATCGTTGGCATTTCCTGTCTTTAAAATATATTTCTGTATCTGGAAACGTGAGGTAAAGCCCGAGAAAGCCGACCGTGGCCAAAACAACGCTGTCACACAGCTCCAAAATAATCTCCCATCAAAAACCCGCTCACCCAATGGATAACGTTATTCGTATAGAAAATTCATTCCTAGGCTTTGGGCAACAGCGGACTAAACAGGCTGGACTGGGGCACATAAATCTCTTTTATCTTCAGCAACTGAGTGATCTGCAGTGAACGTTTCACACCCATGCTGCCTCATACTCAATGACTGGTCATCGCAGAAGTTGACGGTACATTTTAATGCCAGAGACCTACGATGGAGTCACCAGAACTCAACTGGATCACGATGAAAAGTTTCCACATCTGCATCCCATTGAAACATCAGCGCACCCTGAATCCCTTCAGCGCGGGGAAACAGATGTAGCATAACCTAGTTACCGAAGCGCTGGAAGCTGGAGGCAGGCGGGCGAGCCAGCGAGCGAGCAGCCACCCTCAGCCGCCCACACACAACCAAGATGTCTCACCAGTGCTGAGCTATTCACCCCCTCTCAGGCAGGGTGGCGGCGTGGAGCAATTTGGCGCTGACAGAGCGCATAATTCAAGGGGGATTAGACGGATGAGAGACACGGTGTGTGCAAACACGCCAGCAAGCCCCTCAGCAATCCTGGAGCGCCGGTCAGAGACGATACATTCATCACTCTCCTCTTGGCTCCTGTCACCTACAGTGATTCCAGCCAATTATGAATTGTCAGAGTCCCATATTCATCTTATGGGTGACAGTCCCCAGGATCCAGCCAGATAGTGGCCTAAGCCACCTGTTTCTTACCAATTTTCTTCCATCTCCCTCATCTATTTCTACCACCACAGTTATTGAGAAAAATGGGGACAAGAAGAATGTATGGAATACATCTGTAACAAATTTTAGCTGTTTTTCCAAGTAATCCTTCTAAACAAGTGCTTTCTGGACCATCATTACCACGTTACTTATCTTGTGGACTCACAGCCTCCAAAACAGTCCTGTTGCACCTAAGACAGTCCTGTTTTTGGCTCTGTATTACAGGAAGCAGCCGCTGATGTGCGTTTTCGAGCTGTCACAGTCGCACCGGCTCCCCAGCAGCTGGATGAGTGAGACAGGAAGGTCTATTTTTACATTTACGTACCACAACCTCCCAGCGGTGCCACACTTCGTACCGTGTACTGATTTTGTGTCACTTAACCTTTGGTCAGCGCAT
Source organism: Gnathonemus echidnorhynchus (assembly GCA_026776725.1). Taxonomy (NCBI): domain Eukaryota; kingdom Metazoa; phylum Chordata; class Actinopteri; order Osteoglossiformes; family Mormyridae; genus Gnathonemus; species Gnathonemus echidnorhynchus. The sequence goes on along the minus strand of JAODJU010000095.1, from coordinate 29,328,951 downwards.
TTGTCTGATCGTTAGCTGAAATTTTTCAAAGAGACATAAAGGCATTTTTTTTCTCATTGGGCCACTAAAAAATTGTGTAAATAACTCCAGATATAATCTTAATCTCCTTATAGTACAGGGCCTTCTTTGGGCATGGAGGCTTGCGAGCATCAGGGAAGCTAAGGGCTATATCCTGTGGAATTTTCAACTTCCGTCAGAGGTACCCGTGGCAAATCAACATCAGCAGAGGTACCAGGCAAAATTTGCCACATATAACGAGCAACGTAGGATTGGCTGTGGTGGATGACCATAGTGGTGACGTTTGGCATGACACCATTTCAAACTGTGTGGAATAAGGCAGTGTTAAAGTGCATCTGTACCTTATCAAGAGTTTATGGACAAATGTATCAAAGTGAATAAAAATATAGTGCTGGAACACGGGCCCCTGAGGCAGGGAGACACTCAGCGTTACTCTGAAACATTTAAGGAGTCTTTGCTTGGTGTTTATGACTAGGTAACCCACCTGAAACTAAGTAGGTTTTGGCCTGGTCAGGATTTGGATGGGAGACCAACTAGAACAGCTGGGTTGCTGCTGAAAGGGGTGTTGGTGTGGCCAACAAGTCAGTGTGGATCCCAGTACCGTGATGGGAACACTGTGCTGTAAAATCATGCCATCCATCGGATGTAAACTTGAGATCATAAGAGGTCCTTGGGGTGGTATCCTAAAATTACCCCCTGTGGTCCTATCAAATCTGGCTCCCCTGTGTTTAATTGGTAAATTCTCTCCTGCCCCTTCACCTTAGCTACTGTGTGGTGAGCATGCTGGGGCAGAATGGCTGCTGTCGCATCATCCAGGGAGGTGCTACACAGTGGTGATGGATGAAGTGACTTCCCATTGCTTCTGTAAAATGCTGTGGTGCACCTCCCTGAAAGGCGTTATATAAATGTAACTTTCATTCATTCATTTAATTTCATTCATGACACGTTGATGAAAGCGTTCTGGACATCCAAATGCTGGAAAAGAAAAATCGCAAAGAAAAAATTACTACTCAAACACGGAATGTATTTGTACGAAATCGGTTTATGTTCCAATACCTGAGAAAGGAGATCTGACGTACCGCGTAAACTATCACACAATTTCCCTCACATCACATGCCGGGACAACTATGCATAAGGTCATGCAGTGCAACTTAGACACCTACACAGAATGAGAGTTACTCCATTGGCAAGCTGGATTCAGGAAAGACTGAGGAACAAGAGACACGACTGGTAATTAGGATGTGAAGATGGATCGATGGATCGTGATAAATCGATAATTAAGGTGCCGATTCAATTGCATTGATCTGTAACGTCAGAGTCCTTAAAGATGCTTCCTACGTTGACATGCTGCAGGTAGACGCAGAAAACAGCAGGTGGGAAGGCTAATTCATATCACTAAAGGAATCGCTACTTGATCTTTGCCCTATGACCCCTTTGGGGAAACTCGCCACTGTTTTGTAGTGCTGAGTGCACTCTATATTGGTTAAGATAATCTTTCCCCTAAGATGCTTTTGGGAAATGCCCCTCTTTTGTAGTGCAAAAAAAGTCCTTTTTTGTTGCTGTGGTCAGGGGATTTCATTGGCTTATTCGCCCCTTATAAGAGGTCTCCAAGCACCATTCCACGGCATGTTTGTAATTCATTATTAAATCAGGCCTGCACATCGATCTTTCGTTTTCCACAGGAAAAAAAAACAATGTAACACTATTCTAATTATCTGCACCATCAAACACATTAAATTTCACCGGTAGCAAATTTCCACACTGGTGTATCACTAGTTAGCCTAGGTCAATGGGCAATACTGTATCACTTCCTTAATATGTTTTTTTTTTTTTTTACTTTTGGTTAAAAAGTTGGCTTTTTTGACAAGTTACACTGGTTTGTTGTCCCCATTTAATAATAACAAAAATGAATGTTCTGAGATTCAGCTTTCTTTGTATTCCATTAATAGTGTGTACTTAAGTACCCATGACCAAGTTTGTGAAGTTTTTTTTTCAATTACGTTAAAAAGGTTTGTATTTTGGTTATCATAATAATCGGATAATCGATTATCCACATCGAACCATGATAGAAATAAACTGCTTTGGGGCCCAAGATTTAAACCCCTACTAGAGATGGGAGCGGACTTCAGGAGAAACTTGGCAAACGTGACCCCCACCACTCAGTGTGACTCCCCAGTCAGCGTGGTGGAGCATCTTCACTGCCTGGGCAACACCATCACCAAAGATCTTAACTGGGAGCTGAGCATTAGTCTGCTCACTAAGATAGTAGCAGAGAATGTGCTTCCTGTGGCTGCTACATAAGTTCGATATACCACAGACAGTGATGGTGTATGTATGTCTACTCTGAGCCCATGCTCACCTCTGCCAGGGACAAACACAGGCTGCGGAGCATCAGCCGCAGCTCCAAGGAAGGGATTGGCTGGAGTCTGTCAACACATAAGTACCTGCTAGGGCTTGCACAGACTAGTCAACAAGTCGACTTTACTGCTCTGCAAGGACACTTTAAGCTTGATGTCGACTAGTCGCTGATCATGTGATTATGACACAACAACATGGATGCCTCAGAGAATGCCAGTTGTGCAGGGAAAAGAAATTAGTAGTACACTGTAAATGGAACAGATGTGATTAATTTTGTACCTGTTACATTTAATGCATTAATGAATAGCGTCTCCATATTTCCACATCGGAAAATTCAATAGATAACCAATATACTTCTGGCTAATGTCGTTTGTGCCAGCAGTGAAACCTGACAGCACTTATTAGTGGAATAAAGTTACATTGTTTTCTATTCTGTGAAAAACAAAAGATCGGTCTGCCGACCAGATTTAATAATGAATTACAAACATGTCAGCCGCCATATAAATAAAACATAACTAAAAGGCTGTGTCCCGTTTTAATCAGGATCATTTCCCCAATAACTAATAAATACTTAAAATCGACTTGTTTATCCTCTATTGTTCTGGGGTGACAGTGTAGTTTCATAAAAAATTACATGCTTATTTAGCATCAGTCACAGTTCCTGTTGTGTGATGGGAAAGCGACACCCAAAAGTGGCCAGGAGCTTCAAATTTAAAAGTTCCTGGTTCAGATGGCCAGGAACTTGTAACCAGGAACTTGGTTCCTGAACTTCGCCTTATGACAGTGAGGAACAAGCTTATACAAGTGTGTGTGTGTGTGTGTATATATTGAGTGGAAGGGGCAGTGTCGAGTAGGGGGGGTTTATGGTCAGAGTTTGGATGCTAGATGGTAACAGTTTTAAACCCCTCTCACATTGCCCCTCCCACTCAACATTTAGCTTTGGCTGCAGCAATATACCTTTCAGCTTATAGGCTGGATCTTCTGAGTTTTATTTTCCTCCCTAAGTGTTTTACTTACTTACTTAAAAGGAAGTTGCAACATACAAATGTTATTGTTCCAGAAATTGTTGCTGCTGAGTTGTAACCTGTTGTTTCTCCTCGTTTCTGTTCCACGTGAAATATATATGCATGAGCTCTGGTCAGTAAATACATTAAGTTTTGCAAATACAGATTGTCACTTGCTGTAAATCGTTCCATTCTCCTGTACTTTTATTAATGACATCAGCGATCAGTCGACGTCAATTCAACTTTAATGACATAACTATTGACTACACGAAAAGTCTGAAGTTGTGCACCCTGTAATACCTGCACACCTCCAGGACCACGGAGCGAGACTGCAGATTGCGGCTGACACCTCCCACTCTGGGCTTGGACTTTTCCCAAACACTCCCTTCCAGCAAGACTTAAACCACAGTCCTAAAGAACAGCTTTTCCCATCAACAGTAGGTCTCATCAACAACCGCTGATTTTGCCCACCACCCTCCCTATCTAACACTGCTACACTGCACTATGCACATTATATGCACTGATTGTCTTCATTGTCCTTGACGGTTTTGCACCGCAAAATACATTGCTTGTATATAGATGTACTAGGCGATAAATAATTTGATTCTGACCCATGACGCATAATCAAAAAAAAGAAAAACAATTTCAGCCAGATGACGGCATGTGGTATGCTGATTACAGCAAAGTCACTCAACCGTGTGCAAACTGTGGAATATTATCAGGAAAACTGAGAACTTAAATATCTGATTGAGAACTTCTGATCACAGGCAGAGAGGCTTAGCCTACTGAGCCCCACGGACAAGCTGGATTCAGGAAAGACTGAGGAACTAAGGGACACAATTGGTGATTACGGGTGTAAAGATGCATTAATGGATTGTGATGAATCGATAATTAAAGTCGCGATTCGATTGCATTGATCTGTAAGGTCAGAGTCCTTAAAGATTCTCCTGCGTTAACATGCTGCAGGTAAATGCACAAAGATAATTATTACTGAAGTTGAAGAACATAGTGAAAAGATGAGTCTGCAGCTGAACGTTAAGGGTTCATGGTGAAGATGTAACAGAGCACTTTTCCCTCCTTGGAACAATCGTCATCAAAGGATCCAACAAGATATGCCCCAGACTGACATTGTACAGAGCTGGCATGAAGAACTGAGAAAAAATCTTTTTAAATTACTGATATATCTCTAAAAACAAAGATCACATTTGTTGAGAATATAACGTTTTCCGCGTGTGTGTGTGTGTGTCCGTCCTGCGGTGTGTTGGCATCTGCCCAGCATTGGTTCCTGCCCATTGTTCCCAGGATAGGCTCCAGTCCCACCCCCCCCCCGCGACCCCAGTTGGGATTAAGCGGTTTCAGTAAATGGATGGATAACGTCGTCCATGACTCGTGAATGTAAGAGAGAACGAAGAGGCAGGACAGGAACAGTATTCATGCCTTTTAATTTTGATGGTAGTAAAGACCTAAGAAAACCAGGGAACTCAAAGAAAACAGACTAGTGGAGTCTTGATAAAAATCAAGCTTGAAAATTCACTTTAAGTTCAAAAGACCTGACTGAAGCAGTCTAATTTTGGGCATATTATGTGAAAACTGTATTGGAAAATCCCACAATGCTTTTAAAAGTCAAAAGTAAAAGAAGGTTGGATCAAGGAAGATGGACTGAAACATCACAATAATGACTGCTGTCGGGAAACCCATAGACCCAGCCAGAAGACAGAACATTCTGGAGAAAAGCCATCGTTATGGTCACAAGGATTCACCATCGACTTGATGGCACCTAAAAATAAATTACAATCACCTTAAAGTATCCTGTAAGTGCACAGGTCAAGACTGCTGGGATTTTTTCAGCTACCCTTCACACACAACTACGTCACTAAAAAGAACCACAGCAACAAACCAAGTACAAAGAACCACAGCAACAAGCCAAGTACAAAGAACCACAGCAAAGCCATGCTGGCTGAGACTTCTGAGGTCCTGCCCACTGCAGGTTTGAATGGGCTCATAGGACCACTTCACAGATTTAACCGCGTGACACCATGAGTGTGGGGAATCGATTTCTCCAAAGTCCACGTTCAGGCTTCCCAGTGGTTCGATACTTTCTGCAGCTTCCCCTCTTGCAAGTAATTTCCCCTCTTTGACTGGCGGCAAATCTATATTCTCGTGCAGGTCTGGCCGGTATGAAGAGATTTTTTAAACAAGAAACCGGCACATTTCAGTCAGTTCAAACAAAGCTAATCTATAAAATCTATCATTTATGTAATAGAGCTGAACAGAGTTGAGTCAACCACACAGAAGATGCACTCGATTAAGCTAAGGTACAAATAAAATACAGAAGTGATATTTAAGCACAGATTCTGGAAGTGAAATCAAAAAGAGCCATTTTATTCATTACATCAGAGTCTACTGTATAAGTGTTTTACATTTCTTTTGGGGTATTTATCAACTTGGGGTAACATTACTCTCTGGCTCCGAAAACACACAAAATCATAAAAATCTTTAAAGGCTGCCTAAAGGAACATACTAATATTTTCAGCATTATACATTAAGTCAGTGAGTGTACTATACTCTCAATAATACTGTAATTATCCACCATTTCAGTTCAATGTTTCCAGAATCTTCTCTGTCATCCTCGGTAGAAAGGACTCCAAAAAATGGAAGAAGTCCTGAAAAAGGCTGACGTGTGCATCGGAGGGGCTGAACCGTAACTGCGCCCGAGTGTTCTCTGTGCCTCCCAGCACCTTGGCTTCCACACCAAACTCCAGCAGCTCACTCGATTCTGCCTGCTCCCGCGCAATTTGCTCTGTCACTCTGGTCTCCAGCTCCACGCTGCCACCCTCTGGTTTGGAGGTCTCCGCTGTGCCCTTCAGCAGGTCTCTCCTCACCTTCCGGCGTCCTGCCCACACCTTGTGCCGAGCCTGGCAGTACCAGCGGACTGCTCCCAGCTTCTCCGGGCTGCCCAGCTTCGGCTTTTTGTCGGAATGAGAAGACGATGCAGCGTCGTCTTCTGTCAATGTTCTCTTCACGCCCCTCTGAACCTGTCCCAGAGCACCAGAATCTACACTTGTGGAAGGACCACAAGTTCCATCACTGCTGCCGGCTTCCTGTGCTCCATTTCTGTCTGCACTGGCTGCAGCGGTATCATGCTGTACATCTTCAACAGCGGTGCTCTGACCTCCGACAGGACCGTCCGCCGGAACCCCCCGACTCGCCCGTTCCTGCTCCACCCACGGCTCTTCCAAACCTCCTATGTGGGTCACGCTGCATTTCAGCACATCCTGAAACACAGCCAAAACGGCACGGCACACCTTCCTGAACCAGAACAGCCGGAAGCGGTCCCCGGCCAGGTGGAGCTCGCTCCGGACTGCTTCGGGAAGCGCGCCAGCCTTGAAAGGAACGCTGATGACCAGCTCTCTCTCAGGTTCTCCAGCCGATCCTGGGGAGGCACCACCATGGGGAACGAACAGGCGAACCAGCCCCCATGCCTTCCCCTTAGCCGACTTGCGCTGGTACTGTAGGCTGCGACAGTACTTGGCCGCTTCTTCACACTCTTGCTGAAAAATCTTCTGCGTCCGCTCATTCACGTTGCCCGCCACATTGTGGGACAACTCAAAGGGGTCCAAAACATTGAGGGGGCCAAGCTTGGGCGCGCTGGCCTTGGCTGCAGCATCCCCCAGCACCTCCTGCTGCCCGGCCGCCAGCTTCCCCCCCCCCCTGTCCTTGGTGAGGAAGTCCGAGATGGGAAACGTTTGACCCTCCCGAAGAGAGACAACTGATCCCGCAAAATCAAACTGCCCGTAGAATGCGAAGAACCCAGCCAGGAGGACACCTGAGGGGAAGAGGAGGAAGGGGGGAGGGGGAAAGATTGGCTAGAGCTGAACAACTATATACTTCAGTCCATTAAATCCAGAAAATGATGGAAGAGGCAACGTGCGTGCCAGGAAAGAGCCACAGGGCTGCCGCAGGGCTCAGGACCAAGACAACAGCGATGGTATGTTCATAGCTACACTCACACCCAAAACAAAATCGTACACTGACACCGAAATGCCAGCACTGCGTCCTTGATCAAATTCAGCGATAATTATGACAGTGCTGATGTAATCTCTTTCAGCTGGATAGGGTTGCATAAGATTGTACAGCAAAACAGCAAAAACGTCAGCAAGAACATTTGGAGGAAAAATGTTACGGTTCAGTCTTAAAACTGAACTTCTTGTAGTATGTTATTGAGATTAGAAATGGTAAACAAAATATCTGAATAATACTGTTATAGTTTTGCACTATCATCGGTCAAAGTAATATTCCCATCTCCCTTGTGAAAGCATACCTACACTATAGATTTTCCCAACGAGTGTCACGACTCACAGGCAATAGCTGTAGATGAGCTACGATTTGTTTTTCCTGAGAAAATCCAGCAGGCATATAATTCAGTCACTCAAAAGTGAGCTGAGTGCTGGGTACTCATTACAGGTAATATAATACACAACACTGGTCAGTACGTGTTCATGGGTGTGAGTGTTTTCCCTGTGACAGTGAGGGGCTCCTGGTAGGTAGATGGACGGACATATGGACCAATTGCTGAATGTCAATAAGAAGTTGTTAAAAACCTGGCACCTGGGGAATTTAACAACGTGACTAATAACCGAATGTGTATTTTCTATGACAGTCTGTTCTGTTACATTAAAATGAAGTACACGTCCTGAATAACATTTGTTAGCATTATTTTTTCATTTCACAGTAGAACAATACCACATTCAAAATGCCTCACTAAAATTAGCATTAAACAGCATTCTTAACGAAACTCATTTAAATTCATCCAAGCCTTTACCTGTACTGACCCTGTCAGCACCTCTAAACCCATTTATGTAAATCCATTAAAACAAGTCTCTATCTGAACTGGTAAATACAGAAGGTGGGCTGTTGAATATTGATCTGTCAGTGAACATACTTTTTTCCATTCTAATATTTGTAAATCCGTGTTAATCCTGGAGTATCACTGCTGGAAACTGTAACATTAAAGCCTCTATTACCAAAAACACAACAGCAGTTCAGACATTCTGGTGATAAATGGCTTCTCTGCCTAAACGTGAAACAGGGGTGACGAGAGGTCCGATTCTGGTCCGAAATGTGACACAGACATAATGAGGTCCGATTCTGGTCCTAAATGCATTCGGGTCATAACATGTTACCCGACTTCAGATCTGCCTCATTCGTCAGCAGCTGACAATTAAGCCTTACTGACAGAACAGCATCAGAGGGAGATGGTATTTTTACCATTTCTACAGCAACTGTTATAAAAATATATCATCAGGCTTTTACAGTGAACCTTGGGAACACAAACTGTCATACAAAATTAGATACATTAATACTTTCCCTTCCTCATGCCATTATCCTTCATCGCATCAAAGAGCAGAAGCATTACCAGTATTACTTTTACTAAAATGTCCATACAGTCATACTAAGCGAAGACCAACTGCTTTCTTAATTGGAATGAATCCATAACCCATTACAATCAGGGTGAACAGACAAATAAATCTCGGGAAAAAAAACTGTGTGCTCCAACAGCGACTGGTGCAGAACCAGGTCTGGAAGGGGTAACAGGTAGGTTCATAGTTGGAGGTGAGCGCTATGGGTCAAACACATCACTGTTATGGGGGGGGGGACAATTTCAGGATGGGTGCAAGTGTAACTGTTTTTACAAAGTACTTGAGACCATCTGAAAGACTCGAACCACTTCTAAGCAGGACTATACGGCCGGCTTAGATAATTCAAATACACAGCAGATTTCCACTGTTAACCTGGGGCTGAGGCCAATGCGAAATAACGGCACCCTTCACATTCCCCCGGACGCGAAAGGCCAGCCTGACACTTACAAAGATCCTCTGTGTTTTTGCTGGGGGGCACAGCGATGGGCTGGCTGGGGAAGGTACAGTCCCATCCCTCGATCACACACTCCTCCTCTTCACCTAGGAGGACACAGCGTCAGAATCCAGTGGTATGTCAGTAACCGACCGCGTGTGTGTGTCTGTGTGTGTGTGTGTGTGGTTTCTGGTGCTGGTCCAAGACTGGCTGAACCTACAAGCCAACTCTCTGAGCCGCTTGAGGGGAAGGAGAACAAGGGGATCCCGATTCTGCAGGAAAAAGATGACCAGCAGACTCAAGGCGTAGTTATTTAACAGTGACCCCCCTCCGAAGGGATTGCCTGCAAGAAAGACAGACAGCATTACACCCGATGCTAATAAGCAGCCAAGGCTTATGAACCCAACAGAAGTTCAGGTACTGTAAGGTAACCCATGATTTAAGCTTTTACAACAAACATTTCCCAGCCAACACGATAAATGTTGGCTGGTTTTGATTAAAGTTCCCAGTCTGTGGTGAATTTGGTACTGAATTCCGCCTAACTTTTCCAGCTACCACACAGGTAATATTTACTTAGAATCCACAAATAAGGCTTATAGTCATTCTGGTGATCCTTGTCCAAAGATGCCACACAGAGCAGGAAATGGTCACAGAAACTGTTGGTGTCTGGTGCCACCTTGAGCATACCATGGAGAACTGCAACTGTGAGTAGCTAGGTTCCAGTCATTCACTTAACTCATTAAGCACAGCTGCACACCCTTTAACTGCTGGGGCTGGGAAAAAAAAAATCAATCACTGGGAAATATTAAAAATTTGGCCCTAACAAGCAAAATGTGACAGCTAATTAAAAATGTTGTGAAAATCTGAACTGTGCATAATGGATGATGTACACACCGCTATAGGAGCAGACAGTAATACACAGTAATACACAGTAATGCACAGTAATACACAGTAATACACTTCCAACGCGGCGTTTCTCAAACTGGTCCTCAGGGACACCCCCCCCTCCCCCACAGTCCAGGTTTTTCCTCCCTCCCTGCTCCCTCAAAAATGTGGACCATCTGGGGGTCCCCGAGGACCAGACTGAGAAACACAGTCCTCAGGAGACCTACTCAGGACCTACTCCTGACCAACACTGACATTCTGCTTATTGACAAAATAACTTATTAGCATCATGTTCAAAAATTATTTACCAAAAATGCCACCAATGCTAATTCATTTAACTGATTAACAAATATTATACCTTATATTTTCTATGTTCCTTCTCTTACTGCTGGCTTTTGTCTGAATATTATTGTATAAATAATTTTGTCTTACTACCAGGTAACTGCCACAAAATGATATTTACCTATTATTTTTGCAAGACTAAATGGCAAATTCAAAGACACTTTTACCTCATTTACAAAAAGATCTTTTTTTTGTTAAATAAAATCCCACCCTCTGATTTTGGTCCCAATTTACATTTGGATTCTAGGAAGAGTAAAATATATGCAGTCATGGGTCTTTCTGCACGACAAGGCCCCCTACTCTCAAGCGAGTCATTAAAATACCCCTTGGTGGCTGCAGTTCCCCAGGGTCCCCCTATAAAACAGCACACAGTCATCGAGATCGTGCCCAAACTCTCCCTGGGCAGCTTGTGAAACAGAGAAGCACCTTATGTAACCCTTAAACAAAAAGAAAACAACATACAACAGCACTTTGGTACATACAGAAATAGACGTATTTAATAGGTCACTAATGTAAGCTAGCAAAACGTCAGGAAAATTTCAATTAAATGTCATTTTGAGGCATCGTTGGGGCATAGAGTATCCTGGATGGGGTCTTTGGGAAGAGCCAGCATTGTTAATGGAGTGACAGTTTTTTAGGGAACAAGCCTCACCTGCTAGCTGCTTCTGCTTGGCCCAGTACCGGATGGTGTACACCAGGGGACGGAGCCTGTCGTCCAAGCCTGAGGACAGCTGGAGGAAGCGAGTGTTCCTCACCGCCAGCCTAAGGGAGGGAGCGAGAGGACAGAGAAGACGGACGCCTCGCACACGGCTCTCTCCCCGTGACCTAACCGCCTCCTGTGCTCTGCTCTGTCACATGACACGTTATTCCTCTGCAACCGTGGACTTTCAGCTCAAAGCAGGAAGGCAGAATTGGCCAATGAAATTCGTGATTAGCAGAGTAAGAACCCGGCGTCTCGTCGGTCCAATCAACACTGACTGCCAGGATTTCTGAGGTAAAACTCTTAAGGTGTCACACATCCAAACTGGGTAAGCTGGGCCCATATTAGATAATTGATAAAATGAGGCAGTAAAACACAAGCTACATCTTTTCAGACACTTTAAATAGTTTGCCTGAATTATGGCTCAGAAAGAGCTCTGAGTGCATCTCAATATTATATTTACAATGACATTTCTAAATTTTTAATCCAGTGATTATTTGTGAATTAAAAAAGGCATTGGGTTCCTTGTTTCTGGAAGTTCATGAGGAAAATATGTAATTACCACTAAATGTTTATGGTAAAGAGCCAACAAAGGAAGCTTTCGCCAACATTGCAACAGTGCTAAAATGACAGTAACACTCCTCAGAGTTTGCAATATCTTAAGCAAGGGCACTTAGCAGAAGTTGGAACTTTTTTTATTATTATATAATTAACAAGGAAGCTCCAGTCCAAATGGATGCATGTACACCCAGTGGTATGCTGCAAGGCATTGTGGGTGCTGACCTGTTGTTGATGGTGATGTCTCCCTGCATGCCCAACTCCCGGTGGCTGAATTTAACCACAGGGAGCCTGGCGCTGCTCAAGACCTGGACCTTGTGCACCCCCGGCACACACTTCCGGAGGACCGTGGCCACCAGGTCCAACACCTCGGCGGGGGAGGCCGTGGACAGGTCTATGTCCGAGAGGATGGAGTCCTCGGAGCGGCTGTCCTCTAACGGACATTCCGCGGTCTGCCCCGGAGAAGACAACAACAACACGGAGACGTAAAGTGAATGAGTGAATCCAGCACTGTTTGGGGTCAGAGCTGTCAATTACGAAAGTCAGGCTGCCAACTAACAAGCGAAATCAGCGTCCCATAAAATCTCTATCAGACAGACACCTTCCAGTCATTCAACCAAAAGCGCCCAAATACATGCAGAACGGAAAGGCATTAGAACATGGATGGTCTATTTCCCATTGATATGTGTTTTCTGGAGAACAATGGCTGAGTGACAAACACACACAATGGCAGTGACTCACAAACCCAGCATTCTTAAACCAACAACTGGAGCGTTAGGAGAACTGTGAGAAGGCGAAGCTGTCCGCATACCTGCTCCGAGGAGCTCTTAGCCTTTGCCTGGAATATCTTTGTGTTTTCCAAATCCAGGAAAAGGTCCAAGTCACATGAGTGGATGTCGAAAGTGTTGACAGAGGAGCCAAAAGGCAGGATCTGACACTCTGCAGGGTTAACACCCCCCCCCCCCCAAACATATATTAAAAAGGAACCATATATACACACACAAAGAATCACTCATATGTCTATACAGTGCTGCTTTGCAATTCCCAGCTGTTCTTGTGGAAAATGACAGTGATATCTTTAATAAATGAAAACTGGATGTTTCTTTTGTAAAAGAGAAGGAATAGCTCCACAAAGTATCTCTGAAAAATATTTTGGGATTTACCAGCGGACAGAGAGAATTTAAGACCGTGGGGATACTTGATGTGCTTTGACGTGCATGTTCTTATAAGCTATCCTACCTAGAGAAACAAGGCGTGTAACAGAAGCCTTGGACCAAATCAGAAAAAGGTGTGGAGATGATCATCATTCTCAAAAACAAGCTGAGAGAGAAAACCTTTGCTCTAAAAGCAAATCACTGCTCTTCCCATGTTTGCAACAGACCGACCGGGTGATCTGGTAGATTTTTAGAAGAATGTTTTCCAGACAGATGGGGCTAAAACCTAGTGTCTCCAACAAAAATAACCTTGTCCCAGCTGTCAGGCATGGTGGTGGGACTGTCATGGTTTGGGGCTTCTTTTCTGCCTAAGAATTAAATTTGGAGCAATCCCAAAATATTCCAGAGAACGTCAGACTGATCTGCAGTGAAATGAAGCTGTGTTAAAAATGGACACTGCAACACAGCAATGATGATCAATATTCCAGCAGATCCTCAAAAAAGGGAAAAGAAACTGTGCTTTGGAACGACAAAATATTTGTAACTCCAGGTTGCAGTCATGGATGCCAAAGGCTCAGAGAGATGAAAGGTTCATGTATTTCAGCACATAGTTTTTGGGTTTGTTATATAAACATGTTTTAAGGTTTAATATGTAACCATCTTGAAGGTCAAATAAAGATTTTGTGACATTATTTCTATCCCATCAGAAACGTCCTAACTTGTACGCAATACACTTTTGACGAGACCAGTATGGAGTATCGTGGGCGATATGGGCACCAACCTGGGAAGAACTCAGAGAAGACTTCCTGTAACAGCTGCAGAAACAGCTCGCGGACCTTCTTCTCATTCTCGGACAGCTGGAACCTCTCTACCAGCAACTGCATCTGTTCATTCACCTGGTGGCGACAGAAAGCCTTACAAGCAGGGGATCATCTCAACCACAGGGCCGCTCTCTGAAGGCCCCCAAGAGGAAGACTCCAGACACCTAGAGAACTGCAGGCAGCCTAAATTCTGAGCCAGAAGACTCATATGAAGTTATAATGCAATTAACAACACTTACTCAGCCACCCCACTCTCTGTTTACAGACGTACATCTGTGACGTAAAGGATCTGCTCCCGCGTTTCCAAAAACATCTCCGTTTCTTAAGTAAGTAGGCTCTGTCTGCTCATTTGTTTCAGCACCTGCTACGTTTGATGACTGGAAAAAACTTGAATCCCTTAATAACAGTTGTCCCAAAAGCTCAAGGCTCGCCAGCAGATCTTGAATATTCATGCCATGTTGTTATTCATTTTGTCCCTGAAATTTAGGTCATCTCTCCCAGAAACAGTGTCAGAGCTCAGTACCGGCAGAACACTGCAGCAGCTGTACTTGCTCACAGCCACACTAAAAGTGCGGATTACTAATCCTCCCCCAAACTTCATTTCACATCCTCACAGTACTGTCATGCTGGGGGCAGAAATCCTGGTGGATTAAATTTTCAGTTTGAATCCTCTTTCCCGTGGCCCAGCACAGCCCTGCACCCCAAGGCAGGCAACCAGACTACCCTCAGAAACCACCAGTTAAGTAGCAGATCCATTCTAACCTCCACTCGTAGAATGATTTTGTGTTGAATGGTTTGCAAATCCACAGCTAGCGCTTTACCCGTCTTCCACCTGGTACTCAAACACTCAGAATCCCAGGTAACTCCCTACTAGCAGAAATGCACTGACCATATTCACTTTCAGGTTCGCATTTATTCATTGACTTGCACCTCGCACGTTAATGTCATTGTTTGTAGTGAATGACACTGTGATTCCACATACGTTAAGTCACACACATACAGTTTCACTTGTGACACATACAAATAAAGATCTATGCAATCCATCTTTTTTTATCATTCCATTTTTTTTGTACTAATAACAAAAAAATAAGAATATAAATGAAAAAGATTTTTAAATGTAACCATTCATGATATGCCTCTTAAGATTTTGGAGGCTCCAAGCCTTAAGAAGAAGAAGAAGAAATAACATAACCTGAGCGGTCCGGATATAGGGGTGGTCTTGGGGAAAGACAGACAGAATAAGGATCTGTGACTGATTCAGGCCATCTAAAGTGGGGCCTAGCTTACGTCATTCATAACATGACCAAGAGTCTCATAAATGGCATTACTCTGAATGATAAGAGGGGCTTAAGATAGGAGCAGAGCAGTGAAAATTCCAATTAATGCCTGCTCTACATGCATTTTTTTCAATTATTTCTAGATATATCTATTATAATATGTTATCCATCCATCCATCCATCCGCCACTTATCTAGGGTTAGGTCACAGGGGCAGCAGTCTAAGCAGGGATGGCCAGACCTCCCCCTCCAGCCAGCTCCACCGAGGGAATGCCCGGGCTATCCCAGGTCAGCCAAGAGGCAGTAATCTCTCCAAAGTGTCCTGGATCTGCCCGGGGGCCTCCTCCCATTTGGACCCGAAAACACCTCCCCAGGGTGGCGTCCAGGAGGCATCCTACATAGACGACCAAACCGCCTCAGCTAGCTCCTTTCCGTGTGGAAGACCAGCAGCTCTACTTTGAGCCCCTCCCAAACGTCCAAGCTCCTTACCCTAAGGCTGAACCTAGACACTCATTTCTGCCGCCTGTATCCACGATCTCATTCTTTCTGTTACTAACCAAAGCTTGTGAGCAAAGGTGAGGATAGAAACGTATATCGACTGGAAAATTGAAAGCTTTGCCTTCCAGCTTAGCTCTCTCTTTACCACGTCAGAAAGGCATAGCGTCTGCATTACTGCCAACACTGCACTGATCAGCTTGTCACTCTCCGGCTCCCTTCTCCCACTCATGAACAAGACCCCGAGAAACTTAAATTACCTGGATGGACAATCCACCATTTTCCGAGAAACATGGCCTGAACCTGGGAGGTGTTGATCCTTATCCCAATAAAACCAACAGGATCACATAATCTGGAGAAAGCGAAGATGCAATCTTCTGACCCTGAACCTGTCCCCTTCCACCCTTTGGTTGCGCCTAAAAATTCTGTCCATAAATGTTTTGAGCAGAATCAGACGCTGACTGTCTCCAATCTCCATGCAATATTGAAAAGGCGTGTCAGCCCAACATCATCAAGAGCATTCAAGCACTCAGGACGAATCCCATACATCCCTGGACCCCCTATCACCAAAGAGTTTTTTGACTACTTGAGTGACCTTAGACCTTCTGATGGGTAAGTCCTCCAATGAGTCTTACAGCTCTATTTCCTCTATGGAAGGTGTATCAGTGTGATTCACGAGGTCCTCGAAATACTCCTTCCACCACCAAACTATATCCCAATTTGAAGTCCACACTTCTCCATCCCTGATGTAAGCAGCATGGGTAAAGCCGTGCCCCCCCTCCTGAGTCACCTGATGGTTTGCCAGAATCAACCATCTTCAGGAGTCCCACAAGCTAACCAAGCATGGAAGGCCTCCTTCTTCAGCCGGACAGCTCCTATCACCGCTGGTATCCAACACCACCATGGCCACCATGACAGGCCACCATGACAGGCACCAACAACCTTATGGCCACAGCTCCACACAGCAGTTCATCCAATGGAGTCCTGAAAAATGGCCCATTCAGACTCAATGTCCTCTCATTCCCTCGGGATGCAATAGAAGTTCTGGCAGATTCCAACTGGGCAAGCCAGTACTCCCAATCACCCCCTTACAGGTGTCACGCAGCAGAACTATGGAGTTCCCAGAGGGGGTGCCTTCCAGCACCCCATCCAAGGTCTCCGAGAAGGCTGGATACTTTAAACTGCTGTTTGGTGCATATGTGCAGACAAAAGTCAGAGCACATCCTCCAACACAGTCAAAGTCGAAGGAAGGTGACTCTCTTGCTCAACAGGGTAAATTCCAACATACTGGCACCAAACTGGGGGGCTGTAAGTAGACCCAGACAAACACCGGCCCGGCACCTCTCACCATGGACAACTCCTGAGTGAAATAGTGTCCAACCTCTCTCCAGGAGTTTGGTTCCAGAGCCCTAGTCATAGTTGACATGTTTTATATATTTTTATATTTATATCCTTCCCTGTTCCTCACTGATGAAGGGCTTCTTCCTTGCTTTACGGGACTTCAGTCCTGCTTCTAGGAGCCTGATATGAACTGTCCTAGCAGTGCACTTCACACCACTTAATGTTTCTCACTCCTGCTGAAGGTCACTTGATGCTGTTCTTTGTTATCCGGAGCACAAGAGAAATGTTATTTTGTATTTAAGGTGATTTAAGGTGCCCCAGTTTAAATAGATTTTATCTTCGTCCACTTATATTTTCCCCAGACTACCTTAATTCCAATAAGTTATCCAGCTTAGTTTGCTGTAAACACAGACAATATGGTTTGCTATAAAATTTATGTCATCTGCCCTGTACAATTTTTGTTTACAAAGTTTAAAAGGCAAATTAGATTTTTAGTTATATGTTCCAATATTCAATATTCAATTCTTCATAAGATGCATATGTAGTATCAAATTAATTAGGGCAACTCCAGGCTGATAGTGTTAAAAATGAACAGAAAAAGACAATTAAATCGTTAATCGCAATTATATGTATGGCAAATTATCATCAAGTTAAACTTCATGATCATGACAGCCCTATATTCATGTACAACTACTATTACTAATGAGTACTCAGGTGTATTTCGGTAGGGTTATGGTTAACTACTATTACTAATGAGTACTCAGGTGTATTTCGGTAGGGTTAGGGTTAACTACTATTACTAAAGAGTACTCAGGTGTATTTCGGTAGGGTTAGAAGGGGTTTCTTCATATTCTGACTACACAGTTTACTCTGATGACAGAAGCAGCTGGATGGTATGGGGGGTGAGCATGGGAGAGAGGGGGATACTCACTGATGCTGCCTGGCAGAGGTCCTGCGAAAGCTGCTCTAGGCTCAGCCGGGGATTCCTCCCGTCCTGCTTCTTTTTCGGTATGTACTTGAACTCCTTCTTCTCCCTGGGCTTCACACGCAGCTTCTGGCTGTCCAGGGTGTGCTGCGTCTGAGACAGCACTGCTGACAGACTGTCCACCTCAACGAACTCCACGATGGCATACACTCCCTGTGAAAAGGGGGAACAAATCACAGCTACTCAGTACACCAGCATGAATAATCCCTGACATTCACTGGCCAGTATAACAATTCAATGAGCTGTAACGTTATACAACGAGACTCAGAAGTCTTAGCTCATTTCCGGGAATCTGGTACTGATGACACTTGATCTGAATCCAATGAAGAGCCCCGAAGAACAGACCTTGTCCTTATCCATGATGACCTCCGACACAGGTCCGAACTGCTGAAAGTAATCGGTGATCTGTTGCTGGGATGTGCCACGCCGGAAGCCGCTGACGAAGATGCTGTTGGCCTCCTGCTTCTGCCGGGTGTCCCGCACGCCGCGCAGCTTCCCATGCTTTCGCCCCTTCAGGTGGTCCTCCAAGCTGGCTTCTAGCCACACACCAGCGACACGCGCATCACACCAGTGCTGGTCATCCCCACACAAGTAGTCAAAGTTTTAAAAATACAGGTTCTTGTTTAATCCACCTTATCAAACGCGAGCTAGCGCGAATGCGCAATTTTAATTCACAGACTGAGAAAACCGTTAGACTGGACATTCGACTTTATATAGTTCTGATAAATAAATCTGATAAATAAATAGAAAAGCAACATCAATGTTGAAAAATACCCAAAGCGACATTTATAAAAAGCTCGATTTTATACTTTGGTCAGACAAAATGCTTCTTATTATATACCTAACAAATACATAATGTTATTACAATTGTGATCTGCGACACGTATTATTAGTTGCTATAAATAACAAAACTTACTATTTGGTACGTTGATATCACACAATTTGCAGTGGAACCCTCCTTTCGGGGTCGGCAGGACATCGGTATCGAGCTCCATAGCTATGTTAGATGATGGAAAGGCTGCACACGTATTAGTTAAAATAAATGTGCTGGTACTCGGTTTAAACGAGCTCGGAATTCCCTCCGTTCCAAGCGCACATTGTAGCTCCACGTTTGTCGATCGTTGCTGGCGGTAGTAACAATCCTTTCCGGTTTTCCCCTGGCTTTCAAAATAAAAGACGTTAAATAATGCTTCGCATTGTATGCTTCACTGTAGAAGCTACTTTTTCTTTTTGGTGTGTTAATATGATGTGATAGACATAGATTTGCATTTGCCTTTGATATGCTGGAGACACTACAAGTCTGACTTCCATATAAAAATATAAGCACCGTAAAACTCTAGTGATGTAGTTGTTGGTAACCCACTATAATGTGTTACTTTTTTTTGTTTAAATCGTCACATTTGTTAATAGCGTATTAATTTAATTATACATTATAAAACATTTCAATAAGGTTTATTATGAATTGTCGTAATATATAAACTGACAAGAACGGTTGTCCTGACAGATAACTAACATTTTAAAAAGGATTACTAAACTTCTCACATTTATTTTAGCACAGTTGATGAAGCTGCTTGATATTGTACATGAAACCTTGTAAAGTGTTCCTTTATTTTCTTCTGAAAACATCTTATGGTTTCGCTAAGGCTCGTCCCTACTCTTATTTTGGTGAAATTCCATTATTATTGTGAGGTAGCTGAGACCGGAAACATACACCGGAAGTAATGTTCCTTTTTATGCGTGTCACCTTAGATTGCCGACTGGAAACACTAACCTAAAAAAATAACCTCCCATACGATGACACAGTTTGTGAATTGTCATTGAACTATCGTTCTTCTTGCTGGAAAAACAAAAAAATAACATCCTTGTACTTTAATGTATATTTTGATTGAATTTATTTGGAGTACTATACGTATTACGTATACATAGAAAACACTTCTCTACACAGCGAGTAGAGTATGGAATTGTCTTCTGCAGTGCAAGCTAAAACACTGGGTTCTTTTAAATCAGAGCTAGATAAGATTTTACCAACTCTGAGCAATTAGTTGAGTTCTTCCCAAACTAGCTTGATGGGCCAAATGGCCTCCTTTCGTTTGTAAATTTCTTATGTTCTAGGTCAGGGGTGGGCAATCTTATCCACAAAGGGCCAGTGTGTATGCAGGTTTTTGGGATAACTTCTAGGTCAGCTGTTCAAACCCAGGTGTGAGGACTTTTCAGCCAATCAGTCCTCTAATTAGTAATCTAATTAGGGAGTT
>JAODJU010000095.1:29271836-29285153 GCA_026776725.1 Gnathonemus echidnorhynchus | reverse complement strand
CTCCTCTGTCCCTGCCACTGAGACCAGCACAGGTGTCCTCTCCTCTGTCCCTGCCACTGAGACCAGCACAGGTGTCCCCTCCTCTGTCCCTGCCACTGTGACCTACAGTTGCTCCAGGTGTTGCTATTATCCAAAGTGACTTACAGTTGAAACCCGCCTGCACAGTGTGACTGTTTTTATGGCTATAGTTTATGTACCTTTCTCACAGCTACAGTTCTTCCGCGACAGAATCTCCCAACATTCAGGTAAAGCAGCTGCCACTGTAACCGCCGCACCACCCACTGGCCCAGCCGCCGCCAGGAGAGGGCGAGCCGGGAGCGAGAGCAGGCTGCTGGCCAATTACAGCCAATTAGACAGCCCCGGCGAGAGCAGCGGGAACACTGCGCAGAGAGGGACGGGGAAATGGGGCAGCGTACATCAGGCCTGCACTGCAGTGCAGGCTCCGAGCCGGCAGACAGTGGAGGCACTAATCTCTCTTTTGAAAGCCAGACAGCACTGCAGTGGAATGGCTTATCACACTCCGTGGGAAAAGTTGAGGAAGTTATTACACATGCTGTGGCATGACTTAAGACGCTGGGCGTTTGAGAAGTCGATACCAGTGAGTGAGTGTGTGTGTGTGTGTGTGTGTGTCCCTCCCTCTGCATCCCTGTGCCTCTTGCTGGGGGACATGTCCAGGCAGGCTTCGCATGCTTGCTGATGATTTCCAACACGGACATGGTGACTGTGTGGCGCCTGGGCACCCTGACGCTGGGCCGGCACACTGCACACCCACCCAGCCGCCAGCCTCTCACCCCCTCCGGACTCCGGCTGGGAGGACCCAGCCCACACTCCTCAATGGCTGTGCCATTTGCACACACACAGATGTGCAAACAAACCCCACCTTCCTCTTTTGATCTGCATGGCACTGCCAGTAATGCCAACCACATAATAGCAGAACCTTTTTGGGGCAGGGGTGTGGCTGGAGACAATCACTAAACAGGGAAGGTCCTTAAATGGGGGATACTATGTCTGTTCCCATGGGAACCTTTAAGCCTGCAATGCAATCACGGAACATAACAGCGCTAACCCATAAATACCCGCCTTGGGCCAAGCGGCTAATTATGACACTAACCCACAGATACCCACCTAGGAACACATGGCTAACTGCGACGCGAACCCATTCATACCGTGGGCCATGAAGTTAACTGTGACGCTAAGCCACAGATACCCACTTTGAGCCACGTAGCTAATTATGACACTAACCCATAGATACCTGCCTAGGGACACATGGCTAATTGTGATGCTAACCCATTAATACTCACCGTGGGCTACGTAGCTAACTGCGACGCTAAGCCATAGATACCCACCTTGGGCCATGCGGCTAACTGCGACGCTAAGCCATAGATACCCACCTTGGGCCATGCGGCTAACTGCGACGCTAAGCCATAGATACCCACCTTGGGCCATGCGGCTAAAGGCGACGCTAAGCCATAGATACCTGCCTTGGGCCATGCGGCTAACTGCGACGCTAAGCCATAGAAATTCACGGTGGGTCAACAATGCAAACTGCAGCACTAACCCATAGATACCCAGTTTAGGCCCTGCAGCTGATTGCCACTCACACCAGCTGGTAGAGATAAAAAGCAGCAGCAGCAAACAGTAAACAAACATGCGTGTGCATGGAGGTGGGGGCTGCAACAAAACCAGCAGCAGCAGCAACAGACCTGCCCTGTAGCTGCAAATTAAGAAAACGGGGCCAGAGCACCCTGCCGCTTCAAAAACAAGGCATGGCAACAGTACAAATTAGGCCTGTATTTATTACATGTGAATAAAGGGCGCAGGTGCCACACAGTCATAAGAGGAACCTGCTTTTGTTCGGCTGCTTTTTCCTTTGCATTGTCTGATACGCCCAACTAGAAAACAGAAGAGGGACCAAGGCTGGCATTTCAGCTCGCGGAACAGTTGGCTGATGGGACTCTGATCGTTATAGATTGTGCATCACAGAAGGAATCACCATGATCTCACCCCCTGTACTGCACTCTCAGCTAGAAAGAACGGTTGTTTTTCAAAAGTGAGTTTCTCTTCCTCTCTCTTCAGGCTCTTATGGGCAACCAGTAAAGATCCACTGACCCGCTGCACCTTCATCCCTCCCCACTTCGCAGTTTGTCGTTTGCCTCCATGCCGTTCCATCGCCCTGGCAGCCGTGGCACATGCATCAGACAAATCAAGCTTAAACAGAAGTGCTTGCGTAACAAACCTTTCCATCTCATTAGTGAAAAAAACTTAGTTGCCATTTCCCGGTGTTTCAGAGCCACCCGATCCAGACCCATTACAGCCAAGGTTATTAGGGAGCTCACAGAGCCATTTATCCTTATTAAAGCTGCCTTCATTAAGACACAGACAGAGCCAAAGGCGGCCTACAGTTCTGCAGCAGGCAGCCCTCCCCCACAAGGGCCTAATGAGAGCACAGATGAAATCTGGGCCGCAAGGACAGATCCCGCGAGAGTGCCGGTCAGCTGTAATTAAACACAATCGCTCGGTCACGGCTGCTGCGCCGTTCAGCACTGGGGGAACAATAGCAGACTTGTGAAGGCCCGGCTTGGAGAGACAGACAGACCTGTGGGGAGGCCTCTGACATTCTCCCGTCTTTCTCTCCATGGTGCCCCCTGATGGAGGATGTTGGCATAGCGCCATACTGTTCCTTACATTGCAGACTCAGCAGTCACACTTCTTCAATGACTGGTGTATAACTTGCATGTTTTGCATATCATATATGTTTATAGCTGCTGCAGCCAAGCTGAACCTCTCATGTGTACGGATCCCCTGATTATTTAATTCAACCTTAAAAGTGGGATGGGGGCGGCAGAGTCCTGAAGATCACTAGGTGTAGAGTTCTCCTGTTCTGACCTATGATCCCAAACCACCACTGAGTTATGGAGCTTGTGTCTTCGATTAAGGATTAATACCAAAGAAGCAAACACTCTCTGCATCAGTGTGTCCTGACACAAGTCCAAAGCTCTTTCCCTTGCCTGTGAATTCTGCCTGAAGTTCAGGCCTGGGTTAGCAGGCCAAGATTACATTACAGCTCCTACACATCAATTACCGGACCCGGCTTGTCAAGCATATTAATGAGATTTCAACATCATTAAGTGAATGTCAGCTACATTACCAGGCCCAGAGGAGCAGTTAGAGGGTTCAGGGGGAACAGAGGAACTCCTGTTTCCAAGGCAAGCGTCACAGACCCCTGTGCTCCTCAGGCCCTCTATTAGATTAGGCCTCCAGAGCAGCAGACGTCCTCCGCAACACCACAGGTCATCAGTCTCCCTTAGGCATCCTTCACAAGACATCCACTCTGCTAAACAGTCCCAGTACTGGCCGGCTTTGGGAAGAACCCCGCCAGACGCTGAAACGATGCTCTCAAACGAGCTGCTCCGCTAGAGAAAGGGGTCACGCTCAAAAGAGCGGAGGAACAAAGAGGAAACGGATCCACGTTCAGAGGGCGACTTAACCCCGAAGTAGCTTGCAGGTCGAAACAAATTGACGCTGCGCAGTATGACGGGATTTACGGAAACCTACATGCTCTTCTCGTGTCAGGAAGCGTAAAGCAGAGACGTTTTCAAAGCCTGCGTCCTTGAGCTGTAGGGCTCCCGCATCTGACCCGGGCCCTGCTCCAGGCAGACCCTTTCTTACTCGGCACTAAGGCCGGTGGCCACACTCTACTCTACTCTGTAGCTTTGTCTGGAGGCCCATTTCCCCATAGTGCCCCCCCCCCCCCCCCAAAACCACCAAACCCAAACTTTTCTTGCAGTCAGGCCCCCAACAGGATCCTCGGTATATCGCCAACATGTTGGTGATGTCAGACACACGTTGGTGCATCGGCCGGCTCTCTGGTGTGGGGGGTGGGGGGTGCTTGGAGAGTGCCAGGGTGGTGATGCAGATGCCTAGAGAGAGACTCCTCTTAGGGAAATGGGATGAAGCAACTATTTAAAAGGAGAGTGCTTCATCATCAAGCCTAATGGCATCTTTAAAGCTAGAATAAAATCAAGAGGCCCCTTCTTTGCAGGGTGCCCCCGGAGGCTGGGAGGACTGCCAAATGACCTGTGAATAACACATCTTTGTTTAGTTTTTCTTAAACAGCTACCCAGATAAATGCATCTCTCCTCAGTGAACAGGTAAAGACAGCGGTATTAATGAGCTGTGGGGGTGCGCTACCGGATAAAATGGCGGGACACCTGTTTTAGCCGGGCTGACGTCAAATGTGATGCAATGCTGTTTGTGCACCACTGAAGCATGAAATACGCTGCAGCTTTTAGGACGAGGAAACCGTGAGTCGTGGCTGGCGGCCAACACACAACCTGGGGGCAAAGGTCAAGTCCCAAGATGTTTAAACGTGATAAAATGCAGCGATGGACTCTGTGCGGCTGGAGGGCGGCTAACACTAACAAACTCATTAAGACACCAAAAAGGCAGCTGACTTTTTTTCGAGCAGAGACGGTGCGTCTCAGACCACCAATTGGGGTTCAAAGGCTAAGTTATTTGTAACCAGGATTAAGTGTTGCTGGGCAGCAATACTGTGTTTATCACACTATTGAAGGACAGTCCTGCCTACTTGACAGATGGCGGACAAGTTTCACAACAGGCCTGGGATGCCTATATATTTCAGGTAGGACCCCAGCACGTGATTCACTTACAGAGGCAGACCACTGATCCCTCGTGTTGAGCGTCTGAACACAGACCGTTGAACACTTATGCACATTCTCCTAAAGGGAACCGCGCTTGATCTCCAACCTGAGACACGGCAGATCTTCCTTCTGCACTAAAGCGGGGCCATGGTTGAGGTCGAGAACATTCTGCAGCCTTTAGCAAACAACCTTCCTTACAAGCATGAAAATCCCCAAAGACCTTTGTGTGTCCGCTCACATGCATAGCGCCCCCTGTGGCCCCTAAGTGTGAGCACACCCTGAAAAGAGTCTGTCTCAGGGTGTGGCGTGTTTGCCGAAGTCTGCACGGCTGTGCCACACCCTGTCCAGACGGACCCCCCACCCCCACTGTGTCGACACCACGGTGGACAGGCGCACCTGCCGTCTGCCTGCATGTCACCAGTACACGCCTACTCGGCTCCCGCCCAGGGCAGTGGGGGTGGGGGGATTACAGGGTCCACTGAGGTCCCAGGCAGCTCAGGGCCTGAGCGCAAGTCGCTACAAGGCTGGTATGGCATGGATCTCTCTCACACACAGACACACACACACAGCCTGCATGACCTATATATCCACAGAGAAAAGTATGCGCTTAACAACCCAGGCCCAACACCCACATAAGAGATACAGGCCGAGAAAGTGAGAGAGAGAGAGAGAGAGAGAGAGAGAGAGAGAGAGATAGAGAGAGAGAGAGATCGCCTTCTCCTCCAGGTGGGGGAATGTGATCCTCCTCCGATAAGAGCCCTGTGTTAATCCCCCGTCTGCTGGCACTCTCACCACACACCTGCACCCGTGTGCCAGCGTGCAAATGAACGCACACGGAGGGACCCAAGGTCAAGAACGCAGTCCCGTCCAGAAGTAGCCCGTCACCAGGCAGAAAACGCCTGCTCGCCAACCCAGGCCGGCGACAGGGAGGAAGGCAAGCGGACCGTTTTATGGTGCCCCCCCCCATGCTTAAAGAGAACGGACACTGCGATGCTGCAGGGCTGGGGGGGGGGGGCTCTCCCTCTGCATCAGAGCACATAATGCACACGACAGGCCATTGTCATTCGCAATATTCGAAACCAGCCTTTGCTGCACGGCCCATCCAGGGGAAGCGGCCCTTTCGATTGGGGGGGGGGGGGGTATTTGCATCTGAGAACCAGTGTAGTTGTGTTGCCCTGGAGGGGAGTGCAAGGGGCTTTTTCGTGTTAAAGAGCAGCTCATTGAGAGAACAAGAGAAAGGAAGAGGGCAGGGGGTGGGAGAGGAATTTAGCATGACAAAGCCTGCCTTTGTGACCAGCCTGTGCTGCTGGGGTGTGTGTCTGTGTGTGTGTGTGTGTGTGTGTGTGTNNNATCTGATCCCATGGACACGTCATTGCAAGCCTGGCACCCAGGATGGGACAGAGGTGTGCATTAGAGGCACAGATGCGTATGATCATAGTTGCGCTGTCGGAGATAGGGTCTGCAGGCGGGCAGCATGGGGTTAAACGCGGCTGACATACTTGGAATAGCCAGACACAGAAGTATGTGAGGACGGTGGCTGAGCGGCTGGGCCGGAGCGGACACAGAGCCGGGACGCTGTCCAGCCACCGCAGCCCTGTCTGTGTCACAGTTACCCACTTTATTTGCTCAGGATCCTTTACTGCAGGCCCCTGCTTGCCCCTAAAGGAGGTGCCTGTGTGCCACATCTGTGGGGAGGGGGGCGATAAAAATAGGGGAACCTTCTGTGGGGCACTCCAGAGGCCCACTCAGGTCACAAGTACAGAGGGAACAACAACAACATGAAGACGACGACACCAGTGGTGTCAATCCTATGGTACTTAGCTCTGGTTCTGCAGTAACAATCGCCCCCCTCCCCAACAGAGACGTGGCTTCCCAGCCGTGGCCCTGCGGTCCATCGCAGTCCACCAGGCCTTTATGGTAGAGGCAGCGGAGCGTGAGCGGCGCGACGGGACGGGCTCAGCGGTCGCTCTGGCTCTGGATGGTGCTTTAATTACGCGGCGTGGACGGGCGGCCGTGATGGCAGATGTATTTAATTTGCTCTGCTCTCACGGCACAGGGAGGCCCGACTTTTTCTAATAATGATGGACGACAGTGGCTCGCCGTCTCCCCCTGTGAGGCTATTCAGTGAGGGGGGGGGGGGGCTTCCAGCGTAACGGGCTGTAGGTCCCTCGTAGGGGAAAACGGAGCGGGTGCAATGTAGCGAAAGCCTGCTGCCTCCTGCTGACGGCTCCGTCAGGGGAGCCGCCATGACAGGTACCTACGATTCCCCAGCCGCAAAAAT
This sequence comes from Gnathonemus echidnorhynchus, assembly GCA_026776725.1. Taxonomy (NCBI): domain Eukaryota; kingdom Metazoa; phylum Chordata; class Actinopteri; order Osteoglossiformes; family Mormyridae; genus Gnathonemus; species Gnathonemus echidnorhynchus. The sequence goes on along the minus strand of JAODJU010000095.1, from coordinate 29,278,211 downwards.
TAAAACTAAAAAGCAGACAGCCCTTCCCCTGCTCCCCAAGCAGACGCTCACCTCCTGTCCGGATCAGCCTGCTTATCGCGTTACTCTGCCTTCGGTACCACGCTGCACCTCCCAGCACTCAGACAGATCCCCCCTGGCGCCCAGTCTGTCCATTGGCGCGTCCAAACCAGTCACACTTCATTGGGTTTAAGAACAGGAGGCGCAATCTGGAGCTCCTCTCCGACACGCCGACGGGAGTCCCGGGGAGATTTGGACAGGGGGAGGACAGCAGGTGAGAGATCCCGCTGGCCGTATTAATCTCTCTGCCACGCCGCCCGTCCTCCGCGTCTGACGCCTGCTTGGGCGGCGGCCATGAGCCTGGGAAGCACACGCTCTGCATAATCATGGAGGACGAGGAGCCGCGTGGCAGAAAGGAGGCGCGACAGGGAGCACCAAGGGCCGGCGAAACGGAGGCGAGGCCCGGCAAACGTGGGTACGGCGGAAGCGGGGGGAGGGGTTGGAGGAGACGGAGAGAAATAGGACAGAGAATGGAGGAGATGAGCGGCGTGCCTGCGGAGGAGGCAGCGGTCTTGAGGGAAAGCCGATCTTAATGCCGTTTTTAAGGCCGTCTCCCGCTCAGCCTCCGCCACGCTTAATGAAGAAGCTGCTCCTCTCAGGCACTGACAATGAGATCAAACGGCGTCAAGTAGGCCAGGTCAAGGAAGCAGGTTATTAGTCCCGTTTCTGGTGAGAGGGATCAGCCCCAGAGAGTCCCAGCAGGCGTTAAGGAAGACGTGCGCATTGGCGGCCGGCCAGCTGACCACTATTCCCATGAACCCCCTTGCCTTTCTGAATTCAGCCCCACGTGGAATAACGTGCATGCCCACAAGGCTCCGCCAAGCCCCCAGACCCACCCCACCCCACCCCACCCCCGGTTCTGTGATCTGGACCCCATGTGACGGTCTGAAGCTCTACCTGCAGCAGAGTGTTGAATTTGCAGAAATTCGCAGCACACGTGGGGGACTTTGGCGGAAGCACTCGTGCACATTGAGTCCTGGCAAGCGAGCAGAAAGCAGGCAGAGGCTGACTGATGACTCACTTAGGGCTGCGGGGAGCTCCGGGCCAGGCCAGCTCTGCAAGCCGACCACCCCCAGAAGGAGCAGAGAGGCTCGGGCAGGGCACTCTCGAGTCGGACTCGGTCAAGCACCTGTCGATTATGGACGGGACGGGAGGCCGGAGCCCTTTAGGACCAGGCCTGAGCATGAAAATGTCACCGAGCAACTGGGAATGTGAGCTATGGGAGCAGACTTAACATCGCCATTGGCGGCACAGCACACAGTGTGCGAGAGAGAGAGAGAGAGAGAGAGAGAGAGAGAGAGAGAGAGAGAATGCTGGACCAGAGAAGAGGAGGAGGAGACCAAGGCACCAACATGCTAAGTAGGACAGATATATAGGTCACTCCGTACCAGGCTCACTTGCCAGCCCGCCTGCTCGTACCACTGGAGCAGGGCCATGGTGTACCCTCCCCTCAACTATGACTTAGGGGGGAAAAGGGCACAAATGCAGGCCCTATTGTAGAGGAAGGATCTTTTTGATGAATCTCCAAAACCTCCAAACTGGCAGAGGGAGAGACAGCGTGTGTACGTACGTACGCACACACACACACACACACACACACACTGTCTCTCACACACACACACACAGACAGACAGACACACTGTCACACACACACAGCAGCGACAGACACAAGGTCCCGCCAAGGTTAACTCTGGAGTCTAATGCGAGCGTCACGAGTTGTGGCTGAGAGCGGCAGGACAGCCATGTGTTGTGGTGACGGCCCAGGATTTAAGAGGCCTCACCTTTTGACTTTGTTGTTATGCAGGCGTCACACACCCCCCCACAACCCCCCCCCCACCTCTCCGACTGACGCGTTTCGCCCCTGGTACGCAAGACGCGCACTCGGGCATTCGCGGGCAGCTGAGGTCATAAGCCTCACCTTTTCACAGCAGTGTTACACACGGTCGACCACCATAGACCGGAGGCCGACACGGCCGTGGCTCTAACGAGGCGGTCGGGGCCGCACTGACGAACGGCAGGCCCCGCCCACTGGCCGTCTGCTGGCCCGCACCGACTGTAATCTGAGGGTAATTAACGCACTCGGGCTGACGGCAGGACTCCTGTAGGCCCCTCCCCTGGGCGTAAGCCGATTTCAGAGACTCACCTGCGGTCCGCCGGCTGTGCCGGGCCCGAGACGCCCGTCGCTGGGCGTGACAGCGCAGACGCTAGTCCCTCGCACACGGAAGCTATTCCAGGAAGACGCGGTGCAGCAGAGCGTGACCTTCCAGGAAGCGCAAGGCCACCAGCACGGTGTGGCCAGCCGAGCGCTGAGGCGTTACAGGGTGGGGCTGTGATTAAAAATACCTCAGAGGGCAAAGGGGAGGGAAAAGGCGCGTCAGCGGCAGCCGGGCTAGCGCTCGCGCAGCACGACGCAGCCTCTTTCCGTCTCAGACACCTGGGCTCCGGGCATTCCTACCTGAGCTTGGAGGCTAATCCGGCCTGGAACTGGTTATTCCCTTAATTAGGAAATCCACATACAGAGAACGGCTAATGAGCTCCCACTTCAAGTTCAGCCAGAGCCAAGGCTACACAGGAGACGCACGTCTGATCCACAGTTACGTCGTGTGATGTACAATGTGAGACACACACATTAAACCAGCTTTGAGAAGTACCTTCAAGGCTACCTGAATTACCCGCCCCGCCCACCCCCCACTATCATAAGTCATTACACGGGACACACGTTTCACCCTCCCATCCCCCTCTCCCAACACCTTACCCGCAGTGGTGCCGTCTGACAGACACTACATGGCCTCTTCCCAAGCCCTGTGCTCACAGCTTTAATCTGCACCTTCCGGCCTCTCTTACCACTGCCGAGCCGCAGTGGGGGGGGGGGGGGGGGGGGATGGGGTCTCTGATCCTCTTCAGGACCGGCCGTGTGCAGTGCAGGCCAGGCCAGGCCACTTCAGAGAAAGCGAGCAAGTTGCCCTATTCCACCACCAATACCAACAATAACGATGATGATGATAATAATGATAATCTATCATCTAAGTGCCTCCTACTCAGGTCACTTGGGGCCTGGAGCAGCACAGGGCAACCTAGATGGTTTTAATCACCATTATAATGCGACTGACTAATAAGACCCACAGCCCTGTCACAGAGGGTCCAGCCTCCGGCTCAGCCCTGAACATGACTGTTTGAATTGAGCCTCGCCTCCGTCGGTTACCGGAGCAGATGGAGCCGTCAGCATCGGAGCAGAAGCATGCAGCTCAAGGCAGCCGGGAGCAGTGCGTCCCTGAGGGGGACCCCATGCCGCAGCTCTGCAAACGGACCTCGGACCTGGTGAGCCCTGAGCAGCCATCAGCTGCAGCCCAATTAGAGACTAGGGAGGAACATCATCCAAGCACCTCGCTAAAGCCAACGACCAAGTGCTCCAGCACGAGAGAAGGAGCACCCCCGCAACCACTTTTATCTTTTATTCCCTGTACTATTCACAGCCTAACCAAAGGCCAACCCCCCCCCCCCCAAGAAGTCAAACACCCCCACGGCTCAGAGATGCAGAACAAGCATTGCAAAACTCTGCCGCCCCACCCCATACCGTCACCTTTCACACAGGCACACAGAGACACTCTGCTCTTTGTGGGGGTGAAAACAATGGCCTCCTTTATTGCAGCTGGCGCGTCGCCTCCCGCTGGCTAATGGATCTGGAAGAGAGGTGTGACTCTGATGGCTAAGAGCGACACAGGCTGCGTAAGGGGACACCGTAAGATTGGGCGGGCGGGCTGGGATCTGCCCGGGAAGGGCACGCAGACAGGCTGACGCTCGGGCCGGGCCCAGAGCCGACAGAGGCAGACGGTGGGTTTAATGTTACTCCAAATGCTTCAGTTTCAGGTTGGAGGGGATGAAAAACCTCAGCTGAAGGAAGATGAGGTGCAAAAAAGAAGGAGAGGAGACCTTCGCAGCAGCAGCAGACACAGCCTGAGGAAGGTTCCACAAATCACTCGCTTACTTGGACATCCTGTAATAGCAGGATGATGTAACGTCCACCTCAATACCCTAACGCTGCACCAGGGATTTCAAAGCCGTCTCTGGGGGGCGTCGGCTCTCACTCCGCACGACTGATCCAGCAGAGGGGCATGTATCTGAAAGTGTCCGTGGAGCCTAATGGTGTCACGGATTTTAATTCAGACCTGAGCTGGCCAAGCGTTTTAAATGACGCAGGATCAGAAACTGGGGCCAAGGCTCCTTTCTGATGCTCTGTCCAAGCACAGCTGGGAAATGGCAGCTCCTCCCCACAAGAGTAACGCATGCCTAATCCAAGCCGGACAAAGTTCTCGGCAAACATTATTTCACCGCTTATTGGTTTTCAGGACCAAAATATCGCCTTGTATATACACACACACACACACACACACACACACACACACACACACACACACACACACACACACACACACAGAATTTGATAAAGATTTCTAAATCAGTCCTGTTAACTTCATACCACAAAACTAAAAAAGTTAAAAGGAGGTCACGTTCAGCTGACAGAAACTTGGCACTTTAAGAAAACGATAAAGTTTAAAAACGCAGCAAGGACGGACGCAGGAACAGCAGACTGTGGCCAGCACGGCGACCTCCAGCGAGCAGTCAAAAGCCACAGTCACTGGCAGAGGCCGCAGCACTGACCTACATTCAGGAGTGGGGGGGGGGGGTCGCATGCCACTGTAAAGCATCTCGATCTGCGGCCCAGCTCGGGCACTGCACTCCGAACGGAGGTAGTGTGATGTAGTGTCATGTAGTGAGTGGAGTCCCCCCCCAACCCTGACAGGGGAAGGTGACATTGTGATAAGATGGCCCCCATGGTGGCCATGTAAATGTGTGTGCTGGGGGGGGTTACCAGTCTGACCACACAGGTCAGGCTTAGCGAGTCTGCCCGGCGGAAAGAAGCACAGTGTTAGAGCAGGACGACACGGAGGGGGAGGAGGGCGAGCAATTAAGCAGGGCAGGAGTAACAAGACAATGGGGGGGGGGGGTTGGCCGGCCTTCGGCTTTCAGCGGACAGCAGAGTGGGGGCACTTCACACAAGGTGTGCTTCGAGTCAAGCGCTTTCTCCACTTTTGCCACGCTGTCAGATGCGCCGTTCTCAGAAGCCCGCATGACAGCCGCTCATGAACAGACCACGGGCCTGGGATGTCCCTCAAACACAGAGAGCTGAGAGCTGCACACTGGGCAGAAAACAAAACCCTTTAATGTGTTTTGGTAGCAGCTTTTTCCAAAGCGGCTACTGGGAAAAATGTTCAGAAGTCGCCGTCAAAACAAACAGAGACCTATACTGTAACCAGGAACCGTTTATTAAACAAACCTCACAACCAGGAACTGTTTATTAAACAAACCTCACATCGGCTCTGTTCTGTTTTCCTCCAAAGGCAGGTGAAAGTACAACAGAAACAGAACAGTAATAAGACAACAATGATGCCTGTGTTTGATTCAGCGGGTTCCCTAAATGCAGATGGATGTTCAGGGCCCACAGCTGCTTGTGAGAGTCCCTTGCAATGACCACTTCAATGACATGAACTCGACACACAGCCTTTACTGTTTGAAATATTTATTTATGTGTTTTATTTGAATTTACAGCCTGTCTGACAACAAGTAACATGTACAGCATTGTATACAAAAACAGAAACCAGCCAGCATCAGTTTTTAACGATACAAAAAGGCTTCACGTGAGACTGCACACGCGTGTGTGTGTGTGTGTGTGTGTATGTGTGTGCGCACGTGCGTGTGTGTCTGAAGGCAGTGTACACGTTCTCGTGTTTCCTCTGTGTACCTCTCACCTACGTACATACAGTTCAGTACTCAGAGGAACCCAGGCGTGGGCTCCGGACCGCCAAAGCACGTGGGCACGATTGTTACCGTGACGACTACCGGCTGCAGCTAACAGAGACCACACAGCGACAGGGGAGCTGACAGCCGATTGGCCAGGGCATCCACAGGCGGAGCCTCTCGCGGGCCGCCTCTGTGGTCTGGCAGTGGGGTAAAGGCTCTTGGGGCGGAGGCCGCAGGGAAAGGCATCCAGTCTCGGATCTTTAAATAACCCGCGGCTTATGTGGTCCGGGGAAAAAGAGAAGAGCACAGGCCGCTTCATTTAAGGACGCAACAGCTAACGGTGCTGCTATGGGAACTGCGCAGAATCAGCGAGTCCGTGAGTCCGTCAGAAAGGGACGCGGTGATTTCTGTGGCGCTCAGAAGCGCTTTCTGCAACCCCCTCGGTGAGCAGAAATGTGCTCGCTAGTCTGCCCGCTTTTGTTTATCCATGCTCTGAACCAGAGCCTTGGGGGGGCGGGG
>JAODJU010000095.1:29256373-29271736 GCA_026776725.1 Gnathonemus echidnorhynchus | reverse complement strand
AAGGCCGGGGGGGGGGGGGGGGGGCTCCTCTGGGCGACGCTGTGCTAAACAGCACTTAGCGATTTGCCGAAAACACAGTTGTCCACGTCACCATTTGACAGGGGTGTCCCAAGGAGGGAAACGGCGAGTGGGCAGGCCGATGTTCGAGAAGCTCTCCTCCCGCGCGGCGCATGAACACAGAGCCGGCTGCCACTGCCTGGCTATTCCTGTGCTCTATATCCGACTCGGGGAGGAGGGAAGCGGGGCAGTGGATCACATTGCTTCCTGTAGATAGTCATCTGCCACCCCCAACCCCCACCCTCGCCACCAGGGGCTCCTGCCACACATTCCTGGGCAGCGTGCCCTGGAACACCACCCATTTACTGGAAGACACAGCCACAGGACAAGGACACATTTGCCCCGGGTGTGTGCCGGGTCTCGTTTCAGACACCTCCCCCCCCGCTTCAACTGGTTCAGACCAAAGCAAGACACAGCGTGTCACGGCCGGGTATGTCACGCATGCTTTATGGGGGGGTGGGGGTGCGCGCTTGCCGTAGCACACGGCTGGGCCCTCGTGGAAGCCTGGTGGCACATTCAGGCCTGAAGACTACCCGCCTCCTCCTGGCGGCTCCTTCCAGGGATGTCCTATGGGGGGAGCTTCTGGCGTCCCTCAGTTCCAAGCCAATAGAAGAACAGCGGAGGCAGCAGAGGGGGGGTGGCAGAGGGGGGGCGGCGCGGCGGGCCAGGCTGCCATGAGAGCACCGCACGCTGTCACCGTAGGTGGGCACTTCCCAGGTCCCTCTTGGCCTCTGGGCCTCAGCTTATTCACCATGTAACCGGCCTGTTTCACACGCCAGCTGGGGAGGCCGTAATCTCTCCAAGTGGCTCTGGGTAACGACACAGCCGAGGCCATCCTGTGATGTCGGTGACACGGCCCCCACTGCATCCCCCTCAAAAGGGCCCCCCCCTTATGGAGGGGTTTTTCCTTTTTTTTACGGCCTGTCTCCTTTTAGCTCTGTGCCTTTTTTCTTTGAGAGTTTATGACATGCACCCCATGCGCCATAAAAGAACCCTTCCAGAGTGCCCCCCCACCCCCTCCCCCCGCTTGACGGTATTACAACCCAAATTCCTCAGAGAATGGGAGACCATTAACACCTGGTCTCTTCAGAGCAGCCGCACACCATTCCACAACCTGGGGGGGGTATCTGAGGAAGGCCAGTCCCAGAGGTGCGAAGGCTCAAACTGGGAGCGCCGGACCTTCCCACAGCACCGGCTCCATCGGTTGCACTGCATCACCGGCCCGGCACTGACAGTACGCCTCTTTGCTCAGGATGGACACCCACAAAGCTCCCTTTGCAGCGCGGTTCTGCTGTGCCACGGCTGCCCACCCCATTCCCTAGACCAGTGTCTTCCAATACGGTCCCACAGACCATCCAAGATGTGCTCCCTTCTCAGCTTCTGGGAGCAAAAATGTGGACTGTCTGGCAGCGAGCTCAGAGGGAGCAAAAACATGGACCGATTGAGAGTCCCCAAGGACCGGATCCGGAAACACTGCCCTAGACTCATCGACCCAATTAGCCAGCGCAGGCATCACTTGTACCTGCGGGGTTTCCCAGACATCACTACAGGGGCCCGGTAAAGCCTTAAGGGAAATCGCATTTCCAGAATATAAAAGCCTTCTACAGAATTTAAAAATACATTCGGTTTTTGGGGAAAAAAAACACTACACAAAGATGGAGGTTTTCTAGCATTGCCAAATTCCTTATCGACATGTCAATCTACACACCTTCAAAGGGATCAACACGTGTTCTCTGTGTTAAGGGGAAACCAATCGCCAAATTTTACACGTATAATATTTTAGCATGGGAAGCAAGTAAATGAAGAGTGTTCAAGGTCAAAGTCTCAAACAGTGTTTCATAAACACACAAACTGAGCCGTTTAATAACCACAGTTTAAATGCCAGATTAACAGATCAAGGTTTACAGCTTATTTCTGTTAAGACAGCATCATATTCAACTGCCTAATGACAAATTTTTCATTGAGTATTATTAAACAAACAAAAGAAAAAACAGCCGCAGGCACCAAAAACACGCACCGTCATGCCTGCCCAGAGGAAAAGGCAGCCCTCCCTGAGAGACTCGGACACACAGAGCTGACGCCAGGGTTTCTGCGATGACGGTGATTGGAAGGCGATGCCGCAGGCGTGCCTGGCATCTCAGCTGCCACTAGGGGGCTAAAGCCTCGAACACAGCAGATTTGGGGTAGGCTTAGCGCCGCTGGCCCCCTGGAAGCACAGAGCGCAGACGTGAGCGGGGACGTCGCGGAGCAGGAGCGCTGCTCGCCCCGACAGCTTCCGCTCGGCTGCCTCCTTACACAGGGACATTTAAATGAAGGAGCTATGAATATTTTACAACCCCCTCCCCCAGCAGCTCTCACCCCCACCTTCAGTGTGTGTGAGGATGTAATCACTGATACAGAGATGAAAGCCCATTGTCAGCCTGTCTGCCCCCCCATCCCCCATCCTCTCTAAGTAACAATGAGCCAATGACACCCCTCTGCTCATCACAAGGGGGCTTCCCCCCCATTTGGGGGGGGGGGGGGGGTGTGTGGTTGTGGCTTAATTCTCATACAAACGACCTCTCACCTGCTTTGGGGGTGCACGTAAACAAGCAGCACTCAACCCGCAATCTAGCGTGTGTGAAGAGGCAGACCCACCATAACCCCCCCCCCCCCCTCGGGTATCAGCACCACCTTCACACTTAAAAACGAGACACACCAGGAGCTGTGGAACATTAGCTGAGGCTGCCGGCTTTGATCCACCATCCCTGCCGGCCACGGCGGAGCTGAGCTTCCGGCACACTGCCCTGGCAGCACGCCAAACGCCACCTCAGGCCCCGCCCTGGGCACGTGGACGTGTTCACTCGTTCACTCCGGCCTCGTAGACAAAGCCCCGTGACAGAACTGGTTATCAAAGGTCCCGGCAGAACTGTAAGCGGACTGGCACCACAGACACTCAACGCACGACTGTGCCCACCCCGCGGGGGTGGTGCACTGGCAAATGTGGACCCGTCAGGAATTGCTTCCTCTCTGGCACATGGTGATGCAGCCATTGTCGGAGCCCCCATCAGGACTGTGGCAGTCCCTGTGCTGAAGCCTGCTCACTCCTGCCCTTCCCATCACATGGCATAACTGCTGTCCCGTTAACATGGTTAATAGATTCTAGCTCCACCTCCCTCCCACCCCCTTTGAAGAAACAGTCTGATGACGACGATGATGACAAGGAGGACGATTCCTAGCAGCAGAGCTGGGCCCGGGCCCCAGACTTCCACACTCCTGAAGAGACGAGGTCACCATCCCGGGACAGAGGCGCACAGTCTTGCTGCTGTTACTCCGTTTGTCTCAGCGCCACTTCCTGTTTCAGGATCCGCACATTGCCAGGAGCATCCGGTATTCAAGAGCAGGAGTAATATCCAAGGACAGGGGGTGAGGGCAGGGGGGGATGGTGTGGCATGTGGCTGGCGCCGGCCGAATCCAAACCAAGGAGGCCGCAGTTTCCATGTAGCACAAGGCAGCACGGGCCGTTCCCGGAGGCCTCGCCACACCACACCGCGCCCAGTGCCTCTCCACGGCCTCCAGCCCAGCAAACCACAGAAGTTTACACTTAGCCAACAGACTGGAACTGCCCCCCACCCCTACCACCACCACCACACACTACATCCAGCAGAACTGCTGCCTTGCATGGGAAACAATAAAACAACATCTGTTTTTCAGAAAGGACTTCCGCAGTTAAACACCACATGAGTCAGATTAGGCTCCCAGTAACAAACCTTTGAATATCGGGCGATTAGCAGTGCTCAGCGTTCCTGCTCACTGCGAGAGAGGCACTGTGTACGGGTCCACGGTTCAAGAGAGGGGGTTAAACGCAGACTAGCAGAAAGACCTTTTGGTCAAATTTGTTTTTCCTCTTTTAAACTGACATACGGGTTTTTGCAACACTGCTCAAATGAGTGCCAGATTGTAAACTACCAAAACAGAATGAATCTAGAAAGTCCATACCCCAGAGATGCTTGCACTAACCACAAGCCAATCCACACATTTATTCTATTAAAGCAGCAACAATTTAATTAACTAGTGTTATGCCTTTAATTGGCTCTATCAGGTAGGCTGGCTGCAATGGCTGGGGATGCATGCAGGAAGAGTGGAGAACCAGCAGCCCCCCCCCGCCCCCAAGCTCCAGGAGCCAGCTAAGGACAAACGGGCAATTTACACTCCCACATTTGGCTGAACACATCCAACGTGCAGCCAACTTGACGGAGCAGTTTGCAGAAGGCAGATGACCTCAAAAGCAGCCTCGACCAGAGGAGTGCCCCACCCCTCCCAAGGGCCCAGGAGTCAGAGGTGAGAGGATGATGCCCAGGTTCCGCAGGGCACCGCAGTGTCAGCCGGGGACATGCCCAAGATCACAGCACTGGGAGAGGCACCACCCCCTGCAGCATCAGATCTTCCACCACCGCTCAGTGAATCTCAGGACCGTCCCATCAACAACAACAACAACAACAACAACTTAGTGGATCTATGCAGAGGCTCGCACATACACCCAATACACTTGGCTGCCATGTCAACATAAGAAACCTCCTTTTTCTACACAGAAATTGTCAGTGAGTATAAGCATGTGGATCATTGTGGGAAATTGGATGGAGGTTGTCACTTTTAGGTTTGCTCCTTTTAAGGACCGAAAACAGAATCCTAAAGCTACGGATCGACCGAGACGCCAGGAACAACAGATTCCACATAGCCCAAATAAAGGCCAAGGAATCCAAGCCAAACCAAAGGGGGCTTCGAGTGGGCACTGTGAACCACGACAGATCCCTCAAACGTCCTCTACAATGCTGGCTCGCCGTATGCATTCTCTAGTGTTTCAGACTCAATGCAGCGATATACTGCTACAAGGCTGGAACCCGAAACGGCACAAACACTTAAGCAGTGAAATGTGCTGCAGCGGGTAGAGGGATTACGTGAAATAAGTACGTGCGGAGCACTGACGGGAATCTGGGACGAGTTCTGCTGCGTTTCACTGGGTTTCTTAAAGCGCAGATCGCCGAGGAGCCCAGGGGATCTCCTACTCAAATTACCGACTTTAGTTTTGCATGTCAAAGCGCCGGTTTCCGTTCAGGGAGGCATGGGAAGGGCGAAGGTGTTGTGAGCAGGGACTGGGGGGTGGGGAGCGCACATCGGCCCATGAGGGAACAGTAGGAGCCGAGGGCCATTCAGTCGGCAAGACCCAGCAACGCCGTCCTTTGCAATTTTACCGCAGCGGAAACATGACCAGAAAAAGATCTTCGGAAAGCAGCCACCGAACAAAAACCTTTAGGACTGGGAGCCGGAGCAGCTGGCTGGCAGACCTCTCACGGCATCCCTGTAATGAAGCTGTCAAGCAACACACAGGCAGCCCCTAAACGCCGATCCACACCAAACGGGAGGCCCGCGCGCGATAAACTATCCCTAGGGATCTTCTCGTCCACTTCTAAATTCAGCGTTTATGATAAGCAGCTAGAAATTGGCTACAGCCACTTCACTCACCAACATTTTTCTTTTTTTAGTTAACCTTTTTTAAGCTAAATGCTAGGCTTGCGGTTCATTGCCAGGATAGGGATGAACTCGTGCATTGAGGTCATCCTTCAGTTAATTTTTTAAAAAAGCATGTTTAATGCTGGACGAATCATTTCCTAAGTATGGCAGTTTCCGCTCTGTGTAAGTGAAAATACGTGTATGATAAGGCAGTCAGTCACGCACATACAGGCAAACTGTAAGTGTCCAGTGATGACAGATACACAGCAGACAGTCCACAGTTAGACACACGCAGGCATCAACGACGAGGACAGTGTTGTACTCAGAAAAAAGGTGCCGTTTCATTGGCTGACATATGAATGATTCATTCAACATAATGGATCAACTGCAAACAAGCAAAAGTATTGTTATTATTATTATTATTATTAACAAGATGCGTAGCAGACGCATTATGTATTTATTTATAAGAATCTTTAAAGAAGCTATGCTAAATTACACGTGGACGATTCTTCAAATGCGCTATATACATACATACATACACATACCATTGATTAATTAGTCATCTGCTGCAAAAAAAATCTAATTATAGCTATTAACAAATGAAAGTCTTCCCTAATTAACGATTCAACAGTCCCCCGTATATCGTGGTTTTGTTTATGACTGACGTCCTATGCCTTGCTAAGAAATGGTAGGTTTATGTGACGCATTTTCATTTTCAGGCATTTCGGTCATTTTTCTCCAAATGTTTTTCGTTATACACACCAGATACCACGCTTAACTTGTATTTATAAGAACCACGTGGATCCTTCACTCCTCTAATTCTGTAATTTTGGCACAGGGTATGCGTAAAAAATTGCATTTACACACATTCAGATTCAGCGATGAAATCTGATTTCTACATTTTCCCACGCGCTGCGAAATAAAAATCATACTACAGGAAAACTGAAATCCGCGTAAGGAACACCCTACGAAAGGAAACCAAAAATTCAGGCGACCCCCATTTCAGATATCGAGGAAATAAACGTCGGCTATTTTCGTCGTATGACGGATATTACATTTAATTAGGACATTTCTGTAAACATATGATTGTTGAGTAAAATAAGACTAGGCTCGCGTGAAAATAACGAATAATAAAGCCATAATCCTCAGATGCTTATTTAAACTTAATTTACAATAAAATAGCAGGCGGCTACATGTACACGGGGCTATAAACATTTAACTTTAATAATACCACTTCTACCCTAAACAGTTGCTATAGAAAGAAAAACGCCGAGCCATAAACAAATTCTTTCCACTTGCTGCGGCTCAGGAGTCACCTCCACATCGTCCCGTTCGACGCGCGACGGCTGCAGCAGCCTACAAACTCCCTATGTCCGGCGGATGCTATTACGGCCTTACCGGTCAAAAAGAAAACCCCCCAAAGCAGTGCCTAATTCCCTAGGACGCTCGCACATTTAAAGGGCGGACGCATTATGATCGCCTGAAACGTCGCAATACCTGATAACATATCTGCCGTACATACCTACGGCTTTAGCACAAAACGCTGCCCTCTTAATTGCAATTAACCCCTGCTTATTTCACGACTTAGCAACACCGGCAACTCCTGCACTCTGACGTGTCAATGAGGTAAAAATTAGCTATAGCGGCTGCAAGTGCCTGTTACATTTAAATATCGTGTAAAAATGCAAGGCTAAGGGGTCGCCGCCGCTCTATCCATCCTACTCCAATCAAATAATCATTCCTTCAGTTCCACCTTAGGCTATACGTAAGGTCAGCAATATGAATCGATTTAAAACAAAATTAACAAAGGGGATGATTAGCACGCATTTACAAATGTGCCAACAACAAAACCCGAATCTCTAAAATTTAAAGGTTTCAGTAAGGGAGCATAACTGTAAATCGCTACGGTAAATTAACATCAAAAAAAAAATAAAAAAAAATCCACTATACCTCTTATTGTATCAAACATTTCCAAAGACACGGTCATCACGAGTTATACATTATTTCGCATCGGTATACAGTAAATCAGTATGGCTTACGCACACGCTGAGGCAACAGGAGGGGCGGCGTGTGGTTTTATTATCAATCCACGTTGCTTGAAAATCACACAAAATTTAAACATCTCAAATATATACAAATGAAACACCGGGCCAGTTTTCTTCGAGTACAATTAATCGCGTGTAGTCTTGTCACATTGGAAGTCTTGCTGTGACCTGCTCTCCAAATGTCATTTTAAACCCAGGTGATGCAATATGTTGCAAATGGTCAACATACAATAAACTTGAAGCACCGCCTAGGTCGCTATGTCGTGTGTTGTGCAATGTTTCAGCACATTAAAATCACAATTATTTTGCAGCCATTACTATAGCGACTAACATTTAAGGTTTCAACGTGGCTTAACTGGTCATAAAGGTTTTGCGGTCCGGAAGATACGAACGATGCGGGTTTGGACTGCATAACTAAAAAACTATTCAAGCACAAAATGTGCAAAATGTTGATATTGTGAAATGGTGAAACTAATTGTCAAAAAAAACGCGTTATTAAATACGGGCCAAAATCGCCGAAGAGAGACAATTTACAATTCATAACCCCAAATTTGTGTGGGCAACGTAAATTTGCTGCGGGACTACAAGTATTGCAAACTGTTCTGACCCCGTTTGCATTTCGTATACGAATTAACGACTTTATTAATGGTCATCGTTGTTATGGACAATCGGACCGCATAATGCCCGTTAAGTTTCGATACAGCCTTAAACACAGGACGGGTGTAAATAAATATCGCCTCGTATAAACAGACATGACCTTGCCAGAAAAAGTTAAACTTCCAAGCGAAATGCCACTTACAGTGATTTGAGCCGTTCCAGTGTTGGTTTCTGATGGAGGTTATGGAGGTTGGGTAGGGGTGCGATGCTCCGGCCACAAGTCCTTTCTCTTGAATCAAGCACCCACGATTCTGATTATAGTAATCCATCATTAAAAAAGGGTTTGGGCTGGGATTCAATCCCACGACGTCCACGCTTTCATACATCATAGGTTATAAGAGCCAAGGCAAACAATGGAAATCTGTCAATAGGGAAATTCTGAAAAAATAAAAATGCGTTGAACAAACTAAACGTTAATGATGGATTCGTTTGCTATAATTAATCTAACGTAGAGGTAGACCATGCGATTTCCCTTCGGTCAAATTGAGAGTCAGCGATAAAGCAGAAAAATAAAATATTGTACACTGGCAAAGGATTTAGCGGGGTCTGAGCCAGATCCAGCTGGTTTAGTGGATCCCAACTTGTTATCCGGACAACAAACTAGAATCTATAAATTGAGAAAAAAACAGCAAAGTCGTATCTGAAAGATATGCACACGGATCCTCAGCATGTCGCCCCGAGTTTAACCGAGTTAGCGCTCTTCAGTATCCTGATTTGTAATTTCAACAGCAGTAACTTTTGTAAAATAGATTCCCCGCGGTACCAGTAAAGTCTTTTGGTCTTATATTAAAAGAAAAAGACCATGCAAATCCCATGTACGTCGGTGAGCAAAATATTATCAATTGCACAAGAACTTTCGAATAGCAGCGTTTCCCACTAAATGTGGCAAATTAATGCTGTGAAATCGGAAAAAAAATCCCAGAACGTGCACAAGTATTCAGCTCGGATTCGCCGTCTGGGGTCATGAAAACAGCCCCACGTGCCTTCCTGCGTTAGCTGGCCAAACAGCTTTTTCTGTAGCGCAGTTCACTTCTTCCTACAAACAGGCAGACTGCTGGTCGTTTCATTCTACAATCATGAGATACTCTTATCTCCACACGGCGACGTGTTTAGTCTTTCCCTCTATCCCTGGTTCAAAGTACTTGAGGATCAATTCCCTCGTTCGTGTGTTTTTTTTTTCTTTGGGGGTCTTTCCGTGTTTCCCACACCAATTTCGTCTCTATCACGGTCTGCAGCTTGTGACGAGGCTCAGCAGCTGTGCTCAGACCCCACCCACCTCGGTTCTTTTCCCCCTCTCCCTCTCTCTCTCCCTCTCTCTCTCTCTGGCACACTCATTCTCACAGTGCATCTCAGGTTTAACCCGTTCGTATCGACCGGGGCTCGTATCTGCAAAATCCATCCTTTAACAAGACCCGCGATTCGTAGCCTGTGTTTTTGCCTACCCGACAGAGATAGGCAGATCGTTTTTGCGGGCCGGTTTGAAAACACCAGTCATCGCAGTCGCCTCTGCGTTATTACTAACAAAGTAATGAACGCTTGCGCACACCTATGACCTTACATCGCAAAACTGACTGGGAGACACCTCCGTGGAGTAAATATGCCTCCCAAAACTGTTAACAGTTAGGCTACCTATATTTTGCATTTAATGAATAAACCAGAGGCTCTGTGAAATGTAATTTTCCATAAATACGATGACAACGATTTATCTTAAAAGAAAGAAAAATCGATGGGATGACCTGCAAGTACATGAGATAATACAACCGAGTAAAATAGAAACACGGCTTCTCCAGAAACCTCATCTTTTTCACTACACAGCGGGACACTCAGCTGATTTGATATATTATTTCTTCGCTTGGGGAAAACGGGGGAAAGCTACGATAGGAGTTATTTGATCAACCAGCGAAAACAAACCACACACCCACACCACTGTGATGTCCGACGTGGACGGCGGTCCCACAAAGACTGGTTTGGGGGGCGGGCTGGCATTTAATCCCGGAGGTCCGATTTTACCTTCGCTGGTGGTGACCGGTCCATTTGTTCGTCAATTCTCCCGGTTTAAACTGTACGGACGGGGTTTTACGAAACAACAAATGTTCCGAAGACTTCAGGGCAAGCTTTTAAATGTCGCGAGTTAATTCTACAGTAAACAGCGTTCGCGACGTAGTCCCGTTTTTGCCGAAAGATCTGGCCAGAAGTATACGCAAATCGGAAACCCCAGTAGTATTTCGTCATTGCGTGACGACTGCTGTTCAACAAGGAAGCACGTCTTCCCTCTGTAGAGTTTAACTTTGTTCCTGTGTGACATTTATGTTTTCTCAGAAAACGACATTTATACGAGGTCAACACGGCATTTAAGGTGCGAACTGTGTGTCATATTTACAGTAGTATCCATAACAGAAACGGTCCCCTGGCTCGTAAATAATGAAAGGCTGGTTGCTCAACTCCAAGCAATGCGTGCATGCAGTCTGGCGAGGCAGGGTGATATGCGCACATTTATCATATTTCTGGGTGAAACCTTGAACATGACGTACGTGTGCTTTGCTCTTCGTCTCGGGCTCCTCATCCCTTGGTCATTATTCCCATCAGTCCAAATCGTTAGCCCCACTCCAAATCCTTCGCCCCTTTCCCAAACCGTATCTTCCCTCGCTAATTTGCCTAATGTTATGCGGCTGAACTTTTCCTGAACCCGTGGAGGCAGGCAGCCTCACCCCGGAGTGACCCACGCGCTCGCATGCCTCTGCGTTTCTCATCTGACGATGTCATCCCCGTTTCTTCGCTTACTTTTACCTGACGGGAATCCGAGGCTGCTCTTAACTGACTCAAAGGACAATAGCATCAGCAAAATTACAAAGGATGCATCTTTTCACTTAAACACGGGATTAAAGTACCCAAAGAAAACTTGCACTGTTAAGGCAGCCAATACGTGAACCATACACGTACAGAAACAAACAATCGCAATCGTTTAGGGAATAGGACCCGTTAAGGCTTTTTCCACAGCCAGAGCCTAGGGCTGGTTCTTCTGGTTCTTTTTCAGAGCTTGGAGTGTACTATTTGTGATTATGGATCCTGTGAGTCTTTTACAACAGAACCCTGGCGCCTCTGACACTCAGATTCTGGGACTAGGCCCACGCAGGGATATGGGGGGCATAAGGGCAGGGACTGTCGCTTGCACAAACTCGGGCGCACTTTTGAGAGTGAACAGACTGTTTACATTCATAGATAAAGGCACTGGGGAGCTGCAAGTACACTGTGCAAATTCCTGTGGTACTCAGTCCTAGGACAGGCAGCATCAGAACGACCCGCCTTAGAAAGCAAACATTCAGGCATAAGGATTAAATGAGAAGCTGAACAATCAGCTTATTGCCTTTCTTTCCAGCTTCAAGTTCACATTTTCAGTCTGTGCACATTAAAATAATTTCGGGGTGATTAACACAACAGAAAAAGTCAATTTCATACTTGTACTGTTTGTGCAGAAGGATATCTTAATTGCTGCAATATGTTTTGTGCTCAGATCGAAAATATAAAATGACATCAGGTTTAATCTCCCCGGATCAGATTACGGTCCATGGTAAAAGCGGATATTTGACTCTGGAGAAAAACCAAACGCATCGTGATTTCAGCTTGAAGCTTAAATGTCCAAGATGTCACCCTGAGCGAGCTGTGTATGGGTTGCGATGATGGCTCACACCAGCAGGGTCCTTCAGGCCGCCCAAATGCAGCTTTCATAATACTGACCCTAATGCAACTGCAGTCCACTCCAAAGCCTGTTCTAAAACATGGGTATCTTAACTACGTCCTGAAATGCAACGTGGACAGCACTTTTAAACGCAGCTTTATTGGAGGACTATGTTTTACGGAAGTGACTCTTAAGTATTTTAAAGACCACCAGAAGAAACAAGAGTAAAACTACTCCTGACTTCCTAAGTCCAGCCTAATTTACATTTAATGCCCCCTTCTTCCCTTTGGTGCATTCTGATTCTAAGTAACACAAGTACTTGCCATTTGGAATGACTTGGGAATTCATCAAAGTACAGTGCTCAAGCGTGGACTAATGAGTTCTTTTGTAGAAGCCATTGGCTGCTCCTGTAGTGATAGTAGAGACGATTACATCAGCACTGGAGGAATGGGCGTTCACCTAGGGCCCTGCTGATACATCTCCACATTTGTCAGTTCTCCACAGCAGGAGGGGAGATTGGCCAGTTTGGTGGCGTAAATGTCAGCGCAGAGGGTGAAGGCAGGCAGGTCGGTCGGCAGCAACTGGCCACGGTGGACTGGAGTGAGCTGGTAGCCGTGTGGAGATGCCTGGAGGGACGGCATTCCCGGAGAGCAGCCGTTACTCTGAAAAAGTTTCGGCGTGTTGTCTAGTGTCTACACCTTCTTCAGAAGCGGGATGACAGAAAATCACGCTTAGGCTGACCTATTCCAGACAGGAGTCCGGGTTGCAGACAGGAGGGAAAGGACAGACGCACCTCCAAACAGGCTGTGTGTGTGACCCCTGTCACTGCGTGACTGTAACCGGTGTCGCTCTTCTGGGGCCTGTAGGGTCACCCTGCCCATCACCAGCAGCCAGACGTACAGCGGGTCCTCCGCTCATGTTAAACAGCCAGCACTGAGCCACCCGAGGCTGTCACACACATACTTATCCTGGTCCCGGTGTGTGCAGGGAGCCCTGGCAGGCAGACACAGCGTGTGTGTGTCTGTGTGTGTGTGGGGGGGGGGGGGGGGGGGGAAAAGGTTTATTACTGCTTACCTTTCCTATCACTGGTGTTAAGAAGCAGTAAGGAACTAACACTGACAGCAGCCCCACCAATCAAAGGGGTAGCAAACAGCTCTGTGTGGGCGTCAGGAAGCGAAGGTGACCCGTGAAGGGCACCCAGCCTTGGGGACATCCAGCAGCACGACCATGCATGCAGACACACACACACACACACACACACACACACACACACACACAGGGAACAGCCAGAATGTGCCCATCTCCACCATCTCCACCATCTCCACAATGCATCATGCCTCCCTATTAGTAGCTTCATCATTGCCTGGGCAATTGCCAGCAGCAGAAGGGAACATTTCCTCGGAGGGTGATATATGCACAGTTTGTCTGCTAGGGAGAAAACAGGCCGAAGGGGAGATTTCATTAGCATTAAATTAATTCCAGTCTGGCTATTATTATGCCTCCCGGTCTTCATATTAGACGTGTAAATGGGCACTGGGTGCCCATGTGTTTGTGAACCAATCAGAGCGTGCTCCCTGCCCCCTCCCCCCCCACCATTCGCAGCCGCTGCCCAACAGCCAATGACCCGCCATTCCGGGGGCCATACCCGCCTCAGCTTGGAGTTCCTCCACGTCCAACCCGGACCTCTGAAGACACCTCAGGGTTCAGTTTCCTTCTGAGAAGCAGATTTACGGTCATTACATAATCCTGTGCCTGCTTACATGTTATCTGCCACAGCCACACATTTTCTAAGAGAAATGGGCAGTTAACTCCACTCAGCTGTGCCAAGCAGGAGTGAGGGGGGGGGTCACAAATGGAGTTCTTTGTTTTACTTAGAAGAGTATCTGAAGGATCAGCATGTCACATCGCAGCACCTGAGCAGGTGAGAGAGTGGCAGCACATGAGAGCGAGCAAGCCAATAGGCGAAGCTTCCAGAAAGCTTCCAGATCTGATGGGAACGTAAACACTTTGGATTAGTGTTTATACTCCTCTCCCACCCCCCCAGCCTCCGCCACCACCCCCATACACAGAGCTGCCTGCCTGATGATGGCAGATCACCTGAGTGTAGTCGCTTCCAGGCCTGCACCCCTAAGAGATTCCCACCTTGGAACATTCCACATCCACATTCCTCCCCTCAGATCCCCCGACTCCGCCCTTTTCAGGCCTGCTCTTTCTACCTGCCTAACATCTGTGTTACTGGCCCCCACGCCACCACCATGTATATTTACACAGCTGTTTTTCCTCAGCCGGCCCACAACAGCGGCCCGTCTCCCTGGCGACGACTGGACTCGGTGCCGTCGCTGTGTAGAGGAGAGCTGGAAAACCGGACAGTGGACCCGGCTGTGTGACTTGAGCCACAGGCTCAGGTTGAGGGTTGCTCTCAAGAATAAGACAGCAGGATGAGGGACCCCCCCAGACGTGCCGAGGGAGGTTCTCCCAAAGGTGTGCGACACTGGAACCATCTGATGAAAGTCCACCTCACTGTCACTTTAAGGTGAAGTTCCCTTTAAGAGCAAAACAATAAGGCTTTTTTTTTTTTGTCAGGCTCAGGGCCAGCAGCTGCTGTTAAGAGAAACGCTGAGACATTCACTACAAACAAACACCGCCAGCCAACAGCCCTGTCACTGGCGATTCCCATGGTAACCCATAAAACAGCTGTAATGGAAACACGCCGGGGTGACTGAAGCCATCTAGCATGAACAAAACCAATGAGCTGCTTGGAGAACATATGAGAATGTGGGGCATGGTTCAGACACGGAGCCACAGGGACCCAGGACAGAGTCTCATGGGAGCAGCACCCATATCGATCAGGGAGGGGCCCATATGCAGATCCATCCAGGGATTAGCTTCGGTGCTGATGTTGTATCCAGCCCCATGACAGGCTGCCGGGTGAGTGGGGGGACACATCAGGTAGGAAGGGGGCAGCACACTTCAAGCAAACAGGCATGGGGGGCTCATAACTTAATGCGTCTCTGGGATGAGGAGGGAATCTGCCTTAAAAGTAGCAGGGAGCCGTGAGCGAACCAGGGGTGTCTCTCATACGGGGGGCAGGTCTGAGGTTAGGAGGGACTCCACGGGGGAAGGGGATGGGAGGGGTCGAGGGAGATCCTGGCCACTGATGAGAAATGTGAAAATGTGCAGAGGCGGTTCAAATGTTAATGGAACATCTGAAATCCCTGCTTAGCCAGCAGTGCGGGGAACAAAAGGCGCGGAGAGTAGCTGCGTGCAGAGCCCAAACGTGACAAATGCCGCTGGGCGGGGGTCAGGCTCCCCCATCCCACTCCCCAAAAAGAAGGGGGGGGGGCTGAAAGCTCCTTCAGCAACATGCAGGAGCAGAGCAATGCCTGAGTCCCTGTGTTTGCGAAGCTGGAGCCCTGAATTTTTCATTACCCCCCCCCC
>JAODJU010000095.1:29221459-29233731 GCA_026776725.1 Gnathonemus echidnorhynchus | reverse complement strand
ACACGCTCACAGAGACACGCTCACAGATACAGACACAGAGACACGCTCACAGAGACAGACACAGAGACACGCTCACAGTCACACACACACATTCACAGAGACACACACACTCAGAGACTCATTCACAGAAACACAGACACACACACATTCACAGACACACATTCAGAGACACACACACTCAGACACACACACACACACACACACACTCAGAGACACATTCACAGACACAGAGACAGACAGACAGACACAGACACACACACACACACACACACACACACACACACACACACACACAGAGACACATTCACAGACACACAGACGGTCTGAACAGGAAGAGCAGAGACATCAGAGCCACAGCGCAGAAAGAAGCTGAATGTGACACTTTGTCACTAATGTGTCCCTCACATTAATTTGGGAGACCACCCTCAGCACCGACCCACTGCTCCTCAGGCTTTACGCGGCGTTACAGGCAATGAGCGCGGGGTCTGCATGGCTCCTCGGAGGCTGACAGTCCATCGGGGGGGGGGCACTACAGCGGCAATGAGCCATGAGCAGCAGGGTGCTAGACGGATGGCGGGAGACATGCAGCACATAAAGGCACATGCTCTCCATTGGAGTACTTCCGCTTTGTTCCTGAAGAGGGCGCCCCATGGGCGACGGCCGCACACCTGTGACTAGTGTCCTACAGAACCAGGACATCGACCGGGAGCTTCCCCAGGGGGCGCCGGCGAGAAGATGGCAGCTCGAGCGCCTCCTGCCCCCCCCCCCCGCGCCAACCTGAATGTCACATGTGCCACAGAGGCCCAATTTTAGCACTTGTTTATGGGCACGCTTGGGGGGGATTCAGGGCCGGCAATTAAACTGAATTCAATTACAGGACGTGGGAGGCTTGCGGGGGAGGGGCTGTCAGCGGAGGTTAATCAAGGTGTCTCCCGTTTCAGCGCGCTCGCTACGGGCCCGGCACTGACGCGGCACGGCGCCGGCCTGGAAAGAAAGCAGCCGCGATGGGGGAGGCGGAGGCGCTGTGCCGAACAAGGCCGCCGGAGGAAGACCAAACCGCGTGGCCGTCCGCCTCAGCCAGGGGGCGACGTAAACGCTGAAAACTTGGTAAGTTCTGTGCTGGACGAGAGGAGGCCTCGGCTGGAACCAAGATGACAGGTGATGCTGAAGCGCTCTGCCCGCGCTGCCGCTAATGAACAGCGCTGACGTCTGTGTGACGCGCGAGACGGCGAGACCGTCCTACCGACGGCATCATTAAACCGCGGCTCCATGGCACACGTAACGGGCTCCTGCCGGAAGCCTCCGCCGAAAAGCTGACGTTCGGGACAGACACACGGTGCATAACGACGTTTAGCCGCTCGTGCTTCTGTGTTAATCTCGTTCGGTGGAATGTGATCTGTTTACAGGGACTTATCCATGGAAAACTCGCGACAACTAACAGCAATCAGATGGGGGAGCAGGACGAACGTGGGGCTGGAGTTAACGCCAATCAAATGAGGCAGCGCTAAAACGACGGGGGAGGGGCCATCTCAAGACCAATCAGATGAGGCAGCAGTACGAACACGAGGGTGGAGCCAGTTTGACACCAATCAGATAGGGCACTGTTATGAGCATGAGGGTGGAGCCATTTTAACCGCAGATACCATCTGGTCCTGCTGCCTGCGGCGTGAGTCAGCAAGGGGGGCGAAGCGCCAGCAGGACAAAGAGGACGACGTCCATGGAGGAGGGGAGGCGGCCCTGCGGGATGTCGCCGCGAGGAGCCGCCCTGTTTGAAGGCAAAGCTGAGATAACAATCTGTACCCGCCATTAATATCAAAACGAGTTAAAGTGACAAATTAGTCATGGCCCGCTGTGCTATGGAGCGCTGGGCTCAGCATGGGCAAAAGGCATGGGGGGGGCCCCAAGGGCAATAAAAACATCCTGTAATCTGGGTGTCACCACTGGAAGAAATATTACGCATACATTTACAGAGGGGCGGCAGGGGAGACGGGGGATGCAAACGGCCACCCACGCATGCAGATGGTGCTGCATGGAGGCTGGAGGCTGAAAACGAGGGACGCTCACATGCTGGCCATTAAGCACAGGCTGCCCCTGGGGGCACCGAGAAGCCGAAGGGACTGGGGGGGGACTGGGAGCGTCACCCTCCACAGCTGAAACGTGACGAGTCATTGATTCTGCTGGGTGGGGGGTTGAAGTGTATCGATCACATAATTGATTGATTGGTGTCTCGGTGAGTCAGCAGCTTTGCTGCCTCAGGGTCATCCAGGTAAAAGATCCAGGACTGCAGAACACACAGACACACACAGTCTCTAGGTCATTCTCCCCCTTCAGTGTCACCCTGGGCCCCCTGGTGGCCTCCTCCGCACAGACACTTGGCTCTCCATGTCTGTTGTTTATAAATGCCAGGCCTCCCAGACACGTCACGCTCCTTCAGCTCCTCGTGCCTGTACTTAGATGCACTTTCAGGTGCAGTGGCCCTGTGATTTGGTCTGAGGCCGCACAGAGCAGAGCAGCATAGAGCAGAGCACCCCCTGCTGGTCACTGGCGAGGGGCGGCCCGCAAGGCAGACCTGCTTGAGGCGTGCCCTTCGATCAGAGGTTTGTTTCGTTCCTGAGAGGGAGGGAGGCACCATTGTCCCACCCCCCCCCCCGCCCCAGCTCAGAGTGCCTCGGGGTGGGGCCCGGAAAAGCTCGCATGAACAGAAACACTCCTCCCCTGCACGGTTTACTGAGCATGCTAGGCGCTACGCCATCACCTTGACACAATTTGGTGAAAACGGCCCAATGAAGAGAGCTGTCCTTCCAATGGCTGAATGCCTTTACGGCCAAAGCCGTTCTCAGAAATTGTAACCCCTGCTGAAATCGCAGGGGCAAGACGTAGGCCTACTTCTGCTCTGGGACCTCTGGGGTTATGAAAATGAATGAAATCACCTTTCACGGAGGCGCTGGTATGGTCTGGATTATGAAGGCCTCCCCCAGTATATTCGCTTACAGATCCAGGCTGGAAAAGCAGTGTAATTGGAGATGGAGTGCGGTAGGGGGTGTATCTGATGATGAAACGCCATTTTATCTGATCGGTCCCGGCCCTGTCGGCTCACGGCTTTGGACCTTCTTTTATTTCACTGTGAAAACACAGCGACAGGCCCTGCCAGACAGAAGAGCACTACACCAGGGATCCTTGATAACAGTATCCACTCTCCACAGAGAGAGAGGGGGACGGAGAGAAAGAGAGACTAAGAGATGCACACATGCAGCCTCCATCAGCAGAGACAGGGAGACGTGTGTGCATACACGCACGCAGACACACACATATGCATGCATGCATACACACATGCACGAACGCATACACATGCACGCACACACAGACGCACACACGTTTAACTCAGATTTTCCAGCTTGTGTTTCTCTCTGGACCTAAGTGGGGGGAAAGGGAAAGACAGCAATCACTCCCTGGGATGAAAACCGGAGCAGACACCACCCACCCCCGCCCCCTTCACCCCCCCAAGGAGCCACACAGTGAGTGTGCATGGGGGTGCACCCCAATTCATGAGACAGTTTGGTATTGAATAATTTCCCAAAGCTGAAAAATTAGATTCTTGCATAGCAGGAGAGCATCTCAGCCTGAATGAATGGTGTGTGATTGGGGGGGGGAGGGATTTAAGCCTCACCCCCAAACAAATAAAAGCAGAAAAAAGAGGGAGGGTCCCCAAAGTGCTCACAACCAGATGGGGGCAACATCCCGATGGACAGGGAGGGCCTCGAACTGACCTTGATGACGGTCCAGCTCCTACCTCAAGCCCTCCCCCAGCCAGTCGGCCCCAGCCCCCGCAGGCAACTGGCCCAACATGGTCACGTGCTGGAGCCGGGACTCAAGGCTGCCTGGTGCTGAAGCACCTCTCACACAATTACTGAGATTAAATCAATCAATCAAATGGCAAATAGCACGGTGTGGGTGAGAGCCGCCATTAGTCAGGCCCACAAGGCAGCATTCGAGTGGCTGCCCAGGGGAGGGGGGGTTCTCATCATCATGCAGTGGAGCCACTGGCCTAGGCTTCCCCCACGCCTCTCCATCTCCTCATGAGGCTAAATCCGGGGGGGCGGGGGGGGGGGGGGGATCTTGCAATTGTGTCATAACTTACTCTGGTGTTCGCAGAAGAAAAACACCATCAAGAAAGCCGTCTGCAAGAGGGGCTGAGGGCCGGCACTGCGATGGCGTTGCTCTGGACGGTGCGTGCGTCTGCACCAGCGAAGACACTGCAAGGCCCTTAAAAGCTTCATGCTTTTGCATGAATGACCAGAACATCGTGTGCTTCCTCACACCCCCCCCCCCCTTTCTAAATCCCCCCAATGGAACTGGTTCCCACACATAATCGCATTACGGAGGGGAGGACGCTAAAACCCGGTTTATACAGACGGGGCAAACAAGGCCCACAATGGACAGCAAGGAGTCGATAGCGGCCTGCAGACAAACAGTCGGAAAGGGGGAGCCAGCTTGGGGGGGGGGGGCAATGGGGGGAGGAGTAAATCCATTACTCCCCCGAACCGGATTTTCTATGCCGCCTGTCGACGAGGATGATGGTGAAATGCAAATGGCTCCCCAAGCAAACAATATTAAATTTTGAGAATCACATCCATTTTGCAGCGAGGGGGTGGGGGGGCAAGGGAGACGTAGGGGGCAAATGATAGATGGCTGTCTGAACTTTAATCAGAACTATGCCTGTGGCATTTTCGGGGAGGTATACAGGTTAATCAGTCAAGCAGGCCCACGTGACTGGGCCTGACGCCAGCGAGCGATTCGTCTTTTTCCCATCTGCACCCCCCTCTCTGCAGAAGCGAGCGAGCGATCGCAACCTCAACTGCAGAAAGGGAGGATTCCCGCCTTAACTACGGTCATGCCGCTCTGTGGCAATACAGGGCTCTGTTCCTGCCTGCATCTGGGTAGATGTGGTACAACAGGGGGACCCCGGTCCAAGCAGCCGGCCTAATCTCCGGCATGTTAATTTAACATGAGAGCGCAGAGATGCGGCCTGCTTGGGCGTCGCCTCCTGGACCAGCCGTATGTAAATCAGGCCGCCGCCTCCTTCCAGCTGCCTCTGCGCTGTTCCACAAGAGCATCTCTGAGAACGATCGCCCCGTCGACCTGGGAATGTGCACAGCCTGCGCGTTTCATCTGTGGGATGCTGTGTCGCTTCCTGTGAGGGACGACCTTGGGGGGGGAGGCACGGCAGGACGGGACCTTGTTACCCGAACGGCTCCCCGCAGACACACACATCACAGCAATCCGGCCGTGTTCGCAGAAAGAGCCAGCATCACTGTTCGCGTAAAAACAGCATGTGACATTTTCCTTATCAAATCGCTCTTCAGTGACTCATTACGAGATGTTTGTGTCCTTCCTTGGCAAACGGCCCACGAACTGCCACAGCACATTCTGTGCTCGGAACGGCCCACCCCCCCCCCACCAAAAAAAGCAAGACATGGACCAGTGAGGGACGAAGTGCGTTTGACCTGCAGTGACCCTTGAGCTCAGAGTGCGAGGAACTCTCAGCAGTTCATCCAGGCAGGACAGGGGGGGGAGGGCTGTTTCAGAGAGACACGGGGAGGGAATCTCCCCCCCCCCCCCCCCAGATGGTCACCGGGATTTGGTGGCGGTTACATAACGGCATCAGGCGGGCCCCGTGCGCCCCCATTCCTGACCTCTCCGTGTGGCCATCAGCCCGAGAAGCAGACATTCAGAACAGCACATCACAGACTATCACACCCGCCACAGCTCGCAGACAGAGCGACTTCCTCTCTGCCCTTTGCTCCTCCAGCCCATCCCATTCACGGGCCTCTGTTCCAATTTCGTGGGCGTCAGTCTCTTCAGTGGACTCGCTTCTCCTATGTGATGGTTTTTAAAAAGGCACCTTAACCTGGCCCATATTCTGGAACATGCCAGTAACGTGATACTTGTGTCAGGAGTGGGATACTCACATCAGGAGCGTGATAGAAGAGTCAGGCGCATGACACTCATGTCAGGAATGTGATACACATGACAAGAGCGTGGTAGACATGTCAGAAGTGTGATCTTCATGACAGAAGCATGATACAACAAGAGCATGACCTTCAGGAGCATGATACTTGTGTCTGGAGTGCAATATTCATATCAGGAACTTGACACTCACACCAGAATGTGATACTCAAATTGGGAGCGTGATGTTCACATCTGAAATAAGATACTCCCGCCAGGAACGTGATACCCATGCATAAGGTGTATGGAGAACAGAATTCCAAAATCAACTCCCAAAACAACAGTTTGGATATGGAACTGGATAGGAGGACCAGGACACAGCAATGCAATACTGCAGGCATGCTGTAACAAAACCCCATTTTATAAAGCATGAACATTTCAGAATTTAAAAAGCGGAATCTGGTTTCCTTTCAGCCATGTGCAGAGCTACTGGGAAAGCTGGATCGGATCAGAGCCGCCGACTCCGCACACAGAGCGCCAGAGCAGGTCTGGTCCTGATTCACGAACAGGGGGCGTGGTCTGGTCTCCCACACGTTATGTTGGAGGAGACAGGCATGGGACCCATCTGTCAGAGTGCTGCACCTCGAAGCCGTTACAGATGAGCCTGTCCCCATCGCGCCGGCGGGCCCGTCACCTGCACGGAATGAGCAGGGGAGACGGATTCTTCACCCTATTTACACAAAACTTTCATTACCACCAATTTGCGCAGAAGCCATATCGGTGCCATTATGCTGTCACTCCATAAATCAGCCTAATCTTCCTCTTGGGCCCTAAATGATGCCCCCACCCCCCCCACCGACCTCCCGGTTATTAAAATGTGTCGCTGTGCTGGACTGGCTGCTGCCTGGGCCGTCCGCATGGAGAGCATTACTGCATGCACGTGTGGCTCACGCTTACCTGCACGTGTTGTGATAGGAGCAGAGCGAGGATTACTCTCCGGATTCACTATTACCTCCATCCCACCCGTTAGTGCACCCCCATGCAATAAACCAGCACTTGAATCGTGTCTCGGAGAAGACAGTGATATATAAGTGACGTTGGCGTGCTGCCTCCCCTACCCACACGGCTTGTGTGTGAGGGCTGGAAGGGAAGCCCAGGTGACAGCATCCCAGGTTTCACAGCACATGTCTGACGTCATCTGTCACATAGCAGCACCATGAAATCCAGCCCTGATGCTCTGATGATCTGCAGGTGAAGACACACACACACACACACACACACACACACACACAGTCGCTGCCTGGGGGCCCCAAGGCCTGGAGAGGCAGCTCACAGCCGCTACCACAGGCTGGCTCGATACCAGATTATGGCTCTGTCTAAATTTGGCCTGCAGGTTTCATTTCCTTTGATAAACTGTGTTCAGTGCTGCCCCCACCCCCCACCCCCAGCTAAGGAAACACTTCCAGTTCACGTGGCAGCGGAGCCCATAAAGTTTCCCCACCCGAGCCGACACTAAGAGCTTCCTGTTGACGGATTCCAGCTGACACACTGCGAGCGAGCGCCTCCCGCCCCCAACACGTGTTCACACCTCCCCACGAGAGAAACACAGGCCAGCGAGTAGGAACACATACACACACAGCGGTAAGCACACACACACACACACACACACACACACACGCATGTGCACACACACACACACACACAGTGGTACACACACACACAGCAGTACACACCCACACACACACACACACACACCCCTGGCTAGCCGCAGGGCCAGGTGATTAAACAATCATTCATTCTCCAAATGCTCATTGATTCTTTCCAGACCAGCAGAGAACGGCAAATTCGCGTCAATAAGAATGATATATCACTTTAGCAGCAAAAGTCACTTCCACGGAGCGCTTGGTGCCTCTTAATTCCTGTGTTCTGGAAGATTGTTAACAGCTCTACTCTTTTCAGGATGGGGGAAAGTGCAAATTCGACCCCAAATTGAGTGAAGGGGGGAAGCCAGTCATTTCGGGGGCGGGGGGGGGGGGACTCAGAGGCTTCAGTCAGAGCGCAGCCGTGTCACCGGGCGCCAGTGGGCACATACAGCCAGCTAGATGGGCAAGCAACACAGGCACTGGTGGCTCCAAACACAGCAACAGACCTTTGATGGAGCTGGTCATGGAGATCCCCCCATACCCCCATACGGTTTTTCCCACTCTGTTTTGTAGTTCCCAGGGATTTACCAAATGCAACAGAAGCAGACAGTGAAAGCCAGACCACTACATTCACCCAGAAGCATTCGTTTAGAAAAAGATCACACAGACCTTTGGCAATACTGTACATATACTATACTATACGCACACTATACGGCATACACACTATACTGTACACATACTGTACACACAACCCCTTAGCTATCCTGTACACATGCTATACTATATGCACACTATACTGTACACACATACGTACACACACCCTACTGCATACACACTACACTGTACACACAACCCCTTAGCTATACTGTACACACGCTATGCTACACACATATACTGTACAGATACCCGACTGCAAAAACTCTATACTGCACACATATCCCCTTAGCTAAACTGCACACATGCATACTATACACACAATATTGTACACATATACTACTGTGTAGACACTCTATTGTACACACACACTACTGCATATATAATATACTGTGCACACACACACACACACACACTATATTCCGTATACACATACTGTAGACACCCTACTGTACACACAGAATACCGTACACACAACTCCTTGGCTATACTGAACACAAGCTATACTGAATAACACATTGCATACATATATAGTAAACACACACTATGCTATAAAGCGAGTATCCTGTACACATACTGTACAAACTACTATACACAGAATATACTGTGCACAAACTACAATACGCACACCATTCTGTACAGACACACTACTGTATATGCGCCATATTGCACACAAATACTGTACACATACACGCTATACTGTACACACACATACTGTACATATACTGTATACACTCTAATATAAATGCACATACACTATACAGTACACACTATGTAAATTCACATACACTGTACTGTACACACAGTGTACACACTAATGTATATGCCCATACAATACACTGTACACATAATATAAATGCACATACACTACACACTGAACACCAGGGGTGGCCAATCTTATCCAGAAAGGGTCGCTGTGTATGCAGGTTTTTGCTGCAACTCCCTAATTAGATTACTAATTAGAGGACTGATTGGCTGAAGAGTTCTCACACCTGGGTTTGAACAGCAGACCAAAACGTTATCCGAAAAACCTGTATACACACTGGCCTTATAAGACTGCTCAACCCTGCTGTACACGCTATAATGTAAATGCACAGTCACTACGCTGTACACGCTATAATGTAAATGCACATACACTACGCTGTACACGCTATAATGTAAATGCACAGTCACTACGCTGTACACGCTATAATGTAAATGCACAGTCACTACGCTGTACACGCTATAATGTAAATGCACATATGCTACGCTGTACACGCTATAATGTAAATGCACATACGCTACGCTGTACACGCTATAATGTAAATGCACAGTCACTATGCTGTACACGCTATAATGTAAATGCACATACGCTACGCTGTACACGCTATAATGTAAATGCACATACGCTACACTGTACACGCTATAATGTAAATGCACATACGCTACACTGTACACACACACTATATGGTAATGTACTGTTCAAAAATCCACAGCATGCGCCCCCCCCCCCCCCCCCGGTGGCCTCACCTATTCCTGCCGCTGCTCAGACCGACGAAATCCCACCCGGCTTCACTGCTGGGGAGACGGCAGGAAGCATCGATCGCTGCCCCCCCACACTTCAGCTGCAGGACAAGAAGGGAAATTACCTTTAAATGAAGTTTGAACAGGACTAGCCTGGGTGGGGGCGTTCAGCAGTTGGCTGAGACCACACCACCACCGTAACATCAGCCGGGGGGAAGGGGTGTCTGAGCAAAACTGATTGTTTTAAAAACACAGTTAAAAAAAAAAAATCCATAAATGAGCAGGGACACAGCACAATCTATTTTCGAAACAGGAGAGGGAAGCAAGAGGAGAAGGGGGGGAGCCGTTCATTCACCGGGGGGAGCATCGGGGAGAGGGTGGGGCCGCTCGGGGACAGCCGGAGCAGCCGCAGCACCCTTCTGGGCCATGGTGCATCGCTGCCGTCTATAAGCCACGGAGTGACCGACCAAACGGCAATAGGGCCATGCAGCGCTCACACGCGACAACGTGTCACATGGCTCTGCGGGCCGCCTGACAAAGAGGCATCCATTCAGAAACGGAGGCCCAGGCCATGCACACGGTTACGGGGCCGACACCGGGGGGGGGGGGGGATTTGAAACCAGTGAGCGTTGTCAGAGAACATGGTCATGCCAATGTCAGAACTCACTGAGGAATGACGTCTGTCACTGCATGAGCACAGTCGCGTGATGGGAGTCAGACACCAGATCAGGCTGGCAGTGACTGGCTCAGACTGTCCCACACAAGCCTGCAGACCCACTTACCACCAAAGTACCACAAACTGTGAAAATGAAAAGTCACCCAGCAAACAAGTGCGATTACATGCAAACACGAAGAATGGAGGAGACTAACTATGGCAGCAGAGTACGATGGCAGCTTCCCAAACTGACAGCATGGAATATCCCGGTGTCATTCTGCCCCAAAAAAGGCGACGCATGAGCCCGGCAGGGTGCCGTGATTGCGAGGGGGGGGCACGGAGGAGTTCAGACCGGGCCGAGGTACCTCAGGGCGAGTGGAGCAGCAGGGAACGGAGGGGGCAGAAACACGATAGAGGGGGACAGGATCCATTTTTCATGCCACACCCCCCTTCTGTCATAGACACAGCAGAGACACTAATGCCTATTGTGTCTGACCTGTGTGTGCATGCGTGTGTGAGAGAGAGAGTGTGTGTGTGTGTGTCTGTGTGAGAGTACGTACGTGTGTGTACGTGCGTGTGTGAGAGTATATGCATGTGTGTGTGTTTTTGTAATTATTACATAGTGGGGACCAGATTTCCTTTTCATCTTGTGCAGACATTTCTTCAGTCCCCACAAGTATAACCTCAATTTTATAAAAATCTGTGACTCCAATCAAAAAACTACAAATGCCAAAAGTATTTTGTTTGTGAACTTATGGTTGAGGTTAGGGCCGGGTGGGGTTAAGGCTATCATAGTTGGGACTGGGGTTTTTCCCATAGAAAGGATCCATAACACCTCCTCGCTTGGAAGAAACCAGCGACGAAATGAAGCCGGGGACAGCATGGCTGCAATCGCTGCTCCCGAAAGGGCATGATGCTGCAGCAGCGGAGCCTGTGCATGACCAAGGCCAAAACCCTTCATCTGCTCATCAAATATCACCAAGTCGGCCTCACGTATCTGACCAAGCAAGTCTGAGCTCCAGAACATTAAGGGAATATTTGAGAAGGTAAATGGTGGCGATTACAGACACATGAAATGACACAGGACCGAAGGCGGCGGTCCAGGTCCTTCTGGTTCATCCAGGAGGTGTTTAATCAGTTTGTGGGCCGCATGACACTCCCTGATTTCAGGCAAGTGCGATGCAGCATTACGAATGCAGTATTTCTACAGTATGAGCACTGAGACACACATACATCTCTCCAGTGTTTCTCTTTGTCATTCCTAATCAATCACTGAGGCCAAATTCAGTCATCTGCTAGGGAAGGGGGAGGCAGTTCTGATTTTACGCAACATGAAGAAAAAAAGAGCATAAATAAAAAATAACTAACACAAATTATTGCCAGTCTGAACCAGTCTTTATAAGTTATTCATGTAGTTTAAAAAACACAAATGACTTAATCACAGCGCCCCGTCCTGTGAGGCGTAGAATCACACAGGCACTGCTCTCCCGCCGGGAACAATGGGAGAATTCTCTGGGAGAGTCCCACTTTACAGAGCATTCAAATGACGCCAGCTCAATTAAACCTCCAAATGCCAAGAACCAGGCCCTCCAGCTGGAGAGGCAGCGGGACAATGACGACACTTGAGGGAGCAGCGGGTGGGAGGGCAAGCCGGCGAGCCGTGGAGGAGCAGGCAGTGAGAAGGACGAGGGCTGCAGGAGGACAGGCAGGAAGAAGGGAGGACAAGGGCTAGGGGAAGACAAGCAGGCAGGAGGAAGATGGAGGAGCAGGAGTGAGGATAAGGGCTGGGGGAAGATGGGGAGCAGGAAGGTGGATAAGGGCTGGGGAAAGATGGGGAGCAGGAAGGTGGATAAGGGCTGGGGGAAGATGGG